>JAQFVV010012417.1:9445225-10029850 GCA_028023455.1 Epiperipatus broadwayi
GATTATTCATCATCCTCAATGGTTGAATATTAGTTATTTAAGATATAAGTAAATATGCTAAAATTAAGCAATAATTAGGAATCTCTTTATAAAAATTAGTTTTATGTTTAGGCTTAGTCCTAGAGCTGTAATTGAAACCCTTGTCATTATCGTTATTATTATCATCATCATCATCATCGTCATCAACGTTTTAATTAATGAGCTGTTTAACTGTTTAAAGGCCATAAATAAATATTGATTTCATAATATTTAGTGATTTCTTAGTATTATTATAACCACATCCCATCATCTATTTCATGCAAGGATGAGTGAATTGCCATCCTAAATTAGTTATATATAATCTGAGCTAGTGAACTTATAAAATATTGAAACACATTTGTTATGTTAAGATCTGAGAAATGATTTATGTCTAATATACTCCACTTTGGTTTAAAGATGTTTTACTTTTACCTAACTATTAGTGCTTATAGTGATATGGCTCAAAAAGCAAAATCTCTCATTTTTATTAGAAATAAAGTACCAAAAAGGGATTCAAACCCGGTACATGTGAAAGGTTATCAGATATAACCGTGTCTAGATTCAGATAATCTAGTGGCGCCCTGCTAGACCATATTCACTTAGTATTTGTTTAAACATGCACTTAACATCAAACCAAGAAATGAAAGTGGATAAGATCTACTGCCTGTATACCTGAGTTATATTTTATTGAATTATTAGTGTACTCACTTCACGTGATTTCATAGAAATACTGGTTATTAACAATTTCCCTACAATGGCTTATAATTGTTGATATTTGAACTCCTTTACTCAGATATAATAATATCTTTTGATCATCTTTTAATTTTTGAACCTTTACTTAGTTATTTCTATTTGAACTCATTTATTATGTTACAATATATATATTGTGCCATTACAATTTAGTCACTAGCTAAATTTATAGTAATGTGCATGTAGGAAAATGTAAACAAAATCATCTTCACATTTTTATATAACAATAAAAGAAGCTGTAGGGCATCCAAGTTCAAACCCTACCAGATCAAAATTTTAAACGCTTTAGACAGAAAGAGAGTGGGACAGCAATTATATGCTTTACTTGTTTGTGTGTTAATAAATCTCAAAAAGAGCAGTATACACATTTAATATTTAAATTTTCTGTTAAAAAGCAAAGTTATAATGCATACGTATAGGCAGTGTATGTGTAAGCTATTTAATTGTTTTATATTTCAAATATTCAACATTTTAACTTTCTTTAAAACTAACCTATGCTTGATCAATTCTAATATCTTATTCTATACTTCTATTTTGCTTTTCTATAATTGTAATTGGGATTTAAAAGTTACAGATTTAATTAAATAATAGGGTTATAATTACTAAGCTAGCAGTTATATTATTTAATGTTAATTTATGAATGATTTGAAATAATGAAGTATGTGTGTACATTACATACAGAAATTTACATTTGTTAAATATTGAAAGAAAAGAAAGGGTTAAATCTGTCAAATTATTTTTTTGTACAATTTTATGTTAAAAGAGGAAATCTGTTGAATCAGATATCTATTTTTGTAGCAATTTTGTTTTTGTAAATGATTGTTTGTCACTTTGGGAGCTTAATCTGAGTGGGAACTCTAATTTTGAAATTGTCTTATCTTAAGATCTAAAGAAGGAAGCTCAAAAATTTGAAATGTTACCTAGGTGTAAGAAAAAAAAAAGGATTAAGTCTATTTTTTTTTTCAAACAAAAGTGTCTGGAAAAAGGATTAAACTTTTCAGTTGAAAAATAATTTAGTTGAAAATAAATTAGAGATCTAATTAAAACGAATTTGTCCAAAAATAGCAAGTGACGCTATCTCTGATTGGTTAAGTTAGCTAAAAATTGGATATAAAAAGCTGTCTGAAAAAAATCAGTTGAAGTATTATTGTGATTATGATTCAGATTATTAGACTATTAAATTGAATGTTGAAAATATAAGAAATGACTGGCTAGAAAAATTATAAGTATGTCCCATCTTTGTTTGACCATCTGGGAAGCTGCACATCATATAGGAAAGAAAAGATGTTTTGTCTAAAATAATATTCTACACCTTTCAACTGACCAGAGAAATAAGATGTTCTTAATAGAAGGAAGAAAGCATTCACCTGCATTCGATGAAAGATGAATTAATCTACCAATAAATATTAATCATCAAGTCCAATTAATTGTTCCAACAACTGATTTTAAACTCAAGAAAATTTATAACGTGAAAACAACTGCTATATTTCATTCACTAAAAGAATAATGCTTGACAGGAAGAGAAGAAAAATTGATGTAATGATTTCCAAATTATCCACTAAAGCAAATAACCTCAATAGGATCCTCCTCATCAAATAATTATATACTTCAAGAAAGTGATTGTTCCAAAGAACACGGAAATTGTTGCTGCCAAGTATAGACAGTATACAAGACAAGTGAACCCTTGGATCGGTAATATGACTTTTATATCTATTTTCTTTATGCAATCAGAGTATTAATAAAAATTTAGTAATAAAGTGACATATTTTATTTAAAGAACTTTTAAAGACAATTCAGATCGATGGAAACCAAGAATGTCTTAATAATAATAGCTTTGAACTACATAAATGATTGTGAATGTATCAAAATTTATTTGTTTATTAATTTTACAGTTATGAAATATTAATGTATAAAACAATTTTTTTTTATGGTATTATGATTTTAGTTTTAACTAATATATAATTATTATTATTTTGGGATAAAACATGCACATACATAGTAATATTTTATATGTGTATAATTGCAAGTGAATGTGAAATAATAAGTAGTATTGAAATATTAGATTATTTTGATTCAAGTTAAGTATAGCATTTCAGAGGTAGAAGAGAGGGGGAGAAAATAATTTAAAACTTGTTTCTAAAACTTGCTCTTTCAATTCTACTAACATTTTTTTTTAACATTCTATTTACATGTTAGATTTATAAAGTATGTGTGTTAATGAGCGGATAATTTTTTTTTCTTGAAATACTTTTCTCATAGAGTGAAAATCATGGTCAATGTGCCATCCAACTTAATACAATATACATTTGAAGGGAAAGGGGGAAGAACTTGAAATTAATCTGAGGATTGTTATATAATAAATTATTATTATTATTCTTATTCATATCAATTTTCATGTTTATCTAGAAATTTTTATGTAAATGTTAGAAATGCAGTAATAAATATTAGTTTGTTTTATTAAACAAGGTGTATATATTTCATCATCGTCATCAGTGGTTGAATATCATTTATTTAAGACATAAGTAAATATGCTAAAATTAAGCAATAATTATGAATTTCTTTATAAAAATTAGTTTTATGTTTAGGCTTAGTCCTAGAGCTGTAGTTGAAACCCTTGTCATTATCGTTATTATTATCATCATCATCATCGTCATCAATGTTTTAATTAATGAGCTGTTTAACTGTTTAAAGGCCATAAATAAATATTGATTTTATAATATTTAGTGATTTCTTAGTATTATTATAACCACATCCTGTCATCTATTTCATGCAAGGATGAGTGAATTACCATCCTAAATTAGTTATATATAATCTGAGCTAGTAAACTTATAAAAATATTGAAACACGTTTGTTATGTTAAGATCTGAGAAATGATTTATGTCTAATATACTCCACTTTGGTTTATAGATGTTTTACTTTTACCTAAATATTAGTGCGTATAGTGATATGGCTCAAAAAACAAAATCTCCCATTTTTATTAGAAATAAAGTACCAAAAGGGGATTCAAACCCGGTACATGTGAAAGGTTATTAGATATAACCGTATCTAGATTCAGATAATCTAGTGGCGCCCTGCTAGACCATATTCACTTAGTATTTGTTTAAACATGCACTTAACATCAAACCAATAAATGAAAGTGGATAAGATCTACTGTCTGTATACCTGAGTTATATTTTATTGAATTACTAGTGTACTCACCTCAACGTGATTTCATATACCTGAGTTATAATACTAGTTGTTAATAATTTGCTTATAATTATTGATAGTGGGATATCTTGAGAAATCCAACGTTATTTTAAATATTATGATCTTATATATATATATATATATTGTAGACAACTCAGATATGGTAATAGTTATTTGAATTCCTTTAATTTTGTTACAGTATATATATATATATATTGATTAATTAATTTCTTAATATAACTACTGAAGAGGACATTGAAATGCAAATTTTAATTAATTTGAGAATATTTGTTTTTAATTTACAATGTCAAAGGCTGCACACAAACAAATAATTTGAGAATCCATAAGTATATGATTTATCTGACTTGTACAGAGCATAGTTTACTTTAGAAGAACAATATAATGAATTTTTTTAACTTGAATATGTGCCACAGGCAGTTTAATGGGACTACTACATTATTATATAATTTAAGAAAAATTCTGTCCACAATCTTGTGATAAGGATCTTTTTGTAAAATTGGTCTCATTTTCTTCAGCCTGAGTGAATGTTGGGGTAGATTAATTTTAATGGCATAAAAATAACACTTGCAATTAAGTAAGCACATTTTTTTCTTATTATTAGATATTTCTGTCACTTGAGTAAATGAATTGATACTGGCATACCACTGATACTGTATTAAAATTGAAAATTATTAGAAGAATTATATTTTTCTCATGTAATGTAAAATAGTACTATTCTTATCCAAGAATTGTATGCATAGAGAATTCAGCTATTTGTAAAACCAATCAATAGTTTTGATACATTATCTACTTCTTAGATATTGCAGTGGTTTAATGATCTTATATTAAATTTCACAATAGAAAAATAGCAATATCTTTTCTTTATGCCCCTTTCTATAACTTACTTCTCTATAAAATGGTCATTTAATTCATCAAATATCTTCTATTTTATCTATAGATTTTTAAAAAAAAATCTTATCTAATATATTCAACATACTTTACGTTACGAAATGATATTATTAACTTTTTTATTTTTTATATAACTTTTCATTAATATTAATTAATTCACCTCACTTCATTTGCATTATTTGTCCCTCAAGATATGCCTTTCTTTAAAGAGAAATGTGTCTAATTTATTACATAGACTTATTCCATTTTAAATTCTAATTGGTCTAAGTTATTGCATTTTGCTAAAGTAAGTTTTTTTTAATTTTATATTGGAATAATAGCTATTTAAAAAGAGTTCTATAAACTATTCTTCAGACTCTGAATTACATTACAAACGCTAAATTATTATCTTAAATCTCTTTTCTTCTTATTCTTTAATAATTTATTTTGAAAGTCAATAATAACTTTCAGCGCTTCGCCAGTTTTTATCTTTGTTAAGGTTTTTATATTTTCTTTTTTAATTATTGCAGAATTTATTTTTTCAGTTAATACAGATATAGGCTTATTACTTTTATAATACAAAGCACACACACATATACAAAGTGACAGATTTAAAATGTTTAGGCTAATTTAAAAACAAAAATAGTTTGAACTTAAAATATTAAAGCGTCCTTAAACAAATGTCAATATTTTTTTTATAGATCGAAAAAATTAATAAACTAGAAAAAAATATGATTATTCAATTTAAATAATGAAAAACATATATGCACCCAAATATTTATATTTTGGAGAAATTTAAATAGTTATTTATTGCAATAAAATAAACAAAAAAAATTAAAATTATTAATTGTAATATACATTCGCAAAGATAATTTAAGTTGATATATCAGTCCTTTAAGGAAGGGGGGGGGGGCAAGCTAATTTTACAGTCATAGACAGTTTTATAAAATGAGCTTGGGTAGTCTAGTCAGTAATTGTTGAACATATGTTGTGAAAGGCATTAAGCTGATAACAAAAAAAGTTAATTTATGGTAATTTTTTTTTTTAAGAAAATTGTATTGAATATAGCTGACTTCATTGTAATAATTAAAGTGAACATGCTTGTATTGCAAGCAATAATATGTATAGTATTAAAAAAAATTTTTTTTTCTAAAAAAAAAAATTAACAAAGTAGGATTTGTTTTAAGAATAAGCCCAAACTAATTAAAGTAAACTTAAAATAAACAGTAGTAATTGAATAGGTTAAAAATTTCTAAATATGTTTGGAAAAGTACATGTGCAGGTAGTTTGATTAGCATTTGAGCTAAGAAAAACATGGTTTTGAAAACATGCACATCAGAATGTTATATTATAAAAGGTATTGTGGAAACAAAAACAAAATCAGGTTCTACTAGATTAATGGACCAAAGCAGAGAACATTAGCAGTTTTTTAAAGATGATTCTCAGTAACATATGTCAGCTGTTTTAAGCAGTAAACCCAATTAAAAATGAAGAAAACATAACCAACTAACAGTGTAGATAATATTATTAAGTAAATCCACATTAAAACAATATTAAACCAAACTTATGGCTTTAGTTTGGTCAGTAAGTCTGGCTAAGATTCCCCAGAAAACATGTCTGCCTTCATTACCATCCATTCATGGATTAACATGAAGTAAAATGTCTGATACCATTGGAACGTGTGTTGAGTTGACATGACATCTATTTACCTTTACTGTCAGAGTAAAGACTAAAAAAAAAAAAAATCAGTGCAAAAATTATATTTTAAATTTTGCAGGTCTAATAGAAAAAAATATATAATTTAGGTTTTAAATATTAAAAGCTTTTTTAAACTAAATATGATGTTTTAATATATGTATATATAATATTTTTATTATTTTATAAAATCATAAGTAAAGTTCTTTAAAATAGTCAATTGAAAGTAAAAGCATTTATTTACTTAGATTTATTACTAATATTTGGATAACTTAATTTTTTCTCTTTAGAGAAAGAAAAAGAGTTGAAAGGAAGGAAGGCAAAGAGCAGCAAACCTAACTATCACCAGCTTCCCCTCTGCAACAATTATTCTTTCATAATTACTCTCTCCAAGGTAGCTCTTACTTTTTAACAATTATTATGGACAAATAACGATGGCAAATGAATATCGACTCCTGCAATGCTCACCTCACGGCTGATTTTAATACTTTATATAAGATCATTAAATTACAAACACACGAGTAATAAGAAAGAATAATGTGAGAGATTAATTCCCTTGGTAAATTTTGAACAGTAAAATCTTTCAGGAAATTATGTGACAGAAACTTATTTAAAAGTCGAAAGAAAATTCAAGATTCTAATTTAGTTTATAAAGTTTGGAAAATGTTGAATTAATCTTCAATTTAATTTTATTAAATATAATATAACGCAATCAAATAAAAAATAAAGAATAAACTGTTAAATTAATCCTTAGCATTTTATTGGCAATAAAAAACTAATGAGTCAAGAAGATGTAAAATATATAGATAAAATAAATTTCTGATTATTATTAAAAAAATAAATTGTATGGAAAGGAAATAAAAATTTATTGGCTAATAAATATAAATAGTAAAAAAAAAAAAAAGTGAAACAATCCAAAAACGCAAAAAAAAAAAATCAACATTATTTTTACACAAGATACAGATCATATTTTCTGAAAAAAAAAAAAAGATTGAAAGAAATAGTATTTAAAAAAAACCTATCTCTTATTAAAGTCGATTATTTTTTATGATCTTCGTGTAGTGGTGTAGAAAATATAGAGCAAATAAATGCGATGCATATGAGTTTCTGGGTTTAAGGTGACATTTTGTTTTATATATACTCAAAAAAAAGTAAATGGCACATGTGACTGATATTTTAAAAGAATTTTTAAAGTTTTATATAAAGTTCCAAAATTTCTATACCTACTACTGTCTTTATTTTATATACTACATGAAAATAATCAGCAACAGCCCCTAACAAACAAGCATGACCATTTCAACTCCAAAAACAAAAAATAGAATAATAAAATTTAAATAAATGATATTCAACTAGAAATAACGTTTGCCATAACTATATACAAACCAAACTGTACATCACAAATATAGAACACGCTAGTTCATTTTTACATTATTAGATATTTTTTGATATTATTTTTAATTTTTTCTATGGCAAACTTTCAATTCTACAATATCTCAACACCATACTTAATTATAGCTCACTGAGTTATTCTGCCCTCTGCTTTATCTTCCCAATAAAATTAATCAATATGTCATTCTTTAGAATGCCTTTGAAATAATTTTTATAATATAAATAAGATAATATAGAGTATATGAGCACAGACTTTCAGATGACCCATCACTCTCCACTCTATCTAATAACACTGATACACTCAAGCACATATATGCTGAAAAGATAAATAATCACCAATATACTTATGATATAATATAATATAATATAATGAGCCTGTGTTTCAGTTATTAATATAAATAAGATCTACATTTTCTATGAAAATCATGTTTATATCCACCATTAAGCACTTTTTAGAAAGTATTGTATCATTCATTTATTTCACATGTCCAATCTAATGAAGGTGTAATTTTACAATATCAGACTCAAGTAAACTGAAGAACTTGAGAATGTAAACTGATTTAAATACCTTCAGTAGCTTTTTAAGTAGACAGATCGACTTAAATGTTATGGTGTAGCACAAACTCTGATTTGCTGCTGCTTTTAATATCTTAAAAAATAAGGTATTTCATCACAGGAAAGTGACTATTACAACTAAATAAATTGTTTATAAAGCTACTACTTTACACAATTTACTGCATAAAAGTGATACTTAGATACCCTATCAATACAACATAAAAGCATTAGAAAAGTTTTACTTGCTCTGTAAAATTTTAAAAATACAACAGCAATATTATACAACTAATCAATATGTTCTTTAACTAGTTGTGTGTAATACTATGGAATCCAGTATTATAAAAGCATATATTTGTTGGATTGGATCTGTAAAATAAGGGAACAGTGCAAGATTTCCTAAGAGGGTCTTTTATGGTAAACAATACCTTTTTCATTGAAGAGGTACCCTATTTATATTAAAAAAATTCAAATTATCCCCTCTACATTCAACATATTTTAGCAAAAAAACCTTTTATTGTACAATGTTACATTTCAACCGTCCCACAGTTTTCTTCAGAACTATGATATAATGTAGGACAGTCAGAAATGTAAAATTGTATAATAAAAGGTTTTTTGCTAAAATGTGTTCAAAGTAGATGGGGATAAATTGCATTTATATAAGATATTACAGCAAAATAAAGGAAGTGGTCAATTTGGTAATATTTCTGATTAATAGAATTAAAGTTATTTAAAAGGGTGCAATATTGATTACTTCTATTGGGAAAATATGGCAGAGAGTAGAATCGAATGAAGATCTACCATAAGGTATGGTGATGAGTTATTTGAGAAAGAAAAATTTTCTGCCAAAGAAATTAAAAAACAGTATTACAGGATATCAAATAAAGAGAAAAATGGACCAGCATGATCTGTATGTGTATGTATTTGTGATTCACATACTGGTTTGTATAGTTATGACAAAAGTTATTTCTAGAGCAGTTTTTTTATTAGAATGATCATAAAGTTGTAATAATTATATTTATAAAGTGCATACTCATTATGTAAACAACAGTAGGGACCTCTGTAAATCTAAAACACAAGATTTATTTAAAAGACAAGAGTGGTCACTCTTATCTTCAACCTACTTTTTAAATAAATAGGAGAATCTAAAGCATTTGATTTGAGAGCATAAGGCTATTAAATACCTCACTGATTAAGTCCACAAATTCTATAACACATTAACATTCACGAAATCTTTCGATTTACAATGAGTCAGTGTTGAGATCTTATGCTTAGAAATATTTTAAGATAAAAAATAATTATATTTGTAAAGCACATACTCATTATGTAAAGTAGTATATATTAAGGCTATAACCTTAAAACTATACGCCTGAATAAACGATAGTAGGGACCTCTGCAAATCTAAAACACAAGATTTATTTAAAAGACAAGAGCATCACTCTTATCATTATATTAAGTACATGAAGCATTACAGTTATTGACTTACCATAAGTTATATGCAATGAACAATTTCATTTTAACAGACCAAAAATTGTACTAAATTATTTATTAAGTGCTTTAAATCTATTTTTTTCATCATAGAAAAATTTTACATTAATATTATGACATAAATGTTTTTTTTTTGTAATAATTAGGCGAAAATAGTATTTATTTAGATAAATTCCAAGCTTTATAACATATCACCAAAGGAAGATTATTAGGCTAATGTAGCAATCATTACAGAAACCCATCAGTAAAATCAAGTGTCATTTACTTATGTATAAAACATATATAATTAGTATAAAAGCAATGGTTTTTTTTTTTATCAAAATGTATATTATTCATGATTTTTAGTGACTTATATTAAAATAATTTATGAAGCAAATTATTATAATTATTTTTTTAAATATTACTAGAATATGTTTAATATTAAAGTACAATTACATTAAATACGATTACATTTTGTTTGATATATATAGAAGTAGCTAAAAATGACTATTTTTCTATTAAAATAATCTCCCCATAAGCACTAAACAGATTTTTGTTATTATTTTTAAATCTCTTTCAGTATATTTTAAATAGAAATGTGGGTGGATAATAATCAATATCGTGCCCTGTAAAGATTAACTTTTCAGTTAACACTATTAACAATTATTAATTGCTTAAGTCTATGCTATTATAGAAACATGATTTGAACCAAGTATTACATTAAGATTATAGTCTTAAACAATTTCAGAGAAATATACATATCTCCTGACGTTAAATTTAGTTATTTTTATTTTCAATGCATTTTTATAGTGAAAATATGTCTATCATCTATGTTTAAATAATTATCTATCTATTCATCTATCTATATATATATTTGATTTTGCTTAAAGCTAGATGATTTATAAATGTAAATCCTTACTTTTTCATTTATCACTGTCAAACTTCCTCCACTCACAACTTTGACTTTATCCATTTTAGATAAATACAATAATGATTATTACTAATCATTATCGAAACTAAAGATTATCTCTAGCACAGATATAAACTTTGAATCTAAGTTAAAGATTAATATATTTGATTTTTTATTTATTTTAGACACATGAGTTATTAACCGTTCTCTTTCCCGTGTGTAATATCTTATAAATATAATAAACACCTCCATACTTCCCCATTCTTTTTAAATTCACTTAAATAAAGATATAATAAAAAACAATTGGCCCCCCAAGATGCATTTTGTGCTGAAACAGCATTTATCAGTTGGTTCAGGTCACTATCTCTCATGGGGGTCATTTGTCTTTTATTATATCTTTATTTAAGTGAATTTAAAAAAAATGGGAAAGTATGGAGGTGTTTATTATATCTATAAAATGTAAATCCCATGAAATATAATCATTTATTAGTCTACTTTCAAATTAAGTTATATTTGCAGGTTTGATTGGGGTTGTTTAAATTGCAGATTTGATGGGGGTTGTTTAAACTTTTTAGAATATAAGAAATTCAATTTGTTACAGTCAATATATCATATTTATAATCTTTATTAATATCTTAGAGTGAAAGGTGGGATTCATGTTTTACTAATAAAAGTTGTGTTGACATCAGATTGAAGATTACTAGTAAATGATAAGCATGGTGCTTATATGTATATTGTATATAAATTTTATAATATTTTGAAATATTTGTTTGATTTTTCTAATGATAAAAATTACTGTCAAATGTTAATAGACAGTAATTAATGAAAATAACAAACTGTAGACCCTTTCTGCATTGAAAAATGTACACTTTTGTATACAATCTCCTGATATATAGAAAGACTAAAGCATTAAAGTATTTATTTATGGCATAAGGAAAGAAAGTTTGCAAGTATTACTCTTTTTGCACTTGCAAATTTGACACTAATGATTTCAGACAAATAGATTAACATGTATTATTCATCATTTATTAAGTAAGAGATTATCTCTAGCCCCATTACAAATCTCAATTAAAGATTAATATATGTTTTTAATTGTAAATAAATATACCTCAACTTAATTTTTTTTTCTAAGTGAAATATCTTTCTAAAATATATTTAAAATTTTTATTTCACATATAAAAAGAAACAGTATTTTCATATAAAACCTACTGAGAAATATCACATATATATTAGTCGAATGATAATTTTTTAACCATGCAATCTCATAAAATAATATCTGCATAGAATCTTCTGACAAACCTAATTTATTAGTTTTGATAAATGATGACAAGTAACTTTATTTATTGCAAAATGTTGTTCTATAAGTATTTACTAGAAATAAATGAATACATATTTACATTTTGTTGTGACAATTGATATTGCAACTACTAAACTTTTAGCAAAATACATTAATCCCAATAAAAAAGAAAGCAAAAGATTGTTTGTTACAATCACTGGGGTATACTGAAATTTTATATGTCCTGTAAAATGTGAATGTCAGTGTAACTATGATTATATGAAAATATTCGTATTCCGGAAGCTTACAAATTGTTACTTTTATAGGATTACATGCAAAGACTTAGTTATTCCAGTCTAGGACTATGTATTCTTGCTAGAAGGCAGTTTTCAATATTTAATCATTTCATTAGATAAAAAAGTCATTGAAAAAATTCATTCAACAAGAATTAAAGCTGGACAGTAAATTGTATGTCTTTCTTTGCCTGATGATCAATTAATCATGCCAGAATTCTTTTATGGCCATAAAATTAACAAAAAAATCAACATTTTAATCAGAATATTATCTAATGTTCACATAAAAAGTAATTATTTCCCTTTTTACAGTATTGTAAATGTGTATATTATCTTTATTTAGACATTTGTTCATGATATAAACTTTCATCACAACAGATCTAATACATAAATACCAAAGAAACGTCTACTTTATAATAACATTTAATATCAAATACTATTTTGAAATCATGAAATCATAGATTATTTAATACAGTCCAAATACAGATATGTACATTTATATGTTTTAAAAAATCTATACTCCTGTAGTTTTTTAAAAATATTTGAGATAAACCATATATGAAGAATACAAAAGATATTTTGAAGGTAAGGATATATTAATTATACAAAGTCATTCTTTAATTTAAAATGTACTATTCATTTTATATATATTAAAATTGAAATATTCTTATGTATAAATATAGATGCAGAAAAAGTTAAAATGCTATTACTATTAAAACAATTATAATATATAGGGTATATGAGCATAGACTTTCACACTCTCCACCACTCTCCACACTATCTCATAACACTGATACACTTGAACACATATATGTTGAAGAGATAAATAATCACCAATATACGTATTTCATGCTAAATCTTTTCAACATATATGTGTTCAAGTGTACCAGTGTTATGAGATAGGGTGGAGAGTGGTGGGTTGTATGAAAGTCTGTGCTCATGTACCCTATTTATTACATATATAGACACAGGTATATAATAAGCCCATGTGTTTCAGTTAAAACAATTATAATAAATTATTATTAGAGAAAAAAATTGGAAGTTATTGATCATTTGAATGCTAGAAAAAAATATATAGTATGTGTACAGAATATTAGCCTAGGACTATGACTAAAAGAATTTAAATGGTGAAAATTTTAAAAATGTAATAAAAAGACATCATGTTTATTGAAGTATGTACTACTATTGTTAGTAGAAGATGCCAGGAAATCAGTGTAGTTACATAAATAAAGTTTTTCATAATGACTCACTATCAGTTTATTATTATGAAGATGATAGATTTTATTTTCAGTGCTGATTTGTCTCTTAGTGCTTTAATGCTTATAATTTCATAGTTTTTTTGAATAAAGAGATGATTAAATTCATTATATGTGCATTTAAAATTATGAATAATTTTATGAAATGAAGTGATTGCTTTTTGAATAGAGATTTATGAATAGAGTAAAATACTTGGATTAGTTGTAAGACATGACAAAATTTTAGTAATAATGAGGAAATCATATTTAAAAACTAGCATACTTTTTACTTAATAGTGAACCTATATAGATTTTAACTAATCCAGATTGATGCAAAGAGTCAGTGATTTGTACATGATAGGTACATAATGTAAGAAAAATATAAGCAGAATGAGGAAGTCATCCCCAGTAAGCCTGTCTACTATTAATGTGTAATAAGATGAAGGCATTAGAAAAGTATAATTTCTACAGGTAAATAAAGCTGCCACATTTTCATTTAAAAATCAATTTTATAATTAGAATGAAGTCATAGAAGCTGGTTAATTATCTTCCCCTTCTTAGATCGTTAATCAGTAACAAAGAAACCAGTAGTCAAGAGATTATTTTCAGGATAGTATTCAGAATAATTACAATAAAAACTTGAAACAACTTTTGAAATAGGATATATCTTTAAAATAAAGGTTGATATTATTCAAATTACAGTGGTTTTTTTTTTTAAAAATGAAAGTTGAACTTGAAAAACAATAAGAAAACTGAATACTTTTAAACTATAGTTTTGATGAAGACTTTTTAAGAGATACAGATAGCATGTAAATTAACAAGTTGTTATCTGACCAGTTTTATTATTACTTTAATATCTCATAACCAAGCTGAAATGGTTCTAGTTTGTTATATAATATAATTTGAAAATGCATTGGTTAAAAATGTCTATAATGAAATGAATTAGAAATTATACATTTGATCAGCTTGAAAAACCATACAAATAATTTAGTTTAAGGAAACACTGTTAAATATTTATCAGAAATTGATGTTGACTTGATTGTACCTTATCATAAATACTTAATTAAGCATCTCATTAAATTAAGAATTAATAAAAATGAAAAAATCACATTTTTTAATGTTTGTTATGCCAAATTATTATAAAAACATATTAAATAACAAATTGAAAAAAAAAATCAAGTCAGATGTCATGTGACCTAATTTAATAAGCTTGCATTACAAATGTTATATATAGAGCTCACAAATAAGCATTCTGCAAAGCTTGTTAAGAGCTTTTTTGCAAGCTCTATATATAGTGTAAATAACAAATGTATATGTCTTTATTATCATTAGTACTTGATAATAAAATCAATGCTGTAATCTAAACATATCTTCAAGGCTTTTTTTGTCTTTTTTTATTGATACATAATTCAATATATTATAAAATTTTCATTAAATATACTAAAATAAAATTCTTCTCAATGTTGTAAAATTAGTTATTGCATAGGCAATATAATTTATAAGTTTAGTCTGTCTATTATGGATGTTTATACACAAATCTATTAAAAATATTGATGGACCAACTAACAATTAATATTTTACTATAATTCACAAATAAATTTTAATAAACTTGTAAATCATTTTTCCTAGTAATGTCAATTTATTAGTTAGTCAAAAGATACTTTTATTTAAATTTAAATAATAAATAAACTAAACATTAATGTTTAGTTTATTTGCCATTGGTACAGATAAAAAAAATCAATCTTTTACCTGTGCAATAAATTTTCATTATCATGGAAAAGTTGGTAGTACTTGAATTTTGTTAAAAATTATTCTTTAGGAATCTGATTTATGAAATATAGTAATATATTTGGAAAATAAACTAAACATTAATGTTTAGTTTATTTGCCATTGGTACAGATAAAAAAAATCAATCTTTTACCTGTGCAATAAATTTTCATTATCATGGAAAAGTTGGTAGTACTTGAATTTTGTTAAAAATTATTCTTTAGGAATCTGATTTATGAAATATAGTAATATATTTGGAATGAGTTGATCTGTACTTAAGTTATATTATTTATATTGTATATAAAATAGTTGAGATTTATTCACATTATGAAAATCATTTAAAATATTAAGAGTAAAATATCTTCCAAATGTTCTTCAACATAGCATAACTATTTTTCAATCTTGGCCAAAATTTAATTTTAACTTATTGTATAAAATCATTCAACTAAAACTTTTTTTGCTCTTACTCTTAAATGTATTCTCAAAATAAATTAATTTGGTAATTTGTGTAGATGTGAAGAGAAAATATATAATATCTGTTTCAAAAATACTTAATCTTCAATAAACTATGACAGGAAATATTTGCATTCCTATTATAGATCTCATGTGTTATTTAATCAAACGTTTAAATAATTTAAACTACTTAATATCAGACTTATTGTTAAATTGCTAGCAAGCTATATAGTTCTATGCAGTATATAATTTCTTAGCTGTTAGTTTACATTTGATTTAAAAAATATATAATTTAAAATGTGCTTTACTAAATATGAATTAAATAATTTTTGAAGGATCTATTATATTTACAATAATTATGTTTAAATTTTTCAAAAATATTATTATGTTAATTTTACATATAGTGATTATTTTTATTGTTCTAATATTCTAATTTAAAAGCTGATTTTTATGAGTTGTATTAATATTAATAATAGTAATGTGTTATTTTTTGTCTTAAATAAAATAGTTTAAAAATATATGTAAAAATCTCATGTACTTATTTTGCTTTAAAATTAAATTAAATATTACTTTAAAAAAAAACAAAAATTAAAAATAATTTAGATATTAAAACGAAAATGTTAATATTTTAATTAAATAACAATTCCAAATTGCAGTTATATCTTAAATTAATAGTTAACATTACATAAAAAGTTCTATAATATTATATAGAAACAATAAAAATGAAATTATCAAAATTTATAAAATTGAAGTGAATATAATACATTATGTGTTTTTTCCCCACATAAAAAAGTTATATAAAAATTAATATATAATATAATATATACAATGGACTACTTTTATATATTATATTAAATATTAAATGCCTTTAGATAAATTGAAACTTTATTTAAACTTTTCAAATACATTTAACTGTTAGTAATAGCACAGAAGTTAGCTATAACACTTTGTTTTGAGTCGTATTATTCTCTTCTCTCCTTTGAGTATTGCATAATATTCAAAACATTGTTATATATCAAATTGTGTGCTATAACTAACAGTTTAATGTATTTGAAAAGTTTAAATAAAATCTGACTTTTTCAAAAGATGTTTAAATAAAATACTAAATGCTGGAAATTGTCTAATATATAATTACTATTAATGCCACCACCATAAACTTTCAGACAAATACAATATTTGTTTTTATGTGATGTATTTGCTTTTATTTATTTTAAAATAAACAATAAAGTTGTACAAAAGTGTTTTTTATTATTAAATTAATATTAATAAAAATAGTTTTAGTGTTAAAATGATTTTTGATATTTTAATCTGTTGCACTATTTCAGAGTTGCTACTAATTAAATTTATTGTAAATTTTAAAAAAAATCTATAAATAAACTTTTTTCCTATTTTTTAAATAAAAATTGTTGTGTAAATGTTACTCTTGCTCATTTATCTGTTAAAATATAAACTTTAAGCAAGTAAAATTGTAAGATCTGAATGTTACTCAAGATAAATTGATGCTAATTTTGCGGCAGGCCTGTTATCATTATCACTTTATTAAAAACTGTGATTACTAATTCTATTTCATATGCTATTGAAAAAAAGTAATTTTTTTTATTAATTAATATGTTTTTCACTGCTTTTATAATGCAAACAAAAAATTGAAATTTCAATACGAGCTACATGAAATCACGTGACTTCATATTCATTGTCTGCTAAAGAAAAGATTTGCACATTAACAATTAAAAATTGACCAAATATTGTTATTTTTTTATTTTGAGTATTTAATTTTAAATATATTGATAAAAATATTGTATTATATATATAAAGCACTATATATATATATTAAAAAATAATTATAGAAAAATAAATACGTTATGAAAATAATAGTGACTACATTTAACATTAATTATGTTTAGTAATTACTTTATTTATATAATTCTACTAGAACATGCAGTTTAACTACATTGCTAAAGAATTAAATGCATAAATAATACTAACTAAATAAAAATATCAATATTTTTGGGGTGTTATTGAGAGATCAAAATGTCATTTAAAAATCGTTGATATTCAAACAATGTATAATATTTTATTTTAGCAACTAGAAATACGGGATGAATTTTATATTTATTGATGTAAACGTACACACACACATATATATATAAAGTATATATAAAATAGTATATAGTGGTATGTGTATCAAAAATTATAAAGTAAAAAAAAATATCCAGAAGTTTGCAAAACTGATTAATTCAGTATGCCGAAGGCTAAAACATCTCCATGCTGTATAAAAACAATATTGTAGATTCTATCAAAAATAATGAATAAGATAATTTAATTAAAGAAACACATTCTGCAATTTATGGATCATTTATTTTAGGATATTATAGTACCTGATAACATCTGCAGTATTTATTTAAGATTGCATTATAAAGAGTCATAAGAGTACTACTCTCATTTATTACATTATTTGAAAGTGTATATTTGTATAATTTTCCTATGAGCAATCTTATTTAAAAGAAAATATTTTCAAAGACAATTCCTTATTAGTGATGTACTTTTTGGTTTAATAATAAATGTTTTACAAAAATATGTCATAATCATTAACAATTACTGAAAATCACTTTTTTTTTGCCTTATTTAGCTCCTCTCAGAATTAAAATTTTTAATAGTTAAGCTGACATCATATGGCACTGCAAAACACATCTTTTCTCTCATCAATATCTCTTTCTCATTTTGACTAGCAGTGTGTGAACATGTTACAATGTGTCATTTTGATAGTTGCATTGGGGTTGTGCCTTGTTCAGTGCATGCATTTATATTGTCTATCTGGAGTGTAAAAATCATTTTATTTTATTTTTAATATTTATATTGGGTTTGTGCCTTGTTAAGTGCCTGCATTTATATTGTTTTCTGTTCAGTACCTGCAGTGTTAAAAACAGCTTTGTTTGACAGTTCTGAATATATAGCTTTGAAATTTAGAACAATGTCAGAGATTAACTAAAAAAAAAAGAAAAGTAGATACAGAGAATCATCAATTTCAAGACAGCTGGACAGACAAGTACTATTTTATTCTGAATAAAGGTTTGCCTATATGTTTACTATGCAATGAATCCATATCAGTCAACAAAGAATACAACTTGAAGAGACACTTTACTACAAAACATGCGGATCACCAAAAAAATTGATGGACAACTACGAAAAGATGAAATAGAGAAATTGAAGAATTTGGATACCCAACAGAAAATGTTCACCAAATAATAAATGCAGCATTGAAGCATTGTGAAATCCAGCTTTGTGTTAAATGAACAATTTTCTAAGCATTCTAAATCATTTGGTGAAGAATTTATCAAAGAATGTCTGTTGAATGTTGCAAGTATAATATGTCCTGAAAAGAAAAAATATTGAGAATATTAGTTTGTCGAGATGTACTGTTGTCCAGTGGATAGAAATCATGGCTGATGACATCCAAAAAAGTTTAAAAGAAAAGATTGCTAGATTCAGAGCATTTTCAATTGCTTTGGATGACAACACTGATGCCTCTGATACAGCACAACTAGCAATATTTATTCAGGGAGTTGATGTGGATTTAATATCACAGAAGAATTTTACTTTGGCCCTAAAACAGACAATTGCTGGTGAAGATATATTTGAAAAAATCAAAACAGTCTTCAAGATATTTGGGCTTAAATGGAGTTCACTATCTGGCTTATGCACTGATGGAGCCCCTGCAATGGTTGGTGCATGGAAGGTATTTATTGGAATAGTTCATGAAAAAGTAATAGAATTACAGATCCATCTGAAAAATTTAACAAATTTTCATTGCATTATCCACTAACAAATTCTGTGTGCACAAAATCAATTAAATTTAGAGATGTTATGGAAGTTGTAGTAGCCAGTATTAACTTTATTAAGTCACATGTATTTAATCACTACAAATTAAGGAATATTTGGCAGACTTATTTTCAGATTATGAAAATGTGTCATATTGTGAAATGAGGTGGTTGAGTAAATGTAAAAAGTTAAAATGATTTATGATCTGAGACAAGACAGCAGATTTTATGGACATAAAAAGAAATACAATTAACCAAGTAAGAGATGATGAGTGAGTGTTTGATTTAGCATTCCTTGTAGATGTCACTGGATACCTAAATGAAAATCTTAATTTGCAAAAACCAGGACAATTGATTCATGAACTGTATGGATATGTCAGTGCTTTTTGTAATAAACTAAAATTGTTGGAAAGTTAGATAAGCGCTAAAAATTGTTACCATTTTCCTACTCTAGCATCTCATAAAAATATCCCTTATAATTATTATGGAAATGAACTGAAGGCATTAATAGAGCAATTTGATATAAGGTTCACTGACTTCCAAAATAAAGACTCCATATTCACTATATTTTTTCATCCAATGGATACCGATATAAATAATGTGCCAGAAAATTTACAGATGGAACTTATTGAGGTTCAAGTAGATTTAGTGCTGAAATTACAGTTTAACAACATTGCTTTGATGGATTTTTATAAACATTTGGTGAAAGAAAAATATAAAAATGTAGTGCCTTTTCAAAAGGAATTTTGTCTTTTTGGTAGCACATATATATATATGTGAACAGTTTTTTTTCTAAAATAAAATTTAATAAATCAAAAATTTGGACAAGAATAACAGACAAAAACCTTGAAAATTGTATGTAATTGTTTTTAAGCAGTATTCCCATCAACATTGATAGTCTCATTGTTGAAGTACAAGGCTAATCCTTGCATTAAATTGTTACGTCATTATTATGAAATTTATGTAGCCCTTTATCATTCCCTATTATATTGTACTGTTTAATTATTTGGTCCAGCCCTTCACTTGAAGACAGAAAGATAATTTGGCCCCTGAACTAGGAAAGGTTGTCCATGCCTGATTTAGACAATCCTAATATAGATAATAATTAAGAATTTCAAACTGTTATCAAAGTAACTCCCTCTTACAATTATATATACATAAATATATATGGTAATCATTATTTTTTTACTGATAGCATTTTAAACTTTTCCTACCAATACATTAAAAAAAATTGCTTTCTATAATTTTCTATACATAAGATTTAATATAATTTTCATTATTTATTAAACAAAATTACGATTGCTTACAATAAATTATATATTTATTAATTTATTATTATAACTAAATTTGCTTCTACAAAATTATAGTTCACACTATATTCAGAAATAATTTTCACATTTAAAAAGTTGAGAATGAAAATCAATGTCACACTGTTTAATCATTTTATAAAAGTATTTTCTTTTAATGACTAAAAAATTTATCAAAGATGAGGCATTATAAGTGTATCAAAGATAATATTTGTAGACAGAAAAAACAGTATCCTCTGACATTTACCTTTAGTTACACTTAGATGTAATTTTATTAGATGTCACCTTTGGTTATCTGACAAACTGAATGGTGAACTTCAAATTTTATTCTGCAGATAATCTTACTCAAACAGTAAAAAAAAAAAAAAGGTGATAAAACAAAACATTTTAAATCATCAGTAAATTCTATAATATAAAGCTTCTGTCATTATTTAAATATAAGATTCTTACTATGTTTTTCTCTTTCCTACACACACACATATATACTACATTAAAAATGAACTGACTTGGATATTCAAGTATTTCTTTAAGAATAAATTTTTTATGCATTATTTAATTGAAAAAATAATCAGTGGTAATAAAAATTAACTTGAAATTAGTTTTCATGATTGTAAAAATATTACCTAAATGCAACTTATTAATTTGAAATTTTACAAAATAAAAACACCTTTTTATCATTCATTTCAAAAAAATACTTTCCCACTCAAACCATCACTACCTACCTTATTTTAGTCTATATTGGCTGATTTATTATGAAACTGAAAAGCTTCATCCAAAAACTTTATACTTCTGATGCAAATATATTTTTTAAGCCACATTCTTTGTAGAAGAATTTTTTTATTTATCTTCTTGGGTATTACAAATATTTACAACATTATTGATCTGCTTATTATAATTCAAGTACAAACTGTCTCAAACATTTGATCATAATTCAATAAATTGTCTATAGATGTAAATATTTCTTCCTACTTTCTAATTCTATGTATGACCTTTATGAAACCAAAACAAGTCACAAATTAGATAAATTACCTATAGATGAATTATAAAAGAGATCTATTTTTTTATTATCTTTCAGCCCATTTTAAAACTTTATTTTCACTAATTTATTGATATTCTATGAACCTACTTAGAATATACAGCAAAATATATTTTTTTAAAAATATGACTGATAATTTCAATTGTGCTTTTGACAACCTTCTGCAATAAGACACAGAGTATCTCTATGCTCTTAAAAAAAGCATTTCCTTCACTTTGTTGCCAAATCAAAATACATGGTTCCATTTTTATTAATTTTCAAAAATTTGCATTTACTGATCAATCTATATTTATTTTATTCTCATTTTGAATCATCTTTTTATATAAAAATCTACAAAAATATAAACTTTATATGCCTTGAGTTGTCATACATCTAACAAAGCTAATTATTTTCCAATCAGATTTCATATTTTTAAATTATTGCAAATTATTTTATCTTACTACTTTTGCATTGTACATTTAATGTTAAAAAAATAAAAATAATAATGTAGTATCAAGATTTTTTAACTATGAATAATACTTGTCTGACTATTCACCACCCATAAAACTTGTTAGGTAATCAGAATATAATTTCACATATGCATACACACACACATATAATATTTATTTACATTTTAAAAAGGGTGCCCTGAGCAAAAATGCATTTAATAGGTAGTTTTAAAATTTTACTAATTCTATAAAAATCATTTATATTGATACATAAAATTTTACTCCAATGTATGTATATATTTGCAAAGAAATCAAGTCATAAATTACATGACCTAATTTAACAAGCTTGTATTACAAATATTATCTAACAAACTTGCCAATAACTCTTAACAAACTATTGAGAATATCCTCAAACCCAGATAAGTTTTTGCTTCTGGCTTCCTCAGTGAGGTGCTAGCATATTTAAGCATTAGATTTAAAATACCAGGTCAAGCCTAGCACTTTATCTAATGGTTAACTATTAAGTAAAAAATCTGAAATTTTCAGACATCCATATGTCTTCAAATCCAGGTATCTAACTTAAATAGCCATATGGGACTGAGCTAAGTTCAGATACATTATATATTAATAGCTTTAGTAATATAAAATTGCCAAAGCCTTAATAGCAAAAAATGTAATTGCAAAGAAATCAAATTATATATCACATGACGTATGGATATCTGAAAATTTCAGATTTTGTACTTAATAGTTAATCATTAGATAAAGCATTGGGCTTGACCTGATATTTTAAGTCTAATACTTGAATATCCTAGCACCTCACTGAGGAAGCCAGAGCAGAAACTGGACTGGAGTTGGGGATATTCTGAATAGGTTGTTAAGAGCTATTGACAAGCTCATTAGATAATATATATATATTGTACTCATTTTAATTGAGCTTTGTGCCCTAATTAAAATAGTTGAATATGTAGAATGGTAAAAATTTTGATTTTTAGATGAGTGATATTTTTTGTGGTCATTTAAACTAAAATTAAACCAATTGTGTTTAAAGTTATCTTCTGTAAGTTTAATATTTAAACAGCATTCAACTGTTGCACATGCGCTTTGCAGATTTTAACTATAAATGACTGAATACTAACACTTCAAACACATGATAAAGTGTTAGTATTCAGTCATTTATAATTAAAATCTGCAAAGCGCATGTGCAACAGTTTAATGCTGTTTAAATATTACAGTTTATAAACATCGTGCTATATAAAATAATTGATTTATTTACATACATTTAATTTCAAATAAGAATGACGTATCATAAATTCTAATAAATTTCACTAGCGTCATTCATTCAAGTATGTAAAAGTAATTTAAAGTGATTATTGAATATCTTCATGCTTTCACTTTCAAACACTTAAGATTTGCCCATACAAAAGCGTTTGAGTTCAAAAAGATAGATGGCTACTCTATCTTTTCCAAAGACATTATCATGTGTTTGAAGTGTTAGTATTCAGTCATTCATAGTTAAAACCTGCAAAGCGCATGTGCAACAGTTTAATGCTGTTTAAATATTACAGTTTATAAACATGGCGCTATATAAAATAATTGATTTATTTACATACATTTAACTTCTTTAAGTTTATAAATGTATTAGATAATATTTAATAGTATATTAATAATCTATTATAAATGTAAATTTTAATAAATATGTAGTTTAAAGAATAAATATTGTGCTAGTTTTTGTTAGAATAATGAAGCTTACACTTTAAGTAAGTTTTTTAATTTCAACACTTATAGATTAAATATGCAAAGTTTAGATAACTTAAAATATTTTAAATTAGTTATTGTGGAATATTACCGAGGAAAAGGTATTGCCAAGTTAAAGCATTTATATTATATATGTGTATGTCTGTGTGCTTACATGTGTACTGTTTTAAAACATTTAATTTTATAAATAATAATCATTTTTGTTAAAAGGTATTAAAAATTGACTTGTGTTTAATACTTAATAACTAAAATTTATAAGAAATAATTTATTTGTTAGGTAATTCTAATTTAATAATATTTAGCTCACTAAACAGTTATAAAAACAAATATTTTATTAAAAGAAAAGTTAAATACCATTGTTTTTAAAATATATATTTTTTCTCTTTCTTTTTCTTTTAAGTTTAAATATAGAAACTGAAATTGATCTTATTGGTTAGTCAATTTTAAAAGATGTCAACTGATCAATTGAATTAGCTATAAAAATAAAGGAAGAGATATGTGAGGAGGTGAAAAAAAGTGTGTGTAAATTATTAAGGAGGTGTGTAAATGATTAAGATATTGTGCTTTAAAATTATTAAGAAATTGTGTGTGTAAATTAATAAAAGAAACAGTTATTACTATTATTTTAAAAAATGTGTCTAAAATTTTTCTTCACTAAAAACAGTTCCAACATGGAATAGAAGACTAATTAGTCTGCTTTTCGAATGTTACATTAATATTTCTTTTTATAAAGATTAAAAAAAAAAGAAAGAATACATGCAATGGCTTTAACAATAATGTACCACGGTCAAAAGATTTACTTATGTCCATGAAGTAAGTTTACTCATATTGGAGCAACTGATCAAGGAATGGTTTATTACATAAGAGTTTAATGCTGAGTTATATAAATTTTTCTTTATTTGCTTATACACTTTTAAATTGTCTTAAAATAAAACACAGCATTAACTCTACTGAGTGCCTTGATACAGAACTATTATTTTAATTATTTCTATTGTTACTACAATAATGTTTAATAACTTAACAATGTAAGAAAATGTTTAAAATTAAAGTTATTAACATATACATAAGATATATTATTATTATCTATTATGGAATGACATAAAATATAAATTATAGTTAAACTTATATATATATATATATATATATATTATGACAGTATATAATTGTTTTCAAAAGTAAAAATGGGGAAACTAATTTTAAGCCTATATGTGTATGAATAAAACATTCGAAAAATTAATATATCTGCTGCAGTAAATTTACATTTTATAATGCATATTTTACCATGGAACAGTATACAGGTAAAGGAAAAATGATTTATTTCAAACTGGAATCACTTATAAAAATTGTGCATAGTGCTTAAGTATTTAAAATATTAAAAGGATTATAAACTAATAAAATATGTGAATAATTAATTAATCTTACTTAATAAATAATATAAAAAAAATTATCTTTTTCTCTGTCACTTTAGAAACTGTTACATCAGACGTTTTCTGAATTAATGAGTGATATTTGTCATTTATCATTTTTAAGTTTGTTTTCAGCATTATAAGTAAATTGGTGGAAAACAGATTTAATTGATAAAATGACATTTCAAACTTGTGTCATCCTGAAGTGTGTTTTAGTAAAAATAGAATTAGCTTTCTCTCAGTTTTAATTTTGAATTGTTTATGTTTTTGTTTTTTTTAAAAGTTATGTTTAATATTTTTTCATTTTGAATTTCAAAATGTATTACATATATGTTGGTATGAAATAATACAGTGTATATGATAGATTTATCTATATTTTGGATATATTAAGGGATTGGTAAGTGATAATTTTATTTTGACATTTGAACTGACTGTTGCTGGATAAGTGTTATTAAACAATAATATTTTTTTGGTAATTTCATTATTTATTTTAATATGCTAACAGAATATTATATTGAGTATAATTATTTTTTATATGCTTAGGTAGTTTATTTAATGTTGTACTATTTCAAGATTTAAAAGTAAAATAACCTGGTGTATTTTTGTTCTAAAATTGTTTCTCATATCCTGCTAATTACCATTTTAAATTTATAAGAGATACATGCTTCAGAATGAATGATGTTTCTTTAGAACTGATTATCAATGCAGTCACAATTTTATATATGCTATATGGTAAATTGTTTTATTAAACCCATGTTTATATGTGTATTTTATTGCTATGTGTGCATGCTATAGTTATAATTAGATTATGCTAGTGCATTAT
The DNA here is from genome assembly GCA_028023455.1 of Epiperipatus broadwayi. Classification (NCBI taxonomy): domain Eukaryota; kingdom Metazoa; phylum Onychophora; class Udeonychophora; order Euonychophora; family Peripatidae; genus Epiperipatus; species Epiperipatus broadwayi. The sequence goes on from JAQFVV010012417.1 coordinate 9,471,675, forward strand.
ATTTGTACTAGAATGATTATTGTGGCTATTAAGCTTTTTTTATGTGGTGGAATTTTATATTTTATTCTAGAGTAATATCTCTATTGTTATTATAAAAGGTACCATGATATTTATACTTGTAGTTCATTGCTTAGGTGTGCTTGTAGGGTTTTTGAATTAAGGATGTCTTGTCTAAATATGATTGTTGGTTCATATGGGTGTTCAGTTTTATATTTTATTATCATAGAGCATATGATAAGCCATAGGGTGAACATAGGACTTCAAGCCATGAGTGCAAATTCAACCATTTTTGATGTAATTTCCATGAAATTTCTATTTCCAAATTATTAAAATGTTTCTATAAAAAACCTAGTTATGGACATCACATCTAATTTGACAATTGTATATTAAATCTTGATGAAAGTTGTTCCATCCACATAAACTTATATATTTGTATGTAATTATAAAATCTAGGATTTATGCCCTCTATGAGTGTAGGGTTAGTAATATTATAAGTTTTACTTAGCATTACACATAAGCAACTTTAATGATAGATGTTTAAATATAAATATTTAAATAATCATGATTTTGCCAAATAATCTTAATAGCAATAGTGACAGTTAAGTAAATTGTGATTGGTATTTAGAAAATAGTTAATAATGGCTATTAAATATATATATAATGGGAGTAATTGCCATATATATATATATATAATGGTAATAATTGCCATACATCAATTCTTAAACATGAAAACTATTTTTAGGTATGACTTAAATTATTATTTGGTTCAAAATACTTGAATTATTCATATGCATATTGAATATTATTTTGAAAGTTGTACTTCTGAGATGATTAATAATTACCAAGTAATTATTATTTAATTAAAACAAAGTATATGCTCAATTGATTATATTTTCTTGTTACTTAATTAAGTAAAGTAACTATGTATTTATTATGAAAACATAAAACATGCTTTTTGCCAAGATTAATACTCATTCACAAAGTACTTAGTGATATAGTATTTTATATTATTTATATTACTGTAATTAAAGTAAAAATGATATAATTTTATGCCCAATAACAAAGTAAAGTAAGCTTGAATTTCTGTAAATGTGAAATTATTGATAAGTAGACTAAAAACTTTTATATTAATTTGATAATATTTAAACATGAATAGAATGATGTGGAAGAGAAATGAAAAGGTAAGACTGTAGGAATAAGAATTAAAAAAGAGAATTGCTGGTTTAAACTTATGTACAAAAAATAAAATATAATAAATAAACTATTACAAATCAAACAGAAATTACAAATAGAAAGCTCCCAATGATCAAATAGATTTCAAGTGGAATATATAATAATCTAAAAATAAGTAGATTGACAAACGCATGTGAGCATGCATTCCTGTAGTAATGATATAGAATTCAATCACAACTTGATGGTGGTAGAATTTTACTATAAGTTTGAAAAGATAAAATTCTAATTTCAAAAAGAAATAAGACACTAGTACTTTGAATATAGATAATAGAGAAAAAATTACACTTATCAAATAAAAAGAGTATGGATGCAAATGCTATATATTAAAGTAAAATAAAACAAAATATGTGTACTATGTAATAAAAGAAAATTAATAAGAATGATAAGTTATAAAAAGGGTCAAAGAACAAACAATCAAAAGAATAAAAAGTGGGAAAATAAATTTCTATCTACAATAGTAATTTTTCACTTGTGTTTAATTGAAAGAGAAAATCAGATATACAAAAATAAATTTCTTTTTGCAATGATAAAAGAGAATGTGGTAAAGGTTTAAGATTCACAAATAATAGAAAATTAATGTGACTATAATGAGAGTGTAAAGATCAATTTTTGTTTATAATATAATCTAAAACTTCAGAGAAAGGTCATTTCAATTTTGTTTTTATTAAAAAATATACAATGTAATGAAATGATAGTATTTTAGAAAGAGACCTAAAGATTATTAAAAAAAAGGATTCAGAGAATAGAGACATTAAATATATCAATTAAAAAAAGATTAAGTTGAAAAGATAATGTCAAAATTTAGAAGTGTAGAAAAAATAATAAAAATTTTAAAAAATAAAATCATATATAGACAAGTTATGAAAAGTATTTTAAAAAATATTTAATTGGATGACAAAGGAGAGATAAAGTAAGAAATAAAGTTGTTAGATCATTTTAAAATAAGAGATAGATGCAAGTATGTAAAAAATAAAGAAAAAGAATAAAGACTTAAAGAAGTGAGTGTGAAATGATACACGAGATATTATTTTAAACATATATATATAATTTTAGTAGACAATAAATATATACTAGTATGTTTTTATTAAATTTAATTAGCTATCTTACATTATTTCATCATCTAACATTCTTAGAAGATGAAAATGATACCATGTCGAACTGCTTTTTGAATTCTTAGTAAGATAGTGAATATGATTAGTGATATTTATGACATTCAACATCATATTTACGAATAGTTAATTAAATTTAATAAAAATGGTATTAAAACATTTTCATCAGTTCCTAAAGTAATTATATAATAATTATCATCATGTAATTTTACAATATATTTATGGCAAATTAAAAATTTACAAAGTTATTATAATGAATAATTCAAACATCTATCTTTTGAAGATTACTTAAGGTCAAATTAAATAATGCTGTACTAACAACTTTTTGTATTTTGTAAAAGTCATTGTCCATACTTGTCTTCTTAATGAGAACTCAAAGTCAGATGAATATATGCTAATACAGTTGAGTTAGGATATTTTTATTGGTTCCTAAAGTTATTATGTATTAAATGACATCAATTTAATCATATATATATATATATAATAAATGACATCAATTTAATCATATATATATATATATATTAAATGACCTAGATATAAAGTTGTTTACATCTCTCATAATCATTTTAAAAGTTTAAAAGTTTAATCAAAAAAAGCTTTTGCTTTGCAATAATTGTCATTATTGATTACCGCATTAGTTGTTTTTATTTATTTAATGATTTCTTGTAAATATGTTGTTGATTGCAATGCTTTTAATATTTTTAATTAATTAATTTAATGTAAATGTTTATAAATATTATGGACTTCAACTTTAAAAGTTAAAAAAAGATAATTAATAAAAAGGTTACTTATATTTTATAAAAGTCTTATTGTGAAGCTCAAAATATATTATATATAATTTAGCAATTTCTATGTCATTCAAAAATAATATACGATACTGAAAATTATAATTAAGTTTTATTTATGAATGATTACTAGTGGATATATAATAAAATACAAAAGTGTTTGTAAATCAGTTATAATGCTGTATTTTTCAATTGTTGGGAGATTTGCCTTATACAAAGTATTTACTATTTTTAAATGAAATGCTTCACCGAAATATAATGAAACAGAAATTTAACATAATTTCAGAGAGTTTATTTTTATGTTTGCACTTCCAATAAAATAAAATCCAAATTTCTTTTTAATGCATATTGATTATTTGGTATTTATGAATTAAAATATAAATCTCTTGGGAACTACGGGTTCAAGATTCAGAGGTTATGGTTCAGGCCAATCTCTTCTTAAGCTTGGACTTCTTATAAACTCTTGAGCAGTAAATTAATTGGTTATTTATTTTATTCAAGTTTGCATTGTGTTAAATCAGTTTACATTATATTATTTTCAAATTCACAAAAATATTTATACCCGTTTAGTTAATTAAAATCTAATTACTAAGAAGCATGCCCTATGTGATTTACTGCAGTAACAGAGTATCACATTCTGGAATATAAATTCCTGGGATTGATTCCAAAGATGAAACTTCCAGCACTTGAACTTCTTAATAATTATCAAGCTAAGAAGCATCATGCTTGCAAATTACTAAATGCATAAACAGAACCTTTAAATCTATTTTACTTCATGTAGCTTTGAATCCCACTTTTGATGAATATTTTTTTTCATTCTAGATATCATTATATAAACAATGAGTAAAACAAATAGCCATTAAATAAGAATTATAATCAAATTGCTAGTTAATATTTATGATAGAAGTCATTAATTTCTAATGCCATCTAGGATTAGTTGATTTTACTCATATTATAATATGTAGAATAAATTGAAAAAGAGAATGAGACAGATAAATCATATCTAATTAAAAGCAATATAAACAAGTCATATTATTCTTTGGTTATAAGATAATTAAAAAAAACATTATTATTAATATAGTTTGCATGACAGTGAGAGACAATGCTGTACAGATTATTAACAGTTAATTAGTTATAATAGACAATATAACAGCAAACAATCATGACAGTGTTGGTAGATTGGCAATTTGCCACTATTAAATGATAAAGAGTGATTTGCTATAACGTTATTTTTATTATCTATGCAAACAAATATATATATATTTTTCTTGATAATTTTGTTGATAATACTTAGCGAAAGAAAAATTATCAAAAAAAAGTACATATGATTCTAGCAGTTTACATTCAACATATTAATGTAATGTTCATTGATTAATCAATTTTATTATAAATAGATCTGTAATAAAGTATATTATTATTGCTAAAACTCAATTTGCATGAAAAAAAGACTAATACAAAAAATAAAAATTATACTTTTTCATAAAATGCACATTTGATCTACACAGCAAACAATTTTAATTCTCCAATATAATTTCATTTTGCTTAATACTGACAAACTATAAAACTTATTTAAAAGCAAAATTAAACAGAGAGTATTGGAAATTTACCTGAAATTTAGTTTAAAGATAAAATAGAATAGCGAAATTGTGTTATAATGCAAAAAATATATTTCATAATAAAATTGAGATTTTTTTTATTAATATGCATTACAATAAGTAAAATTCTAAATATTGAAATTATCTCAAATAAATTACTTATATTTGTAAGTAAACTGGGCATTTAGATTAAAAAATTGAAAAGTTTTACAAGGATTTTCATATATTAATTAATGACAATAACTATCTTATTAAAGTAAGTATGAGATTATTTAAAGGAAAGATTAAAACTCGAGTAATAATAAATCTATTGCAAAAAATTAGAGATCTAAAGAAATACAAGAGAATATGAATAAACCAAATTTGTAAATATGAATAAATTAAACTTTTAAAAAATAAGATATTTGCAATTATAAAAATATTGTAACTAAATTGGATATGAAGTATATAATAGTATTTAAAGTTGGCTTTATTTTGTTAAACTGCTTAGAAAGTAATATTCAACAACATGTATTGTGTTTATAGACTTATGAATTGAAATAAGATATAAAAAAGTAAAAAGATATATATTTTAAAAGAAACATTCTTTATGGGAAATTTTATTAATTTTAGTAAGTAAAATTCAGTATTAGAGCAGAACTGAAAAAATTACATCAATGAAATATCCTCTACATTTTATTGTAAAAGTTACACCTTTCATTAAAAATGCTTATATGACAGCCAATCAGATGTAATAATGATTGTGCAGGGAACTCACAAGTCAAAACAAGGCAGAGATTTTATGAGAAAAAGATGCCTTGTGTTGCCTTGTGATTTGACTTGTGAGTTTCCTGTGCAGTCATTATTACATCTGATTGGCTGTCATATAATCATTTTTAAGGCACATCTGACAAAGATTTCAGCCTTTTATGTTATTATTATATAATCTGCTTGTGCTTAATAAATTAATATATTTACGTTTAATTAAATAAACTTTAAAAAATTCAAAAAATGTTCACTTTTTTAAAAATCCATAAAATATTGAAAGCAAAAAAAAAAAAAAAAAGAATTAATTTATTAGTGCATTCTATAGAATTAATATTAAACATTTTATTTGCCACTTAATACAAAGAGCCAAAAACAAAAAATATTAAAATGATGAAATAAAAAAAACTAATATATGTTGACAGCATTATATTTTGTGTTGAAAATAATAAGATAAAAGTGGAATAATTATTTTAAAAATATTTAAAAGTTAGTAAAAATTTTACCCAGAATGTATTAAAAAAAAATCACAGCTGTCTTGAAATCAAATAAGAAAAAAAATTTTAGATATAAAAATAAAAAATAAACTGAAGATGATGTCATAATTGTTGAATTGATTAAGAAAAAAGTTACAGTAATTAGAATCATGCATTAGTATTGTTATTACAATGATAAGATTTAATACATTGATAAAAAAAAACTTATATTAACAACTAACCCTCTATTGCAAATTTCTTTCAGTTTTTATTATCAGAGAATATTCATAGATCTCATATATTTAGATATTTACATATACACATTTTTTATTATAATAAATTTGTTTTCTAATTAATTTATCCTCGTTCATTCTTTCATAACACTGTGAACTCACTCATGTTTTATTCACTTCCTTTTCTTCATTACTCACTTTTCACTTTTTTATGTATATCCAGACACAACAATATTCATTAGTTATTATTTATGTATGAACATTATGAGAAGTGGCTTCTAAATTGATATTAGAAATAGTTTTCTTCTTGAATGGTTCATTAATAACAAAGAATTTAATAGACAAAAGATTCATCCCTGACTAACAAGTTTTATCTGTGAATAATCTGGAAATATTTTTAGTTAAAAACATATCTTTTAATAAAACTTAAAAGTTGCTAAACTGTTTCCTGTGATTCTATTGATATAAAAGTTAAATGTTGAAGATGGAAAAAATAAAAAAAATATTATTATTTTTCAGATTTGATCTCGATAAACAATTTTTGAAAATTTCATTAACAATAAAAAAAATGAATAAGTTGATACTTAATTAAGCATAAATAACCAGTTAAATAGTTAACCCTTGTGTGGGTCACTTTTTTATTGGCCAAGTGAGTCAAAACTCAGAAACTTTTAATTGGCTAATTGACAAACTCTTTGTTAGAAATATTTTCATCTTTTAATATATATTAATTTTAGTTTCATTTTCAAAAAGTATATTAATTATTTGTAATGTTAGAAAAGTAAACAAAAGTTTTTTCAAAAATATATTTTTATTTGTAATTTATAGAAATATTCAAAAGCAAAAAAATCAAAGAAAATATTACGAGCAAATTACAAGCAATGCAAAGATCATTTATATCCCTCCCAGATTTACCGTTATGAATTTTTTAAGAATTTTTTAGTAAAATCTTAGCGTTTTTCTAAAAATAATTATATTTTCAGCATATTTTAACCAAAACACATTATAATATTTAAATAAATGCCAGAAAAATATTCTAAAACATTAATCTTTGTTTGAAAATTAAATAAACAGCTTGGAGCAATCTAAACTCTTGACAGGATGTCAAAATTATTGCTATTGCTGATTTCTTTTTCAATTTACAATTGTGTAAAGTATACAATTTTTTAATAAAGCCTTACTACTTTTGTAAAATAACTATGTTTCAGCAGATTTTATGAAGATATCTATAATATGTATTAAAAATAATAAAAAAAATCACTTTAAAACATATAATTTCATTTTCAGCGGTGAAAAAATATTTATCGGAATCATCAGCCAATAAGCATCGAGAATAGATGGCCCAACCAATAAGAACTGGCCTTCTTTTTTTGTAAAGTTAAAACACTCCTAGTATTGATTTTTCACTTGTAAAATAATTCAAGAGAGAGCAGCATCTTATGGGACTTTCTACAGTTTCTATATATACGTCGCTATAGCTCAAAAAATGGCTGATTTAGAGCGATCCAAAGCCTTTGACGCAACAATGCATTGAACCCCACACAAGGGTTAAGACATATCTTGCCATTACAGGTTATTTTTTAATTTGTAGTAATAATTGTGATATTATTTTAAACAAATGTACATATTTCCATATATATTTAATGCTTGCTTCTTTTATATTTCCCTTAGAAATTATTGTAATTTTCATTTTAAAAAAAAAATTCATAATTTTATGTACTACCTCAGTTATTTTTTATTTTGCTTTTTTTGGGTTGTCTTCTTTCCATTTTTTCTTATAAATTATCCTTATTTTCATTAAAAAAAGACTACACTTTTAATTTCATAATTTTATGTAATATGTTTTAATTAGGATGTTTTACGTCCGCCATTTTCACTGTATGGCAGGTTTGCACTATATCGGGAAAAGTGTTTTTTATTGTCTTTAATTTTAAAATTACAAATATTTTTTTTATTTTTTTTTGCAATTATTTTGTATTCAATTTGAATTTTTAATATTATAGTAAATTACTATTAATTTATGTATTTTTTTTTTGGCACATATAATTATTTTGCTTTTTCTGAGGAATGACAAAGATGGCGCCATCTGATTTTTTACCCCTATGAGATGGCTTTTTTTTTTTTACGTCTGCCATTTCCACTGTATAACAGATTCACACTATATTGGAAACATGTTTTTTTTTGTCGTTAATTTTTTGTCAATTATTTTGTAGTCTATAATAATTTTAGTAAATTACTATTAATTTATGTACTTTTTTGGTGCATGTAATTAATTTTTTTGGACTTTTAGAGAAATTATTTTATTTGTGCTAATTTTTGCAGTTTTGCTTTAAATCAATTTTTAAGTGAATGTCTTATATATATATTTGACAGTACCTATTTAACATTTTTTGGTCTTTTAGAGAATTTTTTTTTTGCTAATTTTTGCAGTTTTGCTTTAAATCAATTTTTAACTGAATCTCTTATATATATATATATATTTTGACAGTACTTATTTAACATTTTTTTGTCTTTTAGAGATATTTTTTTTTGTGCTAATTTTTTGCAGTTTTGCTTTAAATCAATTTTTAACTGAATCTCTTATATATATATATTTCTTGCTATTAGATGTCTTCTTTAGTATTATGTTTGTATTAGATGTCCTCTTCAGTATTATTCTTGCTATTAGATGTCCTCTTTTGTATTATTCTTGCTCATAGATGTCCTCTTTAGTATTATAATTGCTATGTCTACCAATTTTTTGCTATTTTTACCATTTGGCCTCTTTTGTATTATTCTTGCTATTAGATGTTCTCTTTAGTAATATTCTTGCTATTAGATGTCCACTAGTATTATCTTGCTATTAGATGTCCTCTTTAGTATTGTGCTAGATGTCCTCTTTCATATTATTCTTGCTATTAGATGTCCTCTTTCATATTATTCTTGCTATTAGATGTCCTTTTTAATATTATTCTTGGTATTAGATGTCCTCTTCACATTATTCTTGCTATTAGACATCCTCTTTCATATTATTCTTGCTCTTAGATGTCCTCTTTAGTATTATTCTTGCTATTAGATGTCCTCTTTAGTATTATTATTGTTATTTTTACTGGTTGACGTCTTTAGTATTATTCTTGCTATTAAATGTCCTCTTTCACATTATTCTTGCTATTAGATGTCCTCTTTCATATTATTCTTGCTATTAGATGTCCTCTTTCATATTATTCTGGCTCTTAGATGTCCTCTTTAGGATTATTCTTGCTATTAGATGTCCGCTAATATTATCTTGCTATTAGATGTCCTCTTTAGTATTATTCTTGCTATTAGATGTCCTCTTTCATATTATTCTTGCTACTAGATGTTTTCTTTTGTATTATTCTTGCTATTAGATGTCCTCTTTAATATTATTCTTGGTATTAGATGTCCTCTTTCATATTATTCTTGCTATTAGATGTCCTCTTTCATATTATTCTTTCTCTTAGATGTCCTCTTTAGTAGTAGATGTCCTCTTTAGTATTATTATTGCTATTTTTACTGGTTGACCTCTTTAGTATTATTCTTGCTATTATATGTTCTCTTTAGTATTACTCTTGCTATTAGATGTCCTCTTTCATATTATTCTTGCTATTAGATGTTCTCTTTCATATTATTCTTGCTATTAGATGTCCTCTTTTGTATTATTCTTGCTATTAGATGTCCTCTTTCACATTATTCTTGCTATTAGATGTCCTCTTTTGTATTATTCTTGCTATTAAATGTCCTCTTTAGGATTATTCTTACTATTAGATGTCCTCTTTAGTATTATTATTGCTATTTTTACTGGTTGACCTCTTTAGTTTTATTCTTGCTATTAGATGTCCTCTTTCATATTATTCTTGCTATTAGATGTCCTCTTTTGTATTATTCTTGCTATTAGATGTCCTTTTTGTATTATTCTTGCTATGTCTATCAGATTTTTTACTACTATTTTTGCTATTTTTACTGTTTGACCTCTTTCATATTATTCTTGCTATTAGATGTCCTCTTTCATATTATTCTTGCTCTTAGATGACCTCTTTAGTATTATTCTTGCTATTAGATGTTCTCTTTAGTATTATTATTGCTATTTTTACTGGTTGACCTCTTTAGTATTATTCTTGCTATTAGATGTCCCCTTTCATATTATTCTTGCTATGTCTACTGATGTTATTACATTTTATTATATTAATTTTTTTTGCAGAAACAACAAACATGGCATCTGATTTCTACCAGATGGCTTGCTTCTTTACTGCTTTTTATTACTATGACATATTATCACAAAGACTTACTACTCTAATCTTTTGATCTTTAATGTAAGGTCTCCACATGATTTCTGAACAAATTTTATCGATTAACATTGTCCAGAAATCACTAGGATTCGTTATCTTAAAGATCAGAAGATTAGAGTAGTATGTCTTTGTGGTAATACATCATAGCAAGAAAAATACTAAAGTGCCTTTTTTATATATTAGAGTGCATGCATACTCATTTTCATGTAAAAATTCTTTGATTTTGATTTTCAAAAGGTTTTAGTTTAAAATCTATTTTCTTTTTTATCTATTTGTAAAAACATTAATTTAAAAGTTTTAATCTTTTGAAAAAAAAGATTTTAATTTTGAAAGTTTTGATTGCATTCCTGGTTCTTTTATTTTTGATTGTAATCTATTTTTAATTTATTTTTAAAAAGAAAAGCTGAGACTTAATTTTGCATTTATTTATTTTTTTAATTAATAAGATAAGAGCTCTGGTCAGATTTTTTTAAAAATTAAGATTAAGTTTGAGATAGAGATTTGCCCTGGGAAAAAAACTTCTAATTAAAAATGACACTGAGATAAGAATGCACATAAATAGTGCTAGAATTTCAGACTAATTATTATTTGACTATTTATTTTTATTTTGCTTGTTTTTTTTCTACTATAAAAATTGATTTTTATTTTGCTTGTTGAGTATTGATTCAGCTGTTAGTACACTAATAGTGATCTTTATTCTAGTTGCAGTACTGCCTTAGTTTTCAAAAATTACTGTTCACATCTACATACCATCAGTGCTAATGTTGTTATAAGAAATTCTGCTGAAATTATATTATTGACTATTATTTGCTAAATAACAATCATCTTTTCAGAATGACAAAACTACATTCCACAATAAATCTTTTCTACAATATGCAAGTGCTAAATCAACTCAAAGATGGATCCTGGATCCTGAGTTGTTCCTTCTATATCATGTCTTAAAACCTGCACAAGAATTGATCCCTAAAATTGCTTCCAGATTTCCAAACATATAAATGGAAAACAAAATCTTCATCAGAACTTAAAATTGAAATAAACTGTAAGTGTTGCTGAAAGACATCTGCCAAACCTAACCTTAAGCCTCAAGGTAAAATGTTTTCATATTCTAACCAGGGTTTAAATCTCTGTTAAAGTCTCAGATTAATCTTTAAAGAAACCTGTATTTGTTATAAATTTTGAATATTCCTTTAATATTTTAAATTACTTTATGTATTTTATTATTATATGTAGTGGAGTCTTAGATTTAAGATTCCAAGTTTTTTTATTAGTAGTACTTAGTTGTCCAAGAGTGCATTTCTAGTTTCTATTTTATATGCTTAGTATTTTTTTGTATTACTAACCCTTGGTAAATTCTTTGGCAGACATTCATAATTTTCTGTTAACTCATCTGTTCCTTTTGTTATAATATAATTTATTTAGCTAACCTTGGCTTGTGTAAATTTTTTGGATGGCAATTTATCAAGTATAGTGTTATGTTTTTCTTAAATCAGACATTTTGTTTTTTCTTCATTCCTTGTTTTATTTTTTGTATTGGAATTAACCTTGAATATCTTGAATGTAGTTAATCATGAGCTGTTCTGTAATCATATGCCATTTTTGGTCCCAATGCTTTGTTCCAGGTCAAGGAAAGCTCTCCTGCACTGTTTCATTGTATTCCCTAAAAGTCTGCTTCATTTTTGTTTTGAAATCTCTAAATAGAGAACTGGAATTAGTTTTTATAAATTTCTAACAGGAAGATATTATAAATCCTCCCTCTTTAAATCATAGGTGAGAAAACGAACTTATCTTCCAGGGTGTTTATTGTTCCAATACTCACTGTATACTCTCTGATAAATATGCTTGAGAAATCTAGGGCCAACTTTTATATTTTTGTTTGCCTGGAATTTATTTTATTTTTGAATTTAATAGACTTTAAAATTATTTAGAATTATTTTGGCTGACGTTTGTCTTTATGTTCTTTTCTTAATTGTCTAAACAGTATTAAAGCTTTCTTTCTCTCTCTGGGTCTAGCTAGTAGCATTTATTATCATCATTAATTTTTGATCACCGTAAATTAAATTTTTTATGTGATGTACTGTGACTTCTCCTTAAACAGAGATCAAAAAAAGTAAAGAAGTGACGGTACAATATTTATTTAATTACAAAAATTGATATCTATTTTATAGCAGCTAATAATATTATTATTATGTATATATAATAAAAATTTACTGTGCTCAGTATTTTATATGTTTTAAAATTAATTCACTGAAATTGTTCAAATGGGGTCAGCACCTTGACAATAAGTTTTAAAGGCAAGAGATATCTCTTAACTTTCTTCTTCCTTCATGTAGCTGGAAGATTGTCTAAATGTTTTTGCTAGAAGGGATGAATTTTTACTCACTCAAAAATTTATTTTTAAATAATTTTAAATGTTATTGAGAATAATTAGTGTATTTCTTTATCATTTATTTTATCAATTTATAAATTGGTTTATAAGAATAGTCATTTATTGGGTGAGATAAAAAAAAAAAAGGCTTGAAACAAAGGCGTTGATTTAAATTTATTATTAAGTAGTTCGAAACAATCAATTGTTAGCAAATCTATTTCTAAAACAGCCAAAACTTACTATACATATTGCCACACACAACAAGCTAGATTAATCAATGGATGTCAGAAGGCTTGTGCATAAAATCCCATCTAAGTGCAGTGCTCTTGGATCCAAGGCTCCTCACTGACAAAGGCCACAAGCCAGAAACTAGTCTGGAGATATTGGATGAGTAGGAACTAGATGAGAATTTTATGCACAAGACTTCTTGCATCCATTGATTACTCTAGCTTGCTGTGTGTGGCAATACGTATAGTGAGTTTTGCCTGTTTTAGCAACAGTTATACACAAGCATAAGAAGTGTTGGTCATGTGATGTTTATTGGCTTAAATCTATTCCTGTTGTAGTGCATAAAATTTCCTAAGTTATTATAAAATTTATATACATCAAAGTTAATTAAATCTTAATGAAAGTGTTATTGTTAATAAAAGTATAGTTAAAAATAAATATCATAACTCAGCTTTATATATTCAGGAACTGAATATAGGTCACAAAATATTATTTGACAATGCAGAGGTTATCTTTTATTTAAAAAAAAAAGAAATAAAATATAAAGAAACATTGATGATAAACCTTCTTGAATCTGAACCAATCTTATAAAAATATTCTTTGATGAATGTGTGTATATAGTTTGTATCTGCAGATGATGTAGTTGTTTTTGCAAATAATGCTTTAGAGCTGCAGCAAATGTTGCACGAGTTATCAGATGAAAGTAGGAAAGTAGGACTAAAGATAAATGTTAAAAAAACTAAAGAAATATATAAAGGATTTTCTCAAAATATGAAAATAAAGATCAATTATGATGAGTTAGAATGCAATGGATGTAATTAATCATAGAATTAAACTTGGTTTGAGTGCTTTTGGTAGAAATAACTTGATACTAAAAGGAAATATATCTATGTGTTTGAAAAGGAAGGTTTTTAATAAATGTTTTACCAGTTCTTACCTATGGATCTAAAACTTGGATACTTAATAGACAAGCACTACAAAGAAAAGAAGTATGGAGAAATACATGTTTGGAGTAACAAAAAGATATTGAAAATGCAATATATGGGTAAGGGAACAAATAGGTGTTACTGATCTCATTGAAAAAATTAAAAGTCATAAGTGGATGTTGGCTGGACATATTTCTAGAAGAGATAATAATAGATGAACAATTGAAATCTTAAACTGGATTCCAAAAGATTATAAAAGATCCAGAAAGAGAACACATGTGAGATGGATGAAATAAGAAAATTTGCAGGGATGTTGTGGAGAAGAGAAGTTACAGATTGGAGAAATTGGATTGAACTTGAAGAGAACCTTCATTCTGCAGTGGATTGATAGTGGTTGATGATAATGATGATATATATTGTTCATATCTAGCTGAATATTTGTTACTAGATAAAACCATGGTCATGAGAAAATTTTAGTAAAATTTTATTTTTTGACTAGTATTGAAATGTTATATGATATTTAATTTTATTTATCATTATTAATATAGAAATAGGCGGTATGTAATATATATATATATATATATATTGTACCATTTAGTGATATAATGTCTGTTTACATGTATAAAGGGTTTTGGAGCGAAGCTGTAATAATAAATGAAATATTGACCTTATTAACTATTTGTTAACCTTTGTTATATTATGCCCACACACTTGATTAAAAGTTCAATTTAAAAAAAAATAATTATTAAAAAATTTAAAAAGAAGTTCTACATTTAAAGGATGCACTTTTGGCAGCAGATACATTTTATAAAGCTTCTAAAATGCATACTACCCTTAAATTATAAATATTAATTTTATAATTTTTTGCTTATAAAAATTAATATTTTGTTGGTAATAAAATATTTAGGAATGGAATTTGTTGCTTTGCAACAAGGATAAAATTTAAAAGCTACAATGTGTGTGGATATGAACAATGATCTCATGCAGAAGGCAAATCTAAAAATAAGGAAAGCAAATAAATAGTGCTTATTGAAAATTAGTGATAAATAATTAGAGTGGTATACATATTTAGGTCAGTTGCATTTGATTCCTCTATTCATTCTGTCATTTTGTGCCACAAAGAAGTTACCAGTCATAAGACATTTAAAGCCTCACCACTAAATTAACAAAATTAGCAGGTACCAAACCTTGAAAAAGCCAATATCTTAGTGTGCTATGCAAGCCTTTCAGAAGTAGCAGTAAAATATTGTCAAAGTTGGGCTAAATATATAATACATCTGTCATCCTTCAATCTATCTTCTGCTGCTAAAAATGGAACCATAACTTGCTGGCGTATGTATACTGCTAGTTTTCTGCCATTTTGCAACATAGACTAAATATCATTTGCAAAGTCAACTGTAGCTAATTAACAATAGCTGATTAATAAGGAAGTGGAAAGGGAAACGACGTCACTATTCGAGAATACCAAATAAATATTAGAAATATTGTACAAGATCAAATATCAGAAAGCAAATAGACTAAAGGTTCTTATAAATTAAGGTGATTGGTAAGAAGACATTTAGTTTTCTTTCTAAAAATAAATAATTACTAAAAAAAACCTTTTATAACCTGTGGAACTATAAAGACTTTATTAGGGACTTAACCTTAAACATCTTGGTAAAATGTTTAGTATATTTTCTATCTTTTAGAATATACTGTGTAATTAATATTTTATTAATTCATGCAACGTATCATTTATTTTATCTTTAACAAAAAAAAAATATCTTTTTCTTTTTTTTTTGGTTGTTAACATTTTATTCATGTTTAATCAAATGTGTTATAAAATGAGTTTTGATGATATGTATTTATTATCATTGTTATTAAATTTATTTTCAAACAAAAGAAAAAATCTCAACAGCTTCTTTCCATGACTCTATGCTAATTAGTATTTTTATAACTGCTTTAAAACAAGTAATGAATTGTCAAATAAAAAAAATAATTACAAAGGTGAAGTCACTTTTTTTTTTGCGTCCACTAAAGCAGCATGCTAATAAATCTTATGTTAACCCTAGCACCCTCATATAAGCTGTTTTAGATAGAATTGTTGTTCCAACATAGTTTTAATAAATTCTAGCCAAAACTTAATCAGGAAATATAATTATGGCTTTCACATACTTTTTTTTATTGTTTGTTGGCGAACATAATTTGATTATTTTTGAACTATATTAGAGAGAATTTTAAATAATCCTAAGTATCCAGAAACCCAGTAAAGATAAAAATGTAAAAAAATAAATATATTAAAGTAGATAAAAATGTTACAATGGCTGTTCAAGTGAGATTTGAACAAAGATTATATCCTGAAATAAGATTTTTTAAAATTCTTTTATTCTCAACTTCTATATACATAAACGAAGAAAAGCAGCCAAACATGAAAGTTGCTGTTTTTTAAGGAAACAATAAGTAATCAAGTTATGGAAATAATTAAATAAATGTTAATAAATATAAATTGTAAATGAGTAAAAGTGGAGTCAACAGATACGGATAAATAAATATAGGCAGTAATACTTAGAATGAGAATATATAATAATAGTAATAAAAAGAAAAACAAAAAGTAGACAGATCAGTAGAATAGATGGGGAGAGGCAATGGATGCATATATTACTTATACACATTGATAGTAAAAATTAATGTTATATTAGGTTATTAAACAACAATAAATATATGCAGCACATATGTAGCAAAGCTTTAATGATTAGTGTGGCTTAGTTTGCTTGGTTAACTTTTGACTGTCATAGACTTAGCAATATTGGTAATGGAGAATGGATGTGTGTATATATTGTTCATGATAATTTACCTGTGATTTAGATATAGCATTGTGTTGGTATGCTATTTTTTAGACAGAGAAATGCAGGATTCTTTTTTGTTAATGATGTATTTGTTTTTAAAAATGTACCACTTTCTTAATTTCTTGTTTAGTATCATTGTGTTCTCTGCAGATGATCTTGATGAAGAATAGAATGAAGCTGTGTCCAGTTGAGGAGAAGTGTTCAAAAAAGATTGAATGGGTTTCATTGCTTGTTTCTGCCTTATTATAGAGATAAATGTGTTGCACAATGCAAGTTGATAGGTTGACCCAAGATTCACTGTAGTAAACAGATAAGCAGACAGGGTCATGGCATTTTATTTTCTACATGATCTGAGAGGGGGGGGCTATCTGGAAAACTATCCTTTGAGTTGTTAAGAAAATGTTGCATAGAAGGTGGTGTGTACAAAGATATTTGGTCATGTAATGAGTTATCGCTGGAATGTAGGGAAAGGCAATCCAGGGCTTCTCATTGGTATTGGTCGGAGAGGAATTTGGAAGGTCATGTTCTGCAGTAAAATATATAGTGATTTGTAGGAGGGTGGAGTCCTTGTAATTTATGCTGCACAATTCTGCTATATATATTCTTATTTATCCTTTTTGTGTAATTCAAGCTTATATAGGTATAGGTTATGGTGAAGGAAGGCTTTGATTCTGGCCAGTTTATGGGAGAATGGTGTGTGCCAATTTGAATAGATGAAACTGCATAGATATATGTTACATTACAATTTATACAAACCTAATACTTCTACATTACATTAGGTTATGAAGGTGAATTCATACGAAGAAGAAAAAGAAAAATCAAAATTATTCAATATGGAAATGAACAGAGTCCATTGTGCCATAATAATGGACATGTTTACAAAACTTCAAGATAAAACAATCCAACAAATTGATAAAAATATTAAAGAAAGGGCCAAAGAAAATAATGAGGAAATGATCAAAGCAAATAAAGAGAAGTGATAATCAATAATAATGAGGAAATAGTTAAAAAATTGGAAGAAACAACCAAAGAAATATGAAATAGTTAAAAAAAACTAGATGAACTGGCTAAAGAAATAAAAGGATAATCAAGTCCTGTTGAAATATAAATCTAACACCATGATCAAAAAACTATTCAAGAGCCTAGATGATGATTTGGTTAATCTTAACAGCAAGATTGATAACATAAATAAAAAGATAAGAAAATGAAAGTAATGAAAAGTTTGAGTTGTCAGAAAAATAGTTCCAGAACTCTATAAAGGACATTAATGAAAGTGCAAAAGGATGTGGATAATCTTGCACAGCAGTTGGAAAAGACCATAAATAAAGAGCAAATGGGGCTAGCAGCCAAACTGCATAAATTGGAGGAAGAGAGAAACAGTAATTAGAATTGAGTATAGCTGTTATAAAACTAAAACAAAGATATAAATAATATAATAAAGAGAATATAAGAGCAAAAACAGATCCAAAATGGACATGATTATGCTCCCAGTAAAGAATCTTTTCTGGAACCCCTGGGGAGTCTCCAATAAAGTAGCTTAGAAGATAGGAAAGATCCTTCCATATCAATCACATAACAAAGGAGAATTAGCTCTTATAGCAGTTAGTCACCTACAGGAGGTATCCTAAGCTTGGAAATATTTTTTTAAAAAAAAAAAGCCTAATAATTTCCATGTCTATAAGCAAACAACATTAAGTTGCTATTGAAGGTTATCAAGAGTAATTAAGTATCATGTGTCTCAGAAAAGATGTTGAATTGGTGGTCATACCCTGCATTTTTCACGAGGCAAGTGGCCAAATTTAGAGCTTTAACAACTTGTCCTTTGTCCAAAAACCATATAATTTGGATAGTGAGGCATGGCTTCCTGGGTCATGTAGAACAAATATTTATTAGCACTGATTATAAAATCATTGATTAAGTGACTAAACTACTCAGTGTTTTAATAGCTATAAGTCAGATAATAAAGAAACAGGATTCAAATCCCACAATAATTTTTTATACAGGAAAAATAATCCAGAAGTGAATACAGTAAAGGTGGAGAAAAGTATCACCTCCACCATGGTATGATAAGAAAAATAGAAGAAGGCCAACAGGTAGTCCCAAAAGCCCAGATTTTTAATTGAACTGGAAATCGCTCCAATATTATAAGTAATGACCTAAATAATCAGAATAATCAACATTCCACCCTTACCTTGTGAAAAGCTTTCAAAATAAAGGCAGATTTACAGAAAATGACTGGATATTAAATGGAGGAAATGGTGCAATAAACAAAGAGACCTGTCAAGATCACCATCACTGAATCATCAACTACTTACTAAAGTGGATAGCTTGAGTTTAGTTGATAAGGACATTCTTCTAGATTATTGACTATGGATCTGCTCTATGACAATTTTGGGAAATTTGAAATAGATATTGAGAAAAAAAAATAAAACTCAATTTGTAAGATCAAAAATGTTAGTTAAGCATGACAACAAATAGTATATTGAAAACAAAATCAGTTGATAAATTATAAAAGTGTCACTTAATGATATGTCAGTTCTAGTTTGCTCCTCATTACATAATGGGGTACTATAATACCCAGTGATATAAAGTCTGTTTGCACATATAGAAAGTGAAAAAGTCTTACTAGGTTTTTGTTAACTTTTATTATATTTTACCCCATACTTGATTAAAGTTTAATAAAAAATATGCAATTATTAAAATAATTTCAAGACAAAGGAGTTCTAAATATAAAAGAAGCATTTTTGGTAGCAGATAAATTTTATAGAACTTCTAAAATGAATATTACCCTTAAGTTATAAATATTTATTTCATTATTTTTACTTGTGAAAATTAATATTTTTGTTTATAAAAAAAAAAAATTAAGAATGGATCTTTTTGCTATGCAACAAAGATAAAATTTGAAAGCTGCGTTGTGGGTGGGTGCAAACAATGATCCACACAGAAGTCAGATCTAAAAGTAAGAAAAAAAAACATACTTAAAACAATAGAAATGATGTATATTGAAGAACAATGGTGTCTAATTAGAGTGTTATATATACCACAATCAGTTACATTAATTCACTTCATACATTCTATTACATTGTGCTACAAAGAAGTTAACTAGCCATGAAATGATTACAGCTTGGAGTCACCACAAGTGTTAAAAGCTGAAATAGTCAAAGTAGCTGATACTAAACTGTGATAAGGCTTATAACTGGGTGACCTAATTTTATGGAATCCTTCAGAACTAATATTAAATATTGCCAATGTTGAGCTAATGTATGTCATTGCTAAACCTATCCTTGGTAGCAGAGAATGGAGCTGATTTATACCTACTTCTAGCTTTGCTACTGTTGTTGCACCACAGGCTGAAGATGATTTTTAGAGAATCTCTAGGTGATCAATCATAGTTTATTAATAAGGAAGAGGAAATTAAAACACCACTATTTGAGAATACCAAACCAACATCAAGACCTTTATACAAGATCAAGTGTCAGAAAACAAGTAAACAAAAAAAGGTACCTATAACTTAAGTCAATCACTAAGACATTTATTTTTTTCTAATAAATAATGACTAGAAAGGTCTTTTATAACATTGATGAGCTATAAATTTGGACTTTATTATGGACTTAATCTTGAACTACTTCTAAAACATCTAGTATATTTTCTATCTTTTAAAATATTTTTTGTAGTTAATACTTTATTAATTTATATAATATATTATTTATTTAATTTTTAATAAAAATATTTCTTTTTGGTTGTTAACATTTTATTTGTGTATAATTGAATGATAATAAGAGTATCAGACTCTCCATACAATAGTGCCACCAAGTGCAGGCCATCATAATCAATAGATGCAGGAAGATTTATGCATATAATCTGTATCTACTGCCTATTTATCCAATATCCTGAGACTAGTTTCTAGTTTGTAGCTTTCATCAGTGAGGAGGTTTGGATTTGGATTTGGAGAATTTAATACTTTTATTAACAGCATGTGTAAGCTTATGAAGTGATGATCATATATAATTGAATGAGTTATGAGAGAGGGGGAATGAGTTTTGTCACGATATATATATATATATATATGGTGTTATTAAATGTATATCCAAACAAAAAAAATTGCAAAGGCTTCTTTTCATAACTCTATGCTAATTAATATTTTTATAACTACTTTAAAACCAGCAATGAATTACCAAATAGAAAAATGAATTACAAAAGTCAAATTACTTTTTTCTTTTTTTCTACCAAAGCAGACAAGGAAGCTTATATGTGGCATTTTAT
This sequence comes from Epiperipatus broadwayi, assembly GCA_028023455.1. Classification (NCBI taxonomy): domain Eukaryota; kingdom Metazoa; phylum Onychophora; class Udeonychophora; order Euonychophora; family Peripatidae; genus Epiperipatus; species Epiperipatus broadwayi. The sequence goes on from JAQFVV010012417.1 coordinate 9,492,743, forward strand.
GATTGCCCAGGGAAAAAATGAAATACATGCATAAATCTTCAAAATACCCGCCAGAATTATGAAGCCTTACAATAAACTGTGAAAAGAATCCATGCTAAGAAATATTCTGCCACAATTATATGTATATAAATGACAACGAATTATTTAGACAAAACTACTTATAATTTAGTTTTCTATTAAGAATACTATTTTGATAACTTCTGAATCTGAATATATATTTTTGTTAACTATGTATCATATTTAAGCTATATATTTATTATAAATTAATTAATGGAGTGATGAAAGGGCAAATGAATGATTTGTTAGTTTGTTCTTTTAAATGGAATTTAAAAAAGGCTACTGAAATTGGCATTTAATTCACATTAATTTGTTAATTTTTGAAAAAAAAAAATTAAGAATATAGAAAAAAAATCACTTCTTTATATAAGATTAGTTTGAAGCTTAATTGGGATTGAAAATATATATTTTAAAAAACATCTCTCAAATATATAAATGAGTATTAAAAAAAAATGTATAAATCTTATTTAAACGAAGATAAAATGTTACTCATAACATTTTAGTTTATTATATAGTATTAAGACTTGTATAAACAATCCAGACAATATAATAGTCATAGTAATTTAACTATAAATAATTTTCTTATTTTCTGAGCTAATATAATAAATGAATGTTAATGAACACATATGCAGAAAAAGTATATTTTATAAAAATATTCAGCTTTATAATTGCCTAGCATGTATTCAATATAGCACGTATATCATATTTGTTGTTTATAATAATGTAACTCTATGTATTAGGCATATATTGTGATTAATTAACTATTCAACAAAATAAAATTTATTCATATAGTCCACTTCTTTAATAGAGGAATGTATGCATACTTTCTATTGTTCAAACATCAGCCCCTTGCTACTTCCCGAGCATCTTTTATGTCCTCTCTATAAATATAATTTTTGCTTTTGATAATTCAAATCTCTGCCTGATTTTTTGTTTGTGGTCAGTAAATATTGATGAATCTTTTTTTATTTTTAAGAGCTCTGTGGTATAAATATTTATGTTGGGCCAATCTATCTGATAGATTGGCCTGTGATTCCCCATAATATCCTAAGTTGCATGCAGGTTCATTCTATTTAATTTTATAGATCATCTGATGTGAATATTTATATGACAGTTTATCTTTGAAATTGTTAATTAATTGATTCAGTGATGGAGACCATTTGAAAGCTTATGTTAAATTTATCTTTGAAATTCTGTTTGAAAGTAAATACTTTAAGTCAGTCTCCTTATTATTAGCATTCTTTACTTCATAGTGAATTGATATGTTTGGAGAAAAAACATGTAAACTAAATTTCTGTTTTAGCAATTAAATATTTTCAGGAGAAAGATTATTGTCACACACAAATTTACTCCAATGTAATGGCTTTCTTCCTTGTAACACCTTTATCTATTAGATCCAAACATATTAAAAAGGAATAAAAAGATACTAAATAGATTAGTCTCATTATCTCTCATGGATATTCTTTTCCTGGATGTGCAACTAAGAATTGTTTAAGAAACCAGAGGATTATGGTAAAAGAAATAGGCTGTTTTTAAAATACTGTATCACTTTTACTACAATGGATTTAATATTCCTAAACATTACTAGAGTTTCATCAACAGATTTTAAAATATCTATAGTCAAATATCACTCAAATTTAACAGCATCTGACTTATGTTGTTATAGCAAAATAAAACATGTAATACATAATTAATGATGGTCAAATATATTCTTATAATGACATAAATAAAGAGCATAATAAAGCTGGACTTATATCTGACATTTTACTGAAATGTGAAATATATTACTCAATCATATATAGTTAAATATTTATAAAAAAGTACATATTAAGACTCATGTATAATAAACTTTTTAGCATTGGCATGTCCATCATTATCCTCTTTATTTTTAATTATTATCGATCCACTGCAGAATGAAGATCTTCTCGACATTGAGATTTTTTTACCTCAAGTCTCTTTTATTTCACAGGACACTGGTACCTCACCTAAGAGCTCTTTTTAAATGTTTTACAATCTCTTGGAATTCAGTTTAAGACTTCAATTGTCATATATTTCATAAATATGACCATACCAGCTCCATAATTGTTGAATTATTTGAAGTGTTTGTAGGGTGCATAAGTAAAAACTAGTAAAACGTATTTATTAAAAATATTCATTTTCAAACATATAGGCATATTTCCTTTTAATACTAAGTAATTTGTATAAAACAGTCCATTCAAGATTAGGTCTATAATCAATTTTATCCATTATGTTTCATCTATACTAATTATCTGACCAAAATATAATTGTTTAATTTTTCTAATTACTCATTATCAATCTTTACTTTTTCTTTAATCCATTGAATATTAGTTTGTTCTTTTTAGAATTTATCTTTAGTTTTATTTTGATAACTTCTCTAAAGCATTATTTAAAAAAAAAACAACAACAACATCATCTTAAAATCTAGATGATTTAAATAATCTCCATTTAGCTTTCCAGTTAATTTCAAAATACCTGTGTTCTCAGTCGTAGTTATATATCTTATATATATAGCTCCGGCTTGACCACAGGTACCCTCTGCATATTATTTTTCTCTGCCTAAGGGATTGATGTGGAACAATACTTAAATTACATTGGAGTAGATCGAATTATAATAACAATTATATCGTATTTTGTATGTATAAAATAAGTCTTACAATTTTGCTTCCACAAGTTTCTATTATATTAAAGAGTTAAAAGTTCATGTTAGAGTTGTGTTTTCAATCAATCTACTAGACCATCCAGTTCAATATATATATATATTATATATATATATATAATTCTTGATTATTATCTATATTGGGATGGTCTAAATGTAGACTGGTTTCTAATGGTTACTCATAAACCCATTTAGCTGTGAGCATTATTACATTTATTATTCAAGTAATACTTTGAGTGCAATTTGGAAACTATAATTGCAATTTGTAATGTTATAATTGAATATTTATTAGTCTGCATTCAGAACAGGTTATATTTACCTCAGTCTTTAGTATCTATATAAATGTATGGGACCATTATTAGAAATGGGATTCCATCTTTATTGCTAAAAAGAGGTTGCCTTGACAATGGTTTGAGACTCTTGATTGTTATTTATATTGGAATTGTCTAAATGTTGACTGGTTCCTAATGGATATTAAATATTATTAAAATATCTTTTGCAATAGAAATAATTAGTGACATTTGAAATGAAAGTTGGCACTAGCACTTGGATTAATGATAAGGACTAGTCAGTGAATCAATAGCATTAAGGGGATATAAAAGTAAGAATGTTAAGTTAAGAAAAAGGGTTAAAATTGGCATAGGTGTGAGTTTAGGCAAATTCAAATATTTATGGAGAAGTTTCATGTTTATGGTAAAGGTTAGTCCCTTAAACTATATATGTAAATTGATATAATAGTAATAGTGTTATTGTTTCTTTATTTTTTGCATAAGCCAAGTAAATAAAAATAGTATATATATATATATATATATATATATAAATGTAGAATACAGTACCTGTTATAAAATATTATATATATAAAAAAAAAAAATTAACAGTAAATACAATATTATAGTTTAAATTATTTTGTAGCGCTTTCGATTATGTAGTAATCCTCATCAGCTTTAACTAAATTTCAAATTTTTTAAACTTAATGTTATGTATATTTCCATAAACTGTGTATGGCAACTTGCAAATATGGCCATACACAGCATATGGAAATATACATAACATTAAGTTTAAAAAATTTGAAATTCAGTTAAAGCTGATGAGGATTACCACATAATTGAAGTGCTACAAAAGAATTTAAACTATAATATTGTATTTACTGTTAAAATTATATATATATGTAAATTTATAAATAAATATTTGAAAATACAGTACTTAAAAGTTTATAAAAAATATATGTATAACCGTCACTTAGAAGTGCTTTCAACTAACTTGGAGCTTTGTCAACTATCACTTTTAAAATGTCAGCTTTCCCATAATTCCATGATGTCAACTTTCCCATAATTCTGTGATCTTAACATTTGCTGCTTGCCTATTAATTAAATCTTGCTTATATTTATATATTAACATCGCCTCTTTAATTTTCCTTTTATTATTATTTCTTTTAGTTTCGAATACTTTTACATTGTTATAATTAAAATCAAAACCATATATACATGATTTATTACGGTCATAAAAGACAGAAGCTGATAAAGTATCATTATTTTTAAAATTTTGTTTTGTATTTTGAATCCTTTTAAATAATAATAAGTGCTCTTTTGTTCTTTTTTCCAATGTGCACCTCAATTCACCTATATATCCACTGCCACACCATTTCTAAATGATACAATTTGTATTTATCAATAAAGTTTTATCTTTTGAATTGTTTATTAATTTATTTAATGTAGGTGGTGCATAAAATGCAATATCACATATTCCTTTATAAATTTTCTTAATGAAACTTTCCTGTTGATTCAAAATATATGGTATTGATATCCACAGTTTTTTATCAGGTGACTTAACATTATTATTAATATTTTTATATTTAGAAGTAAAATTTTTAACAGTATAATAAACACAATGATAATTTTATCCACCTACATTATGCACCACCTACATTAAATAAATTAATAAACAATTCAAAAGATAAAACTTTATTGATAAATACAAATTGTATCATTTACAAATGGACATGTAGGTGTGGCAGTGGATATATAGGTGAATCGAGGTGCACATTGGAACAAAGAACAAGAGTTTTATTATTTAAAAGGATTCAAAATGTAGGTGTGGCAGTAAATATATAGGTGAATCGAGGTGCACATTGGAACAAAGAACAAAAAAGCACTTAATATTATTTAAAAGGATTCAAAATACAAAACAAAATTTTAAAAATAATGATACTTTATCAGCTTCTGTCTTTTATGACCGTAATAAATCATGTATATATGGTTTCGATTTTAATTATAACAATGTAAAAATATTGGAAACTGAAAGAAATAATAAAAGGAAAATTAAAGAGGTGATGTTAATATATAAATATAAGCAAGATTTAATTAATAGGCAAGCAGCAAATGTTAAGATCAGAGAATTATGGGAAAGTTGACATCATGGAATTATGGGAAAGCTGACATTTTAAAAGTGATAGTTGATAAAGCTACAAGTTAGTTGAAAGCACTTCTAAGTGATGGTTATACATATATTTTTTATAAACTTTTAAGTACTTTATTTTCAAATATTTATTTATAAATTTATGTATATAATTTTGAAGAAATACAGACATCGATTTGTAATATTATATATATATATATATATATATATATATATATATGTGACAGTATATATATATATATATATATATATATATATATATATTGTGACAGTCAGTCTTAAATGACTGCCACAAAGATAAGCATAGATGCAGCCCAAACAAATGTACATATTATAATAAAAGGAGTGGTCTGTGCAGGTATATTTTCTCTGTTGCTTACATACACAATATATTGTAAATAAATAGGATGAATGGTGATAATACGCTTATAAATAAACAAATGCGGACACCACATGTAAATATGTATTTTGCTGTTAATAAATGCTATATATTTTTTTTTATTTGTGATATGAATAAATATGGCAGGGGATTAAAGAAATGATTGTGAGAAACTGAAATGTATTCACAAGTAACCTATCAGTAAACATGTTTTATTTTGATTTTATTTCAGATTCTCTAATGTTGTATTTTTTTCTGTTGCTTGTTGACTATTCTTTTTGGAAAACTTAAAAACAATTTTTATGTGACAACAAGTATACAGTTTTATAATTTTTTTTTTTAGAACTTAATGTTTATGACCGCAGGCAAGCCAATGACCTCTTTCTTTTATTGTATAATGTTTTTGGAAAAAAAAATGTAGAAATTGTATCAGTGGTCATTCAGCTTGACACCTACTCAAAATTATTTAATTAAATAAATGTGATTTTATTTTATTGTTTAAAGAAATCAAGAGATTGGAATTTAAATGGTCTGTGAAATTCTGAAATTAATTAAAAGATAAAGTTATCGTAAGACAAATTTTTTTCCAAGGAGATAGCTAAAATTAGATCTATTGTTTGGACTTAAGTATTTAAAAACAGAGATTAATAATTTAATTAAAAACAGAAATGTAAAAGCAATAACTTGTGGAGGGGACGAGAGAATGCACCCTGTAATGGGAGGGATATATAAAGACTGGTCAGGTGAAATTTAATTAGTTAGCTGGGTTATATTCGTTGATACTCATGGGCACTCTTACCTGTTCTCTTTGAGTTAGCAGTATAGTTTTGGGAGTGTACTGATGGAAAAGCAGAATTATGAGTGTATAAACTATTTTTTCAGAATGCTGAACAAGTGGAAGAGTCATTAATAGCTGAACGTATTTTAAAAAGTATTAACCAAAGGAAGAAAGAATACTGCCCAATTAAATAAAGAAGAAAGGAAGCAATACAGAATGGAATCAAGATTTATTAGTGACACAACAATGAACATGGAGTAGGAGACCAAGTTTGGCACATTCGCACTGCTCGAAGACCTACATAGCCATCCAGTGATGTGACTTTCTATTTCTTAAAGTGTAGCTGCTATGGACAATTTGCCAACCTCCGTTGAAGCCCTGTTGAGTAATCACCTGCACAGCAGATATATATCGCCCTCAAAATCCTAGCCCGGAGAAGAACGAAGCCTTCGGGAAGTATTATTTATGTTTTTATATCTCTTTTTGTGTCTTATTACTAGTAATTCATTATTTTATTAATATTGCTATTATTAAACAAACCAATGAATTGTGTAATTCAGTTATAAATATTTCTTTTGTAATTTTAACATAAAGATACACGTAATTCATTGGAATATCGGAAATATTTCAAAATAGTTAAACAGAAATAATTGGGTGGTTTGGTCATTGGATGTATGTGTTTTTCCATGTAATAATAGTAAATTTATTCCATCCGCTATGTGCAGGATTGTTTCCATAGGAATAAAAGTGTGTTAGAAAGTGTTCCAAATAATTATTATTGTCCACTACGTGCAGGACTTCTATTATGGAACTTTTAAGATTCAAATTGTAGTTTAGCATGAGTTTGTTCCCCTAGTAAATTTATTCCATCTGCTACGAGCAGGATTGTTTCCATAAGGAATAAAAGTGTGTTAGAAAGTGTTCCAAATAATTATTATTGTCCGCCATGTGCAGGACTCATATTATGGAATGTTTAAGATTCAAATATCATTAACTCATGGCTAAATCATTATTTTAACTTAAACAAAGGTATAGATCACCACAAGTGGAAGGGTGAGGGTCATTTTTTTTATTATGAAACACATGCATACCATGGCCAATACACATTGTTTTCATATAAGTAATTTATTTTAAGTTTTGGGTTTAAAGTGTAAGCAGGGGAGAATTTCAGACCATTCCTTTCCCATTTATGAAACTATTTAAAATTTATTTATATGCTTAAATTTTAATTAATATAGTTTATGTGTGTGTTTATTCTCTACTTTATTCAGTAAATATTTATATAATCATAGCGGGCTTAATAAATTTAACATCTAATTTTAAAGTATGGCATTGTGCTGTGTATTTGATAATGATATTATTGTTCGACCTTTTCTGTTATCGAAGCAACAAACCACCATTCCGAGATCATGAGTTGATTGAGCTAGTCAAGGATTAAACTTACCGGGATCGGGAATCATTCGTTAGGCATTCACTTTACTATTGATTTTATATATAAAAAAAAAAATATAAAAGATTATACCTCTTTATTAATTACATGATCATATCCCTTGGGGAGGGGAGCAATATTTTTAAGTTGGCATGCAAAGGTTGAAATAAACAAACCTTTCAAAGGTATGATTATAGTAATGTATATTTTGGATGCCTTTGAATATTTCTTAATTGCTGCTCGATGTTAGAAAACACATGTCATGCTTAATGCGTTTAGAGATGTAGGCAGAGACTGTTACAATATATATATATATATATATTAGATGATCATTAGTGAAGAAAAAATGGAAAAAGACTTAATCATAAGCAAACTAGTGAAGCAATATGCAGAACAGCCAACAGTGCTAAAGCTGAAACAAACAAAAGTGAAACCTGTTGGAGCAACATTAATCATCATAATTGATATGAAAATGTATTAAGTAATCAAAGAAACCAACTGGAAATTAACAAGATTTCATAAAACATTGCAAAATATAAATGAAATGCATAAAAAGATTAATGAGTGGCAGAAAAAATGTTGTTAAGTTTGAAATGATTAGAAAATTTAATAAAGAAATAAGAGAAAATTATAAGAATATGGTAAAAAGATTTTCTGAGAAATGTGAGGAAAAATTTAATTAAATGAGAGAGAAGCAAGAAGCGTATAGTGAAAGCATAAAAAAAGATAAATATTCAAGTAATACAAAATAAAAAATTAGTAATTGAAATATGAGAAAATGTAGAAGCGGTAACTGGAAAGTTAAGTGGTATATAAATTAATTTGGAAAAAGCAATATGTGAAAGCAAATATTCAAGTTGCTAAAGGCACTGAATACAAGTATATATGGTTAGTAAACCAAACATAAAAATTTGAAAAAAGATAGTCAAAGAAAAAGCAAAAGCAAAATAAAGATCTAGTCTGCACTGGAAGTGGAATGAGAATTTTAAAAAAATATAAAGGTTCAATTAAATATGCATCACCTATAACTGGATATAGTTATGATCTTGCCATTAAGATGAAAGAAAATAATGATAAATTGTTCTGGTCATCTAGAATAGGGGAACTAGGATCATTCAAGAAATACTGGAAAATAGATAATGATTAAATCTAAATTGAGTATGGAACATTTGAAATGTTGATGACCCCAAACATGAAGAAGAGGATAAGTTTTTTTAAAAAAAAAAAAAATCTTACAATGTTTGATTTTAATTATTTTGCTATTCTTAACGTTACATGAAATAAAAAAATTTTTATAGTAAGTGCGACAAGATTTTTTTTGAAATGCAACACATTACAGCATAAATAGAAATATAATGCTTGTCTGATGAAGCAATTCAATATAAAAATAAAAATCCAATGTTATTGCTGAACTCTATGATCATTTGAAAAATTCATATGAGTCATGAGTGATTTGTTTTTTGGAGTTTATGCCTGAGCTAGGTTTGAAAAATGTAGAGCATCTAGTACTTTTTTACACAATTTTTTTTTTGCATAATTTTTAAAAAACAAGTTTTTTAAGAATAAAATTCTCTTTCTACACGAGTTGTCTTAAAATAACACAATCAGTAAAAAAATCTTTTTAAAAATGTCTGTTATTATTATCTAATTTTTTTTAAAAAAGTTTTATCTCTTTATTTCCCATTATTTTAAAAACAAAAATTCCTTTTTCAGCAATATTCCTGCAAATGGGTAAAATTTCTTGTCTGTATTATATTTTTGACATTTTGTTTTGAAAGGGAAGTACCTTTTTGGCATTGCTACTTTGCTTGCATTTTGATGTTTTTGACATTAGGGTTTTGAAAAAACAGGGTTTTATTTTGTTGGTAATGATGTTAAAAAAAAAAATTTTGTTTAAATTTAATTTATTAATTTTGAGAAAAATCAATAGATGTTAAATTATACATTATAAATTTTAATTATAGCAATGGTATTCCAATCATGTACAGACATATGCATGTAATGTCATGAAGTGATAATGCATAAAATCTTGGGTACTTTTCTGTTTTACAGACAAGCAAAATCGCACCCATGTTTTTGATAAAGTTTTAGTTGTTAAATTAAAAACAAATAAGTTAAATGAAATAAAAGAAATAAATTCTGATAAATTACATTAGTAATCTTTATTTCAAATTTTTTTTTTCATTTATAATGGAAGTCATGATACACTCTGTACTTTAAAATTTTTAGTGGCTTATGAAGAGAAACCAATGACTGCTTCATCATAAATGTTATCATTTTCAAGTTTTTTTATTTTTCAAGTAAAATTTACATTTTTATAATTCATTTTTTATTTATGCACAATGTGTATGAAGAAAAATTTGATAGCGTGCAAAAAATATAACATTCTAATGAAATTTTTTTATATGGGCTATTTAATTATTTTCATCTACTTCTTAGGTATGAAACCAGTCTCTATTTTCCATATATGCAATGCATTTTTTACATGAATTTCTTTTACATATAATTTTCAAAAACCAATCTATCATAAAAAAATAGGTGTACTTGATATGCATAGTGGCAATTCTTAATAAAGCCACACTTTTTGTTTTTAAGATAAATGATCTCTTCATTTATTACAGTTGCTTACCCAGTGGGGGTATTATGATTTCATCTGTATATCTCAATCAGTGACTAGGTCTGTTCTTTATTAGTAGTAAATATATAGAAGTTATAAGGCTATACTTGTAGCATAATCACAGACTAAGTGTGAGCTTTGAATATAACTTTAAACTTTTAGTATAACCATAACCAGGCTATTACTTTGCTATACTTCAGTTTTGATATCTGGCAGATGGCTCAAATGGTCTTATTGTAAAGTGATTGGCCAGACAACAACAAAAATTCTATGGTGTTGCATTTGTTGATAAAATTTTCATGTGTAGAGTTTACTTTTTTAATCTGGAAAAAAAATGTGAATGTGATAAGAGAACCATACCACAAAATAAAATATAGAAAGGATGAAATGAGAAATAAAATGTTTGTTTTTATTGTCTCATTTTTTTTTTAAATGGGTGGAGGATATATGGTGGGTTTTCAGCATACATAATTGATATAGTAAACATTTGTCGAATTATGAAACTTATCTAAAATTCTTTTAAATTTAGTATTTTATTCAATGTGTCTGTATATATGTGCATGGGTGAGATATAGTGATAAATAAAACCTTAAAATAAATTTTAAAAGAGGAACTTAGTCCACTTAAAAACATTTAAAATGAAGCAAAAGAGCTTGAACTAAAAAAAATGTTAATTTGATTAACAAAAAAAATAAATAAATGCAAAAACCTGCTTAGTAATACTAATTAAAATAGAAGAAAAAGTCTCCAATTTATTATGCATTTTTTTTAATTTTTTGCTTAAGTCGTGCTAAAACGTTTGTTGCCGGGGGAAAGTTCTCCCCGGGTTTAAATGGGCTCTTTGTTGGCTGCCCCCCGCGGCAAGATACCCTATGAACTTCGCGGGGTGGTGATCTGCCCCTCTGAGTCGCGTTGCACCGACCTCTTTCAATACACTCATGTGGTTTCGGGTCAAATTCTGAGAGTCTGTAGGCCTACTAGTAGGCTCCTGTTTGTTAAACAAAATCTAGAGGATGTTCTTTCCTTGTCTTGAAGAGCTTGGCTTATCGCAAAATATAGCTTGGGTCCTGTTGGTTGTGTGCTTTGTCCTGCCCTTGTGTACAAAAAAATTAGGAAGTATAATTATAAATTTCCAGAGAAAAGAAACCCCTTTAGTTTTCTAATAATTTGGAGAAATTTTTTTTTAAATAAAAGTTAAAAAAAATTTTATTAAATAAATTTAAAAAAAATATAATTTTTCGGAAAAAAAATAATAAAAATAAGTTTAGTCTGGTGGTTATTAGTAGGGGTGGGGGGGGGGGGGGGGAGTAAGGTATTAATATCTTGTATATTTTTAATTTAGAAAATGTATAAAAGAACTGATAAAAAAGATTAAAAGAAAAGGGCATCAAATCTTTTCAGTAGCTCTTGACTGAAGGATTAAAAAAATCATTGTAGTTCTAAGCAGGATAACTTTTTACTTTGTGAGCCATAACATAACTGAAAAATATATAACTTTTTTGGAAACATATACTGCGTAATTTATCAAATATAAATCATCTTTGTCAAAATTGAAACTTTTAATTATGGATTATAATTATTATTTATTAATACAGTCACAGAAAATGAATTGCTGATTAATTTAAAGTATACCACCCACCATAATTATGTAGCTATTTTTTGAAAACTACATCAGTTTGACTTGTCCCTATCATTTTGTTTTAAATGGAGCATTTAAATTGGAACTAATTGGAAGAAAATAAACATCACAAATTTTTCTCCATGCTGATCAATAATAGGTATTAGAAAAGAAAATATATAGCATAATAAGATTAATCCTTTAGAAACTTTAACAAAAGAAAAACAAAAGACTTTAAAATGTCAGTATAATCTGATTATTTTATTGGATTTATTTTATGTGTACTAGTTGTTGAGTTACTTGTATTTATTAATTTTGCATGCTTAGTTAGTATATGAGTGTGTTATAAAATAATTATTTTTAACTTTGTAGATGTATGTATGAGTGTGTTAATAGTTTTTGGGTAAATAAATGGTTATTTGTTTATAAAATTCAGGTTGTCAGTGCAATTTTACATCACAACTTTCATTTCAAACATTCCCATTATTACTTTTTAGTTCCTTGTTTACACACACACAAAAATGTTATACAAGAGAATGTTTAACTATTGAACAAATGCCAAATATTGATGTGAATTGAGGGATTATAGAATTTGAAATTCGTTCATTTGGCTTTTTTTTTTCTTTTCACAAATGAAAAGATCGTGCCTGGGTAAATGCTAAAAATACTTGCCTTTTTATTTAAAATAAATTATTTCCTTGTGGTAAAGCCTATTTTGAATCATTAATGCTGATTTTGTGGAAGTGATTGGGAAATAAAACCAATTTTTTGATTCAATACTTTCCATACTTATTTACTTTATATATGACTCTATGAAAGTTACACTCATTCATCATACTTGAAATTAGTCCTCACAGTCTATCTACCATTACAATATACTAATAATAAATATGTGCATGTCAGTGATAAATATTTTATTAACATCTATTTGTTTAAATATATTCTTATTAAAACATTTTTGAAATTAAAATTACAGATCCATTACTCTGTGTATTATATGTGCTATTTATACATCTTTTATAAAATTTAAATATATTATTACTACTGTACGTCAGGCAGACATCACCTTTCTTTTACATTTATATCTAAGCTTTCATCAGACAGTATCCCCGTATAACTGTAATTGTCATATATGCAAATTAAGTTGTCCAATATTGGTGCAATTGCAATCACATTATTGTCTAGGGGATACAAGAATTGGTTGCTGTTAAAAGAATGATGTGTAAGAATTAATTGACTATTAAGAATTGACAGAAAAAAATATGATTAGTAAATAATATAATTGTTATGAATGAGCAAATACATAGAATAAATATAATATAGTAAAAGGTAAAAAGATACAATAAATGGCTCAGTGCTATTCAAAGAACTCTCCAGAATCTCATAACGGTTAAGGAGCAATGAAAGTAAAGGCACAACTCATCAGGTTTGTCAATTATAACTTGTTTCATATTTTTTCTTTCTTGCATTTATATTCTGGCCAAGAATGACATTTGAAAAATATTTTAAATTTATTTTGAAATTTTTTTATTTACATAAACAATTATATTTACATGATTTTAAACTTAAATCATAGTCATAGCAGATGTATTCAGTGGATTTTTATTTTTAAGCCTGTTATTTAAAAATACCTACCATACACTTGCGTATATATACGTATACATGCAGATTTGTATATTATAATTATATTTTCAGAATTTTCTTTTATAATATGCATAATTTTATTAAATCTACAAATCCATAATTTAAATCACCTGTGAAACCTTGTATATAAAGGCTTATTCTCCGACATTCATGAAATGAAAATTGAATGTTTCTTTCAATTTGAAATAATTGGAGTTTCTTGGACTCAATTTATAACAAAATTTCATTCTAAGAAATGTAATTACTTTTCCATTATTAGAAGCAAATAAGTAAAAGTGTTTCTCAAACCAACAAAAGATTCTGTTTAAAAAGCATGTATGGGGGAAAATTGTTTACATTGCAGATCTTCTATCGGATTTTTTTAAAAAAAATAAACAAAATATTTTATTGAGTAATGCTCTACTGGTAATATAATATCCGTAACTACAAGGAATTTTAAAATATATAAATAATTTAAAATTTATAAATTATTTTTTTATATTATACCACAGTTTAATTTTTATATTATTGCATACTGTTTATACCATAGTAATAATAATATAAATATGATTATATAAATTATGATTTCCTGAAAAATCAAGTATCTGATTTATGTCTGATTGAAAAAAAAATGCAATAACTTGCTATATAATAACCTTTTATCAGGTTGAATATAGATGACATGACATGATGTGCATGCACTGTAACTTCTCCTTATACAGAGTCAGGAATCTCTCAGCAACTATGTCCAGAGAAACCTGTTAGCCACTTTATCTTCCCTTTCCATTCCCCAGCCTAAGTTTTCCCATAATCTGTTTCATCACATTTCCACAACACAAGCTTTGTCAACTCCATGGCCTTCATATCTAAATCACCCTTATCTTTTCCCAAACCCAGCATAATAACCAATAACCCATTTTCTGTATAATAACTTTGTATATATTTATTCTTCCATAACTTCATTATTTGTACCCTTTCTGCTTTCAAACATTTACATTGAATAAACAGATGCCTAATATTTTCTATGCCTTTCTTACACAACTTGCAGACTAAATCACCATATTTTTTTTATTTATGTGTGTATTCTATTGTTGCTAAAGATCTCATTCAAGCCTTAAACAGTAAACAACTTTTCTTGCTATTATCATAAATTAACTTGCATCCAATGTTACATTTACTTCTATATATATTTAAACTCTTTTTACTTTCCATACTAGTTCTCCATCTCTCCAATTCCATATTCTTTATTAATGCATCTATTCTTCTATCCCATTTCTTACCACTATAACCCTCAAAACAATCGTCCTAACACAATAATCCCAACTTTTGTATAAGTATACTGATATAAATTCTTTATTCTAATCTTCTGCATAGCACATTACCTTTCTCATCCATCTTGTTGCCTGCTCTTTACTCATAACCCAATTAAATATTATTTTGGCTATTCTTTTATTATCCATAAAATGCAATCTATCAAACATTTTCATTTTGCTTTTTGCATCTCTCATATAAAAACCTGACCATCCTATTTCTTCTTGAATTGCCTCCTTTGCTGTTCACACACCTGCATCTAATGCATGTCTTCCTACTTCCCTTTGTATTTTTTTAAGTAATCTAATACCCCTTTACTAGCACATAACACATCATTGCCATATGTTAATCCTGCTATTGCCATTTCCTTTCATACAATTCTAGCTACATCATATTTATTATATGAAAACACTGTTAATTTCTTTATCAATCCCTTTCTTTTCTTTGCTTTATTTATCAATTTTTTCTCTCATTCATCTAAGTAATTTTTCTGATTACTTAAGATTATTCCTAAATAACTATATCTATTCACCACACTTAACTTTATATCCCCTAATGAAAATTCTTCACCTTCTCTTTCCCCAGTATTATCCAACATTGTATATGATTTTTCTTCACTAAAGTTGATCCCCATCTCTTTATCCAACCTTGTACATGTCCTTAGAATAACTTTGATATATTCTTTCTTCACACAAAAAGACATCATCCACAAAAAAGACCCAACAAAGTATATTCTCCCTTGCCATCTATTAACGCTCTAATGCTCTGTCCACCTCATTCAAATGCAACAAAAACAAAATAGGTGACATAAGCATTCTTGCCTTAGTCCTACCCCATTTTTAACTTTAACTGAAATAATGAGAAACTGCTGAGGCCCTCTGGTGAACTATATGCAAACTAACTATTAGTAAATGTGAAATGTAGAATAAGCCATATTCACATTAGCTTTTATCATGTATAAGCATACCATTTAGTGACATATTTACATGCAGAACCTGAATTATATATACTAATGAAATTTTAAGATAACTGTAAGCTATTCTGACATCACTATAACCAATCAGAGGGGAAGGCTGATCATTAATTTCAACAATCTTATAATAATAAATTAATCTGTGGTTAGCAGATGTAAATATAATCTTTTACCAACTTAACTATAAATAAAATAATGCTAAAGTACTGAAAAAACCCCAGTGAATTATATGCAAACTAATTTTGCTAAATATAAGATTCAATGGTTCCCTCGGATTGGTTATAGTGATTTTATAATAACTTATAGTTGTCTTGAAATTATGTCAATATATATTGTACCAGTCAAAATCATGTATTCATTCAACAAAATCTAGAATCCAATGCAACGTATATCCAATCTGGTATGCGCAAGATACATAAGTCAGAACAATACCAAATATCAACCTATTTACCTGTGCTTCAGGATCTATGACTACATGTAAAATGCTTTTGATGATACTAACAAACTTTTCATTACTCCAAGCCCAGTAATGAGAACAGGGAGAGCAAGAGACTTGAAACAATATATATATATTGTAACCGCCCCCTCGCCGGCTTCCATACCGAAAGCCCAGTAATGTCACGTCCTTTATATCTGGACGCTTTTGCCGTATTCCTATGGTGACATTCTCGTGTTTTGGTTGATGGTTCACTTCTATGAACCTGCTGTGTTCTTGTGTCTGGGGGATTACCTAATGTTCTGTGAAGATAATTTTAAACACATATACACGTACGCTTTATTTATTTTATACATAAATTCGGATTGAATCCAAGTAGTAGGCACCAGGAGAACTTTTATAAGAGTCCACCACTTATGTGCATAAGCTCACTCAACTATATCACAAAACATGCCCATGCACCACTCCAGTCGGAAGCAAGAAACGAACACAGCCAATATCACCTTTCCAATTACATCATATATGTGATCTTTCAATCACGATCAATCAGACTTATCATATGAGGGCCTGCCCTATATCCCACAGAACAAATTAATCAAAACTTAATATTAATCTAAGAGAGCATAATAAACATAAACATAAATATAATCAAATCCCAACACCAAAAATATCAAATGCATTCATTCATATACAAACAAATTTGATCGCTCCAGCACTCATTCCCTATTATATAAATTTATGTTGAAATTCCAAGCAATTAATAACAAAAAATACTAGTTAAATAAATGTTTTATTTTAATCTGTTCAATAATAATTCATGCAGGTATATGACTGGCAAGCCGAGACAATTTAAAGATAGATTTAAAGGTGACTTCACACATATTTTAAAGAATGTTAATCTGTAGACAAACTTATTTGGTTAGGTTCTCTAATCGTTCATTAATGGTCATGAGTAACTTCATCATTTTAGCTTAAGGTTTTAATAGTTCTTGTTTTTAAAGTTATTTTACTTTGGTGCATAAATGAGTACGATAATTTAAAGATAGCTACCTGTGGAATGTAGAAAGACTGTAAGAGGGATCCTGAGCGATGATTTCTTCTTTAACGAAGCATTCTGGCAATTTGCAAGGTCTCAAAAGTGTGTGTGATCCTTATGTGAAGTTTCTCCGGTGTTACGAGCATCCTAGGGGCAATCAGCTGAGCTGGACGCGAAGGTCCAGTGGTCAAGCCACGAATTTTATGTTCAGCAACGCATCTCCGTTATATTTCTACATGAAAGTTAGATTTTATTTCTTCTAATTCTAAATTTTTAATAATAATCCTTAAAAGTGCTGTCCGGCCTTTTTGATCTCTTCCTTCCCGCCCTCACACCTTTAATTTTTTTCACCCAATCACTCCCATGCACCTGTGAGTCCCTTCGTCTTATAAGTCCATCGAGTATTAACTCAATTCAGTGATTTCTGGGATCGTTTGCACCACTTTGGAATTTAACTCAATTTGACCATTTTTTCAGGTATTGTTTCGCTGGAGACAGAAGTCTGAGTTGTACAATAGCAGTGTACACTTTTTCTCACCTCTGTTTCTAAATTCGGCTTATTTTATCTAGGCGTACCAGCACATATCCTGCCTATTGTTTCAATTTCTCTAATTTTACATTTACTAATTACCCCCATTTAAAATAATTTTAGATCGCTTGGAATTTCAGAACATATTGCAAATTAATTAATTCATTTTCCCCTTTTGTTCAAAATGACTCAAATGATTTAATAAAAATGTCAAACTTGCGTTCAATCATTCATCTTTCTTTATTTAATTAAAAAAAATGCAAAAAAAAACTGACAACTAATGATTACAGATTTATTCTTAAAAAAAAAACAAAATAATAAAAAAAACTCTTTTACTTTTTTTTTTCAATAAATTTGACAGGTACTCTTATATAGCTGCGATCATGCTTTAGAAACGGCTGTTTCTCGTTTATTATTAAAGTAAGACCGCTTTTTTAAAAAGTTTTGTTCCTGTCATTCATTTCGTCAATTGAATATATGTTTAATATAACCTCATATGCCTGGGTTCAAATCCCATGTAACACTATTCCGTTACATATCTCCCCGCCCAGTGTAGAGTAAAATCCGAGGTTGCGGGTTTTAGCTCTGAGAAGGAGCCAAGTTATTCGGCCCTCCTCAGTGCCCTTGCATTGAAAGTCCCCTTAATCACTTTTCTCTGTGCAGTGTTCAATGAATTGACCCAACGTCCTCCTTTCTTTTGTGCGATACGGGTCCCATTATGGCGGCTTTCCCGGCTGTTTGTCTGCGGCTCTGCCTTCCCTTAAAATTTGGATCAGGTGCTCTGCGGTCAGACTTCTTTTTACAACGACTATTAACAAAGAAAAAAAACTATCTGGTAATCTAGGGTCTGCCACGATTGACAACAATGGCCAATGGGTTTCATGCATCCCTGACAGGAGGTATGGGGATGGACCTTTCCGAAGTCCCCTATACAGAATACAATCGATCTCTATCTAAGATTTTGGAAAGTCTGATTCGCCCAGCAATAACGAAGTTTTGGGAAGTGAGCTGGAAAGAACTCTAATGAAATGTGTTGCGTGATTTTCCGCACTTAAGTTGGGCCAGCGTCATGTGCCAGCCTTCTCCTGGTCTTGCAGGGTACTCCCAGGTCAATCCACCAACACATTGGCTCTACACACTACAGGCTGCTTTGCGAGTGGTTGACCTGTTTGTTTTATATGTTACACCCAAGGCTTGGTGTTAGTCATCCTCCCTTTCCCTTTTTCCTTTTTTTTTTATTAATTCCATTTCCAATATCATATGACGATTCATGTCACAGGTCATTCCCGGTTCGTGGCATCTATTTCCCATGTGAGTTCCTTTAAACATTTGTCTTTGTGATATCCACGGTCGTCAATTCATTTTCCCTCCATCCTATGGGTTAGTATCAGTCTGGTGGTACTTGTTTTCTGGGTTGTTCATTACTAGACCTCTCTATCTGCCCTCCTATCCCCTCTTCTTGTTCAAATTTTGCTATCATTTCCCCCATCTCATGGATCCCTTTGCAATCCCTTCCCAGCATCATGTGTCTGAGGGTGGTTGGCATATTGTGCCTTATTATTGAGATGATCTGTGTCTCCGTCATATGGTATGCAGGCAATTGTTGAAGGCTTGCCACCTGCCTATAAAAAAACTGAGTGGCCGTCTCACTGGGCCTTCCCCATATTTCTCCCTGGTGATTCTAAAATAAGTTCCTTCTTGACGTGCTGTGTTCCAGAAACACTGCAAAAATTCTTCCTTATATTCCTCATATGACCGGGGTTTAAATTCCAGGGTCCTCCACCAGTCTCTTGCTGTGCCCTGTAGGTATCCGCTTGCAATATTTATTCGGTCAGGTTCTCTCGCCGTTGGTTCTACAAACAGATTCCAGATGCTTTCGAGGTTGTCCATTGGGTTTTCGTTTTCTCCTGCCCTAAATATTTCTATCTTCATCTGTCTCTCCACCCATACATGACTTGTGTCCCGTTGCGACATCTGCCTTTCCCATCTCTTCTCCATCTCTTCCATCCTTCTACCCACATTCCCATGTCCCTGGTTTGCTTCAATCCTTTGGATTCTCTGTCCCCACTCTCCCAGTGCCTCTCGGACTTCATCCTGGTGTTGTCTAATTTCATGACATGCCTCCTCCATCTGCCTGATAGCTTCCTTCATCGCATCTTGATGCCTATTTCCCTTTTCTACATCATCCGTTAGTATCTCTACCCTTTCCTTTAGATCATTCAGGTCTGTTTTTGTTTTGTCCATCTCCATCCTATTCTGGTCTATTTTTTCCTCAACATTGGCTAAACTACTATCTTCCCCTTTGTTCTCTTCTGACTTAACTTCCTTTCCCCTGAGTAATTGCCTGATCTCCTCTTTAAACTCTTCCCTATCTCTTCTACGCTCTTCTCTATCTTCCCTCATTTCGGCCATCATTTGCATCATTATCTTTATTAATGTTTTAATATCCCCTTCATTCTCCATATCCTGTTTTTTAAATTGTATTGGACTCTCCCCTGTCTGTTCCCACATGCTTTCATCTGGGTTTTCTTCCATTGTTTAATATCTGATTTATAATTTATAGTAATCCACGGCTCATTACCTACTACTCTGCGGGTCCCACTGACTGTCTTATCCTATCCTCAGATGCTCCTTGCCCTTCAAAATTCCCACAGCTCCTGTCATTCCTCCAATTTGGTTTCTATCGCTCATACTATTCCAGGTCCCTCTGTTCCCTCCATTTCTATTCAGCAGCTATCGATTATATGTGCGGCTATATCTATTATACGGTTATATGCATCTTTATATATATTCGCTATGTTGACTTCTTTCTTTAGCCCCCTTTTCTTTTTAAGTCAAACACAAAACTCCTAACAAGATCCCAGTTACAGTACTTCCTTTGTGCAAGAATATAAATACGTCTTTTAACGATGTATATTTTTTTTATTTGCTCTTAAATTATTTGCATTTAATTTTAACATAGAAATTAATTTATTAATTTGCTTCCTTTTAATATACGATCTTTCTTCCATGGAATCCCGCTATTCCACAGCCTTCTACAACTATTAAGTATATTCGGACGCTTGATTATTTTAGTGCTCATAAGAGAACTAAATCCTTTTCCCACTCCGTTAAGCAACGTTTAATGATTTTATTTTATGGTGATTCTGAAAATTTCCCTCCGCTTTAATAGATAATTTATTCTGTTATTTCGAGCGCCCTCTCTCTTTTAAATTTGCTTTCATTGTTAGAAATGTCAGCTGTATCCACGTCAGTCCCACCACTTGAAACAATAGTTTCGGGCCACTTTGATGCGCCAAATGTAACCGCCCCCTCGCCGGCTTCCATACCGAAAGCCCAGTAATGTCACGTCCTTTATATCTGGATGCTTTTGCCATATTCCTACAGTGACATTCTCATGTTTTGGTTGATGGTTCACTTCTATGAACCTGCTGTGTTCTTGCGTCTGGGGGATTACCTAATGTTCTGTGAAGATAATTTTAAACACATATACACGTACGCTTTATTTATTTTATATGTAAATTCGGATTGAATCCAAGTAGTAGGCACCAGGAGAACTTTTATAAGAGTCTGCCACGTATGTGCATAAGCTCGCTCAACTATATCACAAAACATGCCCTTGCACCACTCCAGTCAGAAGCAAGAAACTAACACAGCCAATATCACCTTTCCAATTACATCGTATATGTGATATTTCAATCACGATCAATCAGACTTATCATACGAGGGCCCACCCTATATCCCACAGAACAAATTAATCAAAACTTAATATTAATCTAAGAGAGCATAATAAACATAAACATAAATATAATCAAATCCCAACACCAAAAATATCGAATGCATTCATTCATATACAAACAAATTTGATCGCTCCAGCACTCATTCCCTATTATATAAATTTATGTTGAAATTCCAAGCAATTAATAACAAAAAATACTAGTTAAATAAATGTTTTATTTTAATCTGTTCAATAACAATTCATGCAGGTATATGACCGGCAAGCCGAGACAATTTAAATATAGATTTAAAGGTGACTTTGCACATATTTTAAAGAATGTTAATCTGTAGACAAACTTATTTGGTTAGGTTCTCTAATCGTTCATTAATGGTCATGAGTAACTTTATCATTTTAGCTTAAGGTTTTAATCGTTCTTGTTTTTAAAGTTATTTTACTTTGGTGCATAAATGAGTACGATAATTTAAAGATAGCTACCTGTGGAACGTAGAAAGACTGTAAGAGGGATCCTGAGTGATGATTTCTTCTTTAACGAAGCATTCTGGCAATTTGCAAGGTCTCAAAAGCGTGTGTGGTCCTTATGTGAAGTTTCTCCGGTGTTACGAGCATCCTAGGGGCAATCAGCTGAGCTGGACGCGGAGGTCCGGCGGTCAAGCCGCGAATTTTATGTTCAGCAACGCATCTCCATTATATTTCTACACGAAAGTTAGATTTTATTTCTTCTAATTCTAAATTTTTAATAATAATCCTTAAAAGCGCTGTCCGGCCTTTTTGATCTCTTCCTTCCCGCCCTCACACCTTGAATTTTTTTCACCCAATCACTCCCATGCACCTGTGAGTCCCTTCATCTTATAAGTCCATTGAGTATTAACTCAATTCAGTGATTTCTGGGATCGTTTGCACCACTTTGGAATTTAACTCAATTTGACCATTTTTTCAGGTATTGTTTCACTGGAGACAGAAGTCTGAGTTGTACAATAGCAGTGTACACTTTTTCTCACCTCTGTTTCTAAATTCGGCTTATTTTATCTAGGCGTACCAGCACATATCCTGCCTATTGTTTCAATTTCTCTAATTTTACATTTACTAATTACCCCCATTTAAAATAATTTTAGATCGCTTGGAATTTCAGAACATATTGCAAATTAATTAATTCATTTTCCCCTTTTGTTCAAAATGACTCAAATGATTTAATAAACATGTCAAACTTGCGTTCAATCATTCATCTTTCTTTATTTAATTAAAAAAAATGCAAAAAAAACTGACAACTAATGATTACAGATTTATTCTTAAAAAAAAAACAAAATAATAAAAAAAACTCTTTTACTTTTTTTTTTCAATAAATTTGACAGGTACTCTTATATAGCTGCGATCATGCTTTAGAAACGGCTGTTTCTCGTTTATTATTAAAGTAAGACCGCTTTTTTAAAAGTTTTGTTCCTGTCATTCATTTCGTCAATTGAATATATGTTTAATATAACCTCATATGCCTGGGTTCAAATCCCATGTAACGCTATTCCATTACAATATATATATATATATATATATATTATAACGGGACAGCCTATTTGATAGCCTTAGTTGAGGCATCAAATATAACGGAACGGCATTTAATCATCCCAGTTGATGTATTAATTGTAATATAATCAATTATATTTAATGTTTAGAAATCATTAACTTAATGCTTCATAGTTAGGTTCGCCAAATATAACAGAATGGATTATATTTAAAATCTAAGTTGGTCTTGTTAAATATAAAGAGATGATTAAATTCCTTAGAAAGAGGATACGCATTTCACTACAATCGGACTTTGGGTCTTCAAGTAGAATGCTAGAAATGAATCGATGAAATACCAAGTCCATGATTATATATACCTCTATTATGCTAGCTCATTAATCTTTAAATAAGTTTAAATACAATTTAGACCAGGACATCCATCTTTCATCCCTCTTTCAGTCACCATTATGCCACGATATTTAAACTCACGGAGAATTTGCAATCAGCTCTTTTCAGGAATAATTTCAAAAACAAGTTATTTCATATGCCTCTATATAAGCATTAATTATAACTATTATTCATATGACATTTATAATACTAGCATATATATAATATAATTCAATAATGATTAGACAAAGAGATCACGTTAACAAATCAATATTTAATAAACAATAAAAAATATAATAGAATAGATAATAAAATATTAATAAATAAATACGGATGAATTTTATCATTTTAAAAGAATATTAATAAATGATATTTTTTTATTTAATACCCTATGATAAAACTCAATACTATAATAAACTTTCAAAAATTAAAGAAAATAGCTTAAATTAACAGATATATAAAAACAATATCTGGGTTCAAAAATTAATAATTTATGTAACTTATTAATTTATTTACCGTTCTTATTTATATGCTTCACAATTACCCATATATAAGTATTATTTGCCATTGTATAACTTATATATTATATGTATTTTTAATAAATAAAAATACATTAAACGTTTACAATATTACGTAGTAAACACAATACAATCCTGTTTAAGATATCTGTCAAATAATAACTATTTTTTATATCCCTCATCTAATTTAATGAATTATGTTAAGCTTTCAATTAATTATATTTAATAATAAATATAATTTTCCTTTTAAGATATATATGATGCGATGCCAAATTTGAAATAAAGATAATAATAATAATAATAAACATATTAAAATAATATAAGCATTATTATAATATATGTAAATAAATAATAAAGGAAACTTAGTTATAAGAGAGTTGAGAGTAGATATTGAAGTCTATAGTTCATCATCCCAATGAAGATCTCTTACGAAGCATATCACCAATCCATTTGTACAATGATGATTCCATTTATCCTTAAACGATAAACTGTTAATAACATCCAATGACCGGATTAATGTGAAATAAAATAAATATTCTTCGAATGTAGATGTTCTTAATCTTCATTTCTCTATTATCACTAGACGTTCTATATATTCAATATTTCAAAATATTTTAAAATAGCATGCAAGGTTGGTTTCGAAACCTTTTACGATATAATGAGTGTACTACTCAGTGCACATTGTTTTATCCTTAATATATATAATTATCTTAAATTTATATATATCCGAAGAATAATGGAAGAGTTAAAACAACGTAGTTTCAAAACTTAAACAGACGTTCTTTTCCTTTATATTGCTATTCCTTTAAGATTAAGTAGAAAATTAAATATATTTTCCTTGCAGACTTTGAATCCACAAATTATTTTAATTTGAAAAAGTTAATATTTAAATTCCAATCGCTAAATAGTAGTATTGATAGAAGAAAAATGCTATTTTTAAAGAGAAAAGATTTTCTTTTTCTTTCGTTTTTTTTTTTTTTTTTTCAGAGCACGAACGAATCTGCTCGTGTGTTATATAAGTTCATGTTTAATTCAACTATCAATTGTTCCACTGACATTAAGATTTAATAATAAAATAAAAAAAATATATAAGTATTTATTCTTAACTTCAAATCTGGCATTTTACTCAAAAGCTTAAGGTATATATTATTTAAAACTTAAATGTATATATAAATAGTACATATATGTTACATAATAAAATAGTCAAATAAAAATTTATATTTATAAATAATTTCACAAGAGATAAAACATGCTAGACTAATAATAACAACTGTAAGTTACTATTATATTTCCCCTTCCCTTGGGAAATTTAAAATTTTAATTTAAGTTAAAATTTTAAACACTTACAACTATTTTAGTATATTCTTATAGTTTAATTGCATTTATAGTTGGATTTTATGAAGGGTTGCATTTTTTTTTTTTAACTGTTATATCTTCCTAATACTTGGGCTATTTTATTTTTGTGATAATGATCAAAAATAAAAAAAAAAAAAATTAAGGACTTTGATGGGTTAATATATATATTTTTTTTTTTTAAAAAAAAAAAAAAAAAAAAAAAAAATAATGTGTTTCCTTCTTGGACCACAAATATATTTACTAGCCTTATTCCTGCTTCTTTAAGACTTATGGATTTGAAAAGGACTAAATAAATACTAGAGTATCCATCTATAAATATGAATTGACTCTATGGTTTTAATTATTTTAAGGCATTAAAGAATACCCTCACCAAAGCTAATGTTTTTAACTATACTTCTCTTTACATTGATCACTATTATTATTATTTTTTTATACAACCGTATGGTTTACACTGCCCAATTCTTATCTTGGTCTTCACCTCATTTCTTTATAAAACATTATAAGCAGCCAAAATATGGTTTTAAAATTCGTGAATTGTATGTACCACGAATCTCTCCTTCTTGGTTAATCCAAAATGCATTTGGACCAGCCCTTTTAACGATAGTATAAGGTCCTTCATATGTATTGAAGAATTTATGGTATTTATTCTCCAATGGTTTGCTGGGATGGAAAGTCTTTATCAAAACTTTATCTCCGATTTTAAATTCATAAATACATTTTTTTTTATTCTGACTTCTATTATTTGCCATTTTAACAAGTTGTTTATGAGCTTTTACTCTATCTTCTCTTGTATCCATATATATATCCAGAAAACACATGTGCATTGGCTTAATGCTGATTGCTATATAGTTAAACAACATCATGCTATATAATATAAATGTTTGATTTATATATATCCTTATCAAAATATATAATAATGGACTTACATTTTATAAATGGTGTCAATATCAGATTGCATTATCATGATGCTTAACTGATCTACCATTATTACTTATTTACCAACAATAACTTGAACTCTAATAAACCTATAAGTATTTTTTATACTTTGGTTAACTTGATGCATTTTTATTGCTATTAATATCAACTTCAATTATTTATATACATATATACATTTATTCTCTTAAAAGAACAGCCTAATGGGTTCTATTATTACCGAAAGTCCATTGTCACATCCCAAAGTCGTAATCTATGAAGTCCTTCCTTATATGTGTGCTTTACTTTTTAAGCACATCCATTAACATGTTCAATGAATGTGAAGGGACCTTCATAAGTATTACACAACCTATGGAATTGTGAACCTTTCTGTCTTTTAGCTTGTATTATACATATCTTTATTATTGTCTGAAGACTTTTTATAATTTGTTCATCTTCAGGATTATGGTGATGCTTCATACACCATAATTTACTTTTAAGACAATTAAATCTATTGCCTTCATTCATATCTTCTAAATTAAACTTTCTATTATAACAACCTTCTTTTCCATTAAATATTATCATTGATAATGATATTATCAGATGGTTGTCATACAATTTATCAACGCCTTGTTGATGAAATGTTTTATATTTGTTCTGGGAGTAAAAAAAATATGATGGGATGACTCAAAATACATTTCACTGTTGTATTCATCTATTATATCTTTAGATAGTGGAGTCATCTCAAGTTTCATAAGTTCATGATTTAACTTGTTATTAATACAAGAAATCCGAAGTCTTAATTTATCTAGACATTCAGTATTATCATTTGATTGTGTTTCTCTCAATTCCTGAGACTCGGAATTTAATTTATATTTCACATGATCCATATCCTCTTCTTTTTCTAAGTTATTTGGATCAGATTCAAACACTTTAGTAATGCTGCAATGATCTTCGACTTCATTGCTCTGCTGTATGGGAAAATGATAGTCATGACAGTTTTCTTCTGAAATATTCATTTGAACTAAGAGTGATCTGTTTTGGATGCTATCATCATATTCACATATCTCAAGCTCAGGGTAAGTTTTGGATTCTTGGCATTTAATTGCCATCAATATTGTTGATACTTTTGTGTCATGAAGTCTTTCTACTTCATTGGCAGTTTGTTTCGTTTCAACAACTTTGATTTCTACTTGCATCTTTTCCTTAACATTATCAATATCTTTCTTTAAATCATTTAATGCTTGTTTAATTTCTTTGTTATCTTTTTTAACATTATCCACATTTAAATTTAATTGTTGGATTTTTGTAGATAGTTTATTTTCAATTCCTGTTATTTCAACCTTCAAATCATTTTTTAAACTATCTAATTTTTTACTATTATTATCCAATTTTTGATTCAAATCACTTTTTAAACTATTAATATTATCATCCAATTTTTGATTCAAATCACTTTTTAAACTATTAATATTATCATCCAATTTTTGATTCAAATCACTTTTTAAGTTACACATATCACTTCTAAAACTAGTACTATTATCATCCATTTTTTTATTCAAGTTATTTTTTAAATCATCTAATTTATTCATAAACATTTGTAACATTTGCTGAATTGTACCAACATTAGATGATTGATTAATCTCAATTGTAGATGATTGATTTAAACCTTCATCAACTATATTTTGTGTTTGAGATAACACTTGATCTAAACTCGGTGTTTGTTGAGGGTATTCAATTATGGTTGTAGAACCCCCAGGTGCTTGTACTAATGATGATTGTTCAATAATAATATTATCATCATTTAGTTCACTTTGCAAATCATCTTGCATTTGACTAGAGCATTTAATATCTTTGTTTGAATACATTTTCCCACTTCGCAGCATAACAAATTTTAACTTAATTCAAATATTACTTAAGTGTATATATATTTTTATAACCAAAATATTATATCGTAAAGTTCTCTACCACCCCATGCTATTTATATATACTTATGATGTTCTAATAATATATGTGTATATTTTTAAACGTCTATGTCTATATAAAACTTTATCCCACTCAACTCTTGTTTAAAACATAATTTAATAATTAGTTATTCAAATATTGATCTGTCTAAATCATATTATATATATTACCATTTTTTTTTTTTATATTAATCTTGCAATTATAAATACCATATATAATGAATCGAAATTATAGATTCAATGCCTAAAACGTCGCACACCAGATAAAACGCAGTCTACAGGGTATGAGATTTAATTAATCGAAGCCCTTAACGTTTGGGTCGCCAGATATAACGGGACACCTGCTGCATTCCATTTAAATTGAAGAAAGAAGGCCCCAAACATTGGGAAAGCCAAATATAATGGAATGTATCTTTATATGATCTCAAATGAAAATTTTCTTTAAACTATACATCTCATATCAATAAATATACTACACATCTCTCAGGTATGTGGGGTATTTCAAGCCCTAATTAGCTTATTTCGAGCCCTAGTTGTTGCGCCAGATATAACGGGACAGCCTATTTGATAGCCTTAGTTGAGGCATCAAATATAACGGAACGGCATTTAATCATCCCAGTTGATGTATTAATTGTAATATAATCAATTATATTTAATGTTTAGAAATCATTAACTTAATGCTTCATAGTTAGGTTCGCCAAATATAACAGAATGGATTATATTTAAAATCTAAGTTGGTCTTGTTAAATATAAAGAGATGATTAAATTCCTTAGAAAGAGGATACGCATTTCACTACAATCGGACTTTGGGTCTTCAAGTAGAATGCTAGAAATGAATCGATGAAATACCAAGTCCATGATTATATATACCTCTATTATGCTAGCTCATTAATCTTTAAATAAGTTTAAATACAATTTAGACCAGGACATCCATCTTTCATCCCTCTTTCAGTCACCATTATGCCACGATATTTAAACTCACGGAGAATTTGCAATCAGCTCTTTTCAGGAATAATTTCAAAAACAAGTTATTTCATATGCCTCTATATAAGCATTAATTATAACTATTATTCATATGACATTTATAATACTAGCATATATATAATATAATTCAATAATGATTAGACAAAGAGATCACGTTAACAAATCAATATTTAATAAACAATAAAAAATATAATAGAATAGATAATAAAATATTAATAAATAAATACGGATGAATTTTATCATTTTAAAAGAATATTAATAAATGATATTTTTTTATTTAATACCCTATGATAAAACTCAATACTATAATAAACTTTCAAAAATTAAAGAAAATAGCTTAAATTAACAGATATATAAAAACAATATCTGGGTTCAAAAATTAATAATTTATGTAACTTATTAATTTATTTACCGTTCTTATTTATATGCTTCACAATTACCCATATATAAGTATTATTTGCCATTGTATAACTTATATATTATATGTATTTTTAATAAATAAAAATACATTAAACGTTTACAATATTACGTAGTAAACACAATACAATCCTGTTTAAGATATCTGTCAAATAATAACTATTTTTTATATCCCTCATCTAATTTAATGAATTATGTTAAGCTTTCAATTAATTATATTTAATAATAAATATAATTTTCCTTTTAAGATATATATGATGCGATGCCAAATTTGAAATAAAGATAATAATAATAATAATAAACATATTAAAATAATATAAGCATTATTATAATATATGTAAATAAATAATAAAGGAAACTTAGTTATAAGAGAGTTGAGAGTAGATATTGAAGTCTATAGTTCATCATCCCAATGAAGATCTCTTACGAAGCATATCACCAATCCATTTGTACAATGATGATTCCATTTATCCTTAAACGATAAACTGTTAATAACATCCAATGACCGGATTAATGTGAAATAAAATAAATATTCTTCGAATGTAGATGTTCTTAATCTTCATTTCTCTATTATCACTAGACGTTCTATATATTCAATATTTCAAAATATTTTAAAATAGCATGCAAGGTTGGTTTCGAAACCTTTTACGATATAATGAGTGTACTACTCAGTGCACATTGTTTTATCCTTAATATATATAATTATCTTAAATTTATATATATCCGAAGAATAATGGAAGAGTTAAAACAACGTAGTTTCAAAACTTAAACAGACGTTCTTTTCCTTTATATTGCTATTCCTTTAAGATTAAGTAGAAAATTAAATATATTTTCCTTGCAGACTTTGAATCCACAAATTATTTTAATTTGAAAAAGTTAATATTTAAATTCCAATCGCTAAATAGTAGTATTGATAGAAGAAAAATGCTATTTTTAAAGAGAAAAGATTTTCTTTTTCTTTCGTTTTTTTTTTATTTTTCAGAGCACGAACGAATCTGCTCGTGTGTTATATAAGTTCATGTTTAATTCAACTATCAATTGTTCCACTGACATTAAGATTTAATAATAAAATAAAAAAAATATATAAGTATTTATTCTTAACTTCAAATCTGGCATTTTACTCAAAAGCTTAAGGTATATATTATTTAAAACTTAAATGTATATATAAATAGTACATATATGTTACATAATAAAATAGTCAAATAAAAATTTATATTTATAAATAATTTCACAAGAGATAAAACACGCTAGACTAATAATAACAACTGTAAGTTACTATTATATTTCCCCTTCCCTTGGGAAATTTAAAATTTTAATTTAAGTTAAAATTTTAAACACTTACAACTATTTTAGTATATTCTTATAGTTTAATTGCATTTATAGTTGGATTTTATGAAGGGTTGCATTTTTTTTTTTAACTGTTATATCTTCCTAATACTTGGGCTATTTTATTTTTGTGATAATGATCAAAAATAAAAAAAAAAAAATTAAGGACTTTGATGGGTTAATATTTTTTTTTTTTATAAAAAAAAATAAAATAAAAAAAAAATAATGTGTTTCCTTCTTGGACCACAAATATATTTACTAGCCTTATTCCTGCTTCTTTAAGACTTATGGATTTGAAAAGGACTAAATAAATACTAGAGTATCCATTTATAAATATGAATTGACTCTATGGTTTTAATTATTTTAAGGCATTAAAGAATACCCTCACCAAAGCTAATGTTTTTAACTATACTTCTCTTTACATTGATCACTATTATTATTATTTTTTTATACAACCGTATGGTTTACACTGCCCAATTCTTATCTTGGTCTTCACCTCATTTCTTTATAAAACATTATAAGCAGCCAAAATATGGTTTTAAAATTCGTGAATTGTATGTACCACGAATCTCTCCTTCTTGGTTAATCCAAAATGCATTTGGACCAGCCCTTTTAACGATAGTATAAGGTCCTTCATATGTATTGAAGAATTTATGGTATTTATTCTCCAATGGTTTGCTGGGATGGAAAGTCTTTATCAAAACTTTATCTCCGACTTTAAATTCATAAATACATTTTTTTTTATTTTGACTTCTATTATTTGCCATTTTAACAAGTTGTTTATGAGCTTTTACTCTATCTTCTCTTGTATCCATATATATATCCAGAAAACACATGTGCATTGGCTTAATGCTGATTGCTATATAGTTAAACAACATCATGCTATATGATATAAATGTTTGATTTATATATATCCTTATCAAAATATATAATAATGGACTTACATTTTATAAGTGGTGTCAATATCAGATTGCATTATCATGATGCTTAACTGATCTACCATTATTACTTATTTACCAACAATAACTTGAACTCTAATAAACCTATAAGTATTTTTTTATACTTTGGTTAACTTGATGCATTTTTATTGCTATTAATATCAACTTCAATTATTTATATACATATATACATTTATTCTCTTAAAAGAACAGCCTAATGGGTTCTATTATTACCGAAAGTCCATTGTCACATCCCAAAGTCGTAATCTATGAAGTCCTTCCTTATATGTGTGCTTTACTTTTTAAGCACATCCATTAACATGTTCAATGAATGTGAAGGGACCTTCATAAGTATTACACAACCTATGGAATTGTGAACCTTTCTGTCTTTTAGCTTGTATTATACATATCTTTATTATTGTCTGAAGACTTTTTATAATTTGTTCATCTTCAGGATTATGGTGATGCTTCATACACCATAATTTACTTTTAAGACAATTAAATCTATTGCCTTCATTCATATCTTCTAAATTAAACTTTCTATTATAACAACCTTCTTTTCCATTAAATATTATCATTGATAATGATATTATCAGATGGTTGTCATACAATTTATCAACGCCTTGTTGATGAAATGTTTTATATTTGTTCTGGGAGTAAAAAAAAATATGATGGGATGACTCAAAATACATTTCACTGTTGTATTCATCTATTATATCTTTAGATAGTGGAGTCATCTCAAGTTTCATAAGTTCATGATTTAACTTGTTATTAATACAAGAAATCCGAAGTCTTAATTTATCTAGACATTCAGTATTATCATTTGATTGTGTTTCTCTCAATTCCTGAGACTCGGAATTTAATTTATATTTCACATGATCCATATCCTCTTCTTTTTCTAAGTTATTTGGATCAGATTCAAACACTTTAGTAATGCTGCAATGATCTTCGACTTCATTGCTCTGCTGTATGGGAAAATGATAGTCATGACAGTTTTCTTCTGAAATATTCATTTGAACTAAGAGTGATCTGTTTTGGATGCTATCATCATATTCACATATCTCAAGCTCAGGGTAAGTTTTGGATTCTTGGCATTTAATTGCCATCAATATTGTTGATACTTTTGTGTCATGAAGTCTTTCTACTTCATTGGCAGTTTGTTTCGTTTCAACAACTTTGATTTCTACTTGCATCTTTTCCTTAACATTATCAATATCTTTCTTTAAATCATTTAATGCTTGTTTAATTTCTTTGTTATCTTTTTTAACATTATCCACATTTAAATTTAATTGTTGGATTTTTGTAGATAGTTTATTTTCAATTCCTGTTATTTCAACCTTCAAATCATTTTTTAAACTATCTAATTTTTTACTATTATTATCCAATTTTTGATTCAAATCACTTTTTAAACTATTAATATTATCATCCAATTTTTGATTCAAATCACTTTTTAAACTATTAATATTATCATCCAATTTTTGATTCAAATCACTTTTTAAGTTACACATATCACTTCTAAAACTAGTACTATTATCATCCATTTTTTTATTCAAGTTATTTTTTAAATCATCTAATTTATTCATAAACATTTGTAACATTTGCTGAATTGTACCAACATTAGATGATTGATTAATCTCAATTGTAGATGATTGATTTAAACCTTCATCAACTATATTTTGTGTTTGAGATAACACTTGATCTAAACTCGGTGTTTGTTGAGGGTATTCAATTATGGTTGTAGAACCCCCAGGTGCTTGTACTAATGATGATTGTTCAATAATAATATTATCATCATTTAGTTCACTTTGCAAATCATCTTGCATTTGACTAGAGCATTTAATATCTTTGTTTGAATACATTTTCCCACTTCGCAGCATAACAAATTTTAACTTAATTCAAATATTACTTAAGTGTATATATATTTTTATAACCAAAATATTATATCGTAAAGTTCTCTACCACCCCATGCTATTTATATATACTTATGATGTTCTAATAATATATGTGTATATTTTTAAACGTCTATGTCTATATAAAACTTTATCCCACTCAACTCTTGTTTAAAACATAATTTAATAATTAGTTATTCAAATATTGATCTGTCTAAATCATATTATATATATTACCATTTTTTTTTTTTATATTAATCTTGCAATTATAAATACCATATATAATGAATCGAAATTATAGATTCAATGCCTAAAACGTCGCACACCAGATAAAACGCAGTCTACAGGGTATGAGATTTAATTAATCGAAGCCCTTAACGTTTGGGTCGCCAGATATAACGGGATGTACTTGCTGCATTCCATTTAAATTGAAGAAAGAAGGCCCCAAACATTGGGAAAGCCAAATATAATGGAATGTATCTTTATATGATCTCAAATGAAAATTTTCTTTAAACTATACATCTCATATCAATAAATATACTACACATCTCTCAGGTATGTGGGGTATTTCAAGCCCTAATTAGCTTATTTCGAGCCCTAGTTGTTGCGCCAGATATAACGGGACAGCCTATTTGATAGCCTTAGTTGAGGCATCAAATATAACGGAACGGCATTTAATCATCCCAGTTGATGTATTAATTGTAATATAATCAATTATATTTAATGTTTAGAAATCATTAACTTAATGCTTCATAGTTAGGTTCGCCAAATATAACAGAATGGATTATATTTAAAATCTAAGTTGGTCTTGTTAAATATAAAGAGATGATTAAATTCCTTAGAAAGAGGATACGCATTTCACTACAATCGGACTTTGGGTCTTCAAGTAGAATGCTAGAAATGAATCGATGAAATACCAAGTCCATGATTATATATACCTCTATTATGCTAGCTCATTAATCTTTAAATAAGTTTAAATACAATTTAGACCAGGACATCCATCTTTCATCCCTCTTTCAGTCACCATTATGCCACGATATTTAAACTCACGGAGAATTTGCAATCAGCTCTTTTCAGGAATAATTTCAAAAACAAGTTATTTCATATGCCTCTATATAAGCATTAATTATAACTATTATTCATATGACATTTATAATACTAGCATATATATAATATAATTCAATAATGATTAGACAAAGAGATCACGTTAACAAATCAATATTTAATAAACAATAAAAAATATAATAGAATAGATAATAAAATATTAATAAATAAATACGGATGAATTTTATCATTTTAAAAGAATATTAATAAATGATATTTTTTTATTTAATACCCTATGATAAAACTCAATACTATAATAAACTTTCAAAAATTAAAGAAAATAGCTTAAATTAACAGATATATAAAAACAATATCTGGGTTCAAAAATTAATAATTTATGTAACTTATTAATTTATTTACCGTTCTTATTTATATGCTTCACAATTACCCATATATAAGTATTATTTGCCATTGTATAACTTATATATTATATGTATTTTTAATAAATAAAAATACATTAAACGTTTACAATATTACGTAGTAAACACAATACAATCCTGTTTAAGATATCTGTCAAATAATAACTATTTTTTATATCCCTCATCTAATTTAATGAATTATGTTAAGCTTTCAATTAATTATATTTAATAATAAATATAATTTTCCTTTTAAGATATATATGATGCGATGCCAAATTTGAAATAAAGATAATAATAATAATAATAAACATATTAAAATAATATAAGCATTATTATAATATATGTAAATAAATAATAAAGGAAACTTAGTTATAAGAGAGTTGAGAGTAGATATTGAAGTCTATAGTTCATCATCCCAATGAAGATCTCTTACGAAGCATATCACCAATCCATTTGTACAATGATGATTCCATTTATCCTTAAACGATAAACTGTTAATAACATCCAATGACCGGATTAATGTGAAATAAAATAAATATTCTTCGAATGTAGATGTTCTTAATCTTCATTTCTCTATTATCACTAGACGTTCTATATATTCAATATTTCAAAATATTTTAAAATAGCATGCAAGGTTGGTTTCGAAACCTTTTACGATATAATGAGTGTACTACTCAGTGCACATTGTTTTATCCTTAATATATATAATTATCTTAAATTTATATATATCCGAAGAATAATGGAAGAGTTAAAACAACGTAGTTTCAAAACTTAAACAGACGTTCTTTTCCTTTATATTGCTATTCCTTTAAGATTAAGTAGAAAATTAAATATATTTTCCTTGCAGACTTTGAATCCACAAATTATTTTAATTTAAAAAAGTTAATATTTAAATTCCAATCGCTAAATAGTAGTATTGATAGAAGAAAAATGATATTTTTAAAGAGAAAAGATTTTCTTTTTCTTTCGTTTTTTTTTTATTTTTCAGAGCACGAACGAATCTGCTCGTGTGTTATATAAGTTCATGTTTAATTCAACTATCAATTGTTCCACTGACATTAAGATTTAATAATAAAATAAAAAAAATATATAAGTATTTATTCTTAACTTCAAATCTGGCATTTTACTCAAAAGCTTAAGGTATATATTATTTAAAACTTAAATGTATATATAAATAGTACATATATGTTACATAATAAAATAGTCAAATAAAAATTTATATTTATAAATAATTTCACAAGAGATAAAACACGCTAGACTAATAATAACAACTGTAAGTTACTATTATATTTCCCCTTCCCTTGGGAAATTTAAAATTTTAATTTAAGTTAAAATTTTAAACACTTACAACTATTTTAGTATATTCTTATAGTTTAATTGCATTTATAGTTGGATTTTATGAAGGGTTGCATTTTTTTTTTTAACTGGTATATCTTCCTAATACTTGGGCTATTTTATTTTTGTGATAATGATCAAAAATAAAAATAAAAAATTAAGGACTTTGATGGGTTAATATTTTTTTTTTTATAAAAAAAAAAATAAAATAAAAAAAAAATAATGTGTTTCCTTCTTGGACCACAAATATATTTACTAGCCTTATTCCTGCTTCTTTAAGACTTATGGATTTGAAAAGGACTAAATAAATACTAGAGTATCCATCTATAAATATGAATTGACTCTATGGTTTTAATTATTTTAAGGCATTAAAGAATACCCTCACCAAAGCTAATGTTTTTAACTATACTTCTCTTTACATTGATCACTATTATTATTATTTTTTTATACAACCGTATGGTTTACACTGCCCAATTCTTATCTTGGTCTTCACCTCATTTCTTTATAAAACATTATAAGCAGCCAAAATATGGTTTTAAAATTCGTGAATTGTATGTACCACGAATCTCTCCTTCTTGGTTAATCCAAAATGCATTTGGACCAGCCCTTTTAACGATAGTATAAGGTCCTTCATATGTATTGAAGAATTTATGGTATTTATTCTCCAATGGTTTGCTGGGATGGAAAGTCTTTATCAAAACTTTATCTCCGACTTTAAATTCATAAATACATTTTTTTTTATTTTGACTTCTATTATTTGCCATTTTAACAAGTTGTTTATGAGCTTTTACTCTATCTTCTCTTGTATCCATATATATATCCAGAAAACACATGTGCATTGGCTTAATGCTGATTGCTATTATAGTTAAACAACATCATGCTATATGATATAAATGTTTGATTTATATATATCCTTATCAAAATATATAATAATGGACTTACATTTTATAAGTGGTGTCAATATCAGATTGCATTATCATGATGCTTAACTGATCTACCATTATTACTTATTTACCAACAATAACTTGAACTCTAATAAACCTATAAGTATTTTTTATACTTTGGTTAACTTGATGCATTTTTATTGCTATTAATATCAACTTCAATTATTTATATACATATATACATTTATTCTCTTAAAAGAACAGCCTAATGGGTTCTATTATTACCGAAAGTCCATTGTCACATCCCAAAGTCGTAATCTATGAAGTCCTTCCTTATATGTGTGCTTTACTTTTTAAGCACATCCATTAACATGTTCAATGAATGTGAAGGGACCTTCATAAGTATTACACAACCTATGGAATTGTGAACCTTTCTGTCTTTTAGCTTGTATTATACATATCTTTATTATTGTCTGAAGACTTTTTATAATTTGTTCATCTTCAGGATTATGGTGATGCTTCATACACCATAATTTACTTTTAAGACAATTAAATCTATTGCCTTCATTCATATCTTCTAAATTAAACTTTCTATTATAACAACCTTCTTTTCCATTAAATATTATCATTGATAATGATATTATCAGATGGTTGTCATACAATTTATCAACGCCTTGTTGATGAAATGTTTTATATTTGTTCTGGGAGTAAAAAAAAATATGATGGGATGACTCAAAATACATTTCACTGTTGTATTCATCTATTATATCTTTAGATAGTGGAGTCATCTCAAGTTTCATAAGTTCATGATTTAACTTGTTATTAATACAAGAAATCCGAAGTCTTAATTTATCTAGACATTCAGTATTATCATTTGATTGTGTTTCTCTCAATTCCTGAGACTCGGAATTTAATTTATATTTCACATGATCCATATCCTCTTCTTTTTCTAAGTTATTTGGATCAGATTCAAACACTTTAGTAATGCTGCAATGATCTTCGACTTCATTGCTCTGCTGTATGGGAAAATGATAGTCATGACAGTTTTCTTCTGAAATATTCATTTGAACTAAGAGTGATCTGTTTTGGATGCTATCATCATATTCACATATCTCAAGCTCAGGGTAAGTTTTGGATTCTTGGCATTTAATTGCCATCAATATTGTTGATACTTTTGTGTCATGAAGTCTTTCTACTTCATTGGCAGTTTGTTTCGTTTCAACAACTTTGATTTCTACTTGCATCTTTTCCTTAACATTATCAATATCTTTCTTTAAATCATTTAATGCTTGTTTAATTTCTTTGTTATCTTTTTTAACATTATCCACATTTAAATTTAATTGTTGGATTTTTGTAGATAGTTTATTTTCAATTCCTGTTATTTCAACCTTCAAATCATTTTTTAAACTATCTAATTTTTTACTATTATTATCCAATTTTTGATTCAAATCACTTTTTAAAACTATTAATATTATCATCCAATTTTTGATTCAAATCACTTTTTAAACTATTAATATTATCATCCAATTTTTGATTCAAATCACTTTTTAAGTTACACATATCACTCCTAAAACTAGTACTATTATCATCCATTTTTTTATTCAAGTTATTTTTTAAATCATCTAATTTATTCATAAACATTTGTAACATTTGCTGAATTGTACCAACATTAGATGATTGATTAATCTCAATTGTAGATGATTGATTTAAACCTTCATCAACTATATTTTGTGTTTGAGATAACACTTGATCTAAACTCGGTGTTTGTTGAGGGTATTCAATTATGGTTGTAGAACCCCCAGGTGCTTGTACTAATGATGATTGTTCAATAATAATATTATCATCATTTAGTTCACTTTGCAAATCATCTTGCATTTGACTAGAGCATTTAATATCTTTGTTTGAATACATTTTCCCACTTCGCAGCATAACAAATTTTAACTTAATTCAAATATTACTTAAGTGTATATATATTTTTATAACCAAAATATTATATCGTAAAGTTCTCTACCACCCCATGCTATTTATATATACTTATGATGTTCTAATAATATATGTGTATATTTTTAAACGTCTATGTCTATATAAAACTTTATCCCACTCAACTCTTGTTTAAAACATAATTTAATAATTAGTTATTCAAATATTGATCTGTCTAAATCATATTATATATATTACCATTT
Source organism: Epiperipatus broadwayi (assembly GCA_028023455.1). Classification (NCBI taxonomy): domain Eukaryota; kingdom Metazoa; phylum Onychophora; class Udeonychophora; order Euonychophora; family Peripatidae; genus Epiperipatus; species Epiperipatus broadwayi. The sequence goes on from JAQFVV010012417.1 coordinate 9,532,407, forward strand.
TTTTTTTTTTATATTAATCTTGCAATTATAAATACCATATATAATGAATCGAAATTATAGATTCAATGCCTAAAACGTCGCACACCAGATAAAACGCAGTCTACAGGGTATGAGATTTAATTAATCGAAGCCCTTAACGTTTGGGTCGCCAGATATAACGGGACACCCTTGCTGCATTCCATTTAAATTGAAGAAAGAAGGCCCCAAACATTGGGAAAGCCAAATATAATGGAATGTATCTTTATATGATCTCAAATGAAAATTTTCTTTAAACTATACATCTCATATCAATAAATATACTACACATCTCTCAGGTATGTGGGGTATTTCAAGCCCTAATTAGCTTATTTCGAGCCCTAGTTGTTGCGCCAGATATAACGGGACAGCCTATTTGATAGCCTTAGTTGAGGCATCAAATATAACGGAACAGCATTTAATCATCCCAGTTGATGTATTAATTGTAATATAATCAATTATATTTAATGTTTAGAAATCATTAACTTAATGCTTCATAGTTAGGTTCGCCAAATATAACAGAATGGATTATATTTAAAATCTAAGTTGGTCTTGTTAAATATAAAGAGATGATTAAATTCCTTAGAAAGAGGATACGCATTTCACTACAATCGGACTTTGGGTCTTCAAGTAGAATGCTAGAAATGAATCGATGAAATACCAAGTCCATGATTATATATACCTCTATTATGCTAGCTCATTAATCTTTAAATAAGTTTAAATACAATTTAGACCAGGACATCCATCTTTCATCCCTCTTTCAGTCACCATTATGCCACGATATTTAAACTCACGGAGAATTTGCAATCAGCTCTTTTCAGGAATAATTTCAAAAACAAGTTATTTCATATGCCTCTATATAAGCATTAATTATAACTATTATTCATATGACATTTATAATACTAGCATATATATAATATAATTCAATAATGATTAGACAAAGAGATCACGTTAACAAATCAATATTTAATAAACAATAAAAAATATAATAGAATAGATAATAAAATATTAATAAATAAATACGGATGAATTTTATCATTTTAAAAGAATATTAATAAATGATATTTTTTTATTTAATACCCTATGATAAAACTCAATACTATAATAAACTTTCAAAAATTAAAGAAAATAGCTTAAATTAACAGATATATAAAAACAATATCTGGGTTCAAAAATTAATAATTTATGTAACTTATTAATTTATTTACCGTTCTTATTTATATGCTTCACAATTACCCATATATAAGTATTATTTGCCATTGTATAACTTATATATTATATGTATTTTTAATAAATAAAAATACATTAAACGTTTACAATATTACGTAGTAAACACAATACAATCCTGTTTAAGATATCTGTCAAATAATAACTATTTTTTATATCCCTCATCTAATTTAATGAATTATGTTAAGCTTTCAATTAATTATATTTAATAATAAATATAATTTTCCTTTTAAGATATATATGATGCGATGCCAAATTTGAAATAAAGATAATAATAATAATAATAAACATATTAAAATAATATAAGCATTATTATAATATATGTAAATAAATAATAAAGGAAACTTAATTATAAGAGAGTTGAGAGTAGATATTGAAGTCTATAGTTCATCATCCCAATGAAGATCTCTTACGAAGCATATCACCAATCCATTTGTACAATGATGATTCCATTTATCCTTAAACGATAAACTGTTAATAACATCCAATGACCGGATTAATGTGAAATAAAATAAATATTCTTCGAATGTAGATGTTCTTAATCTTCATTTCTCTATTATCACTAGACGTTCTATATATTCAATATTTCAAAATATTTTAAAATAGCATGCAAGGTTGGTTTCGAAACCTTTTACGATATAATGAGTGTACTACTCAGTGCACATTGTTTTATCCTTAATATATATAATTATCTTAAATTTATATATATCCGAAGAATAATGGAAGAGTTAAAACAACGTAGTTTCAAAACTTAAACAGACGTTCTTTTCCTTTATATTGCTATTCCTTTAAGATTAAGTAGAAAATTAAATATATTTTCCTTGCAGACTTTGAATCCACAAATTATTTTAATTTAAAAAAAGTTAATATTTAAATTCCAATCGCTAAATAGTAGTATTGATAGAAGAAAAATGATATTTTTAAAGAGAAAAGATTTTCTTTTTCTTTCGTTTTTTTTTTATTTTTCAGAGCACGAACGAATCTGCTCGTGTGTTATATAAGTTCATGTTTAATTCAACTATCAATTGTTCCACTGACATTAAGATTTAATAATAAAATAAAAAAATATATAAGTATTTATTCTTAACTTCAAATCTGGCATTTTACTCAAAAGCTTAAGGTATATATTATTTAAAACTTAAATGTATATATAAATAGTACATATATGTTACATAATAAAATAGTCAAATAAAAATTTATATTTATAAATAATTTCACAAGAGATAAAACACGCTAGACTAATAATAACAACTGTAAGTTACTATTATAATATATATTATTTAATGGGATAATTAATAACTTCTATAAACTATAACCATTCAAGAATGGTGCAGACTGTTGTTTGACATTGATTAACGATCCAAGTCATAATAATATTTAAGGCAACATTAACAAAGGGTTTGAATTTAACCATTTGATTCAAATAGAGAATTATATTTCTCATAAAATACTAAATAATAGAGATTCATGTAATAAATGACAAAAGCAAGACTACAGATAAATGATCTAAAGTAAATTTATTAAGTGATTATATATATTAATAAGACAACATAAGCTTTGGAAGTCTATACAATTGAGGTTACATATCTGATGATATTTTAATTTGCAATTATGCACTTCTGAATTAAGTAAATAGGTTATTCAAGACCATACACACACACACACACACACACACACACATATATATATATGTATAACAGATTGGTTTGGCCAATATGTCAAGGTCATGGAAAAACTTAATTAAATCATTGGCTTAACCTCATCTAAAAGATTACAAATGTACAACAATTGGTTTATTATACTATGATTCATATAAGTAAGATTTTATAAGGCATGATTCTGATCGTGTACATGGACACATGCTACTAAATCATGAAGACTGACTGGATGAGTGAGAATAAGATGGTTCAGCCATAACATACACTGCAATTATATAATTTAACCAAAGTGATTAAATAGAAAGGGTGGCAAATGGCATGTGATTATGGCTGACAGAGAGCATTGCAAGTATATAAAGAAATGGATAATAATGAAAGTGGTATTCATTAGTTACTCATCAATTGTAAAAATAAGATCACTTAAGATACTCTGGGTGGCCTTGTCATGTTTACATAAAAGAAAAGATACACTGGTCTGACAACCAAAACATATCTGTGAAGAATAGTGGCATTGGATAGCATGTTGGATGGGTCATTCATTTGTTTCCATACACTGATTTATTAGAAGTGCCTGAAGTCGAATCCTAGTAGGAAAAGCATCTACTTTGTGAGGGATAATGTGGTGTGCGATTGGCCCATTCTGAAGATCCTGAAGTATATAGCAAAGCAAGAAAGTTAATAAATAAACAATGGCAACTATACACTTATAATGCCTAAGCATAAATAAATCAGTCACTAATGACCATAATACATTAATTAATTAATACCTGATTAAAACAATCTGCTCTCCAGCACAATGCAATGCTCAACATAACCCCCACATAATTAACTAATAATGATCAAAATTATATGGGCAAGATACCAAAACTAAGATGGACTAAATGGCTTTCTCCCCCACACCCCAAAATGTCTTCGTACATATTACAACTTTCAACTAAATATTAAACTCACTTCTGGTGAGATTTAATTATTGGACAGATAAAACAACTTAATAATGAGATGAAGGTTAAGAGTAAAATTATTAGAAACAATCAAACAATTGGTATCAAACTAAGAGAGCTGAACAATTAATTTTTAAAAAATTTACTTTTTTCATGTGTAATAGGAGAAAACTATGAGCAATCAAATTTAGATTCACTCACTGAGTTTGATACAAACTTGGCACATTAAATAAATCAAAATAATAAATTAAAGAAACAAAATTCAATCAATCTAAATTGCCGCACCAAATTTAAAAAGAAATTATGTAGCATTAGAGTAAGTTTTATAGACATTTAAGATATATATAACAGTTTTGAGAATTAAATAACAGGCATAAAAGGCTTACAATGTAATTTGGAAATAGAAGCCAACTAATTAATTAAAATTTATCAGCTGGTGGCAATTTAGGTATTTTACCTTGGGATTGAAGGCACGCAAATAGATTTGAGTCAGAAACAAGCATTTGTAAAGCGGCAGATCTTCATTCAGGACAGCGTTTCTTGGAAGAGCTCACACTTTCGGAGTAGATGTTTCAGGCTCTGGCATTGCAGATTAGATGAGGTCCCCAAAGATTTGAGAGGAAACAAATGACCTTTCTACCCCAACATGATTTATATTACAACGTAATCGTAACTCTGATCTTCAAATAGAACAAGAGTCTAATCTATCTGATAGCCAAAAATTTAGCTATTTATATACAAGGCAAATATTTAAAGAATGTTGCCTTGAGGCAAGATATTTTTTAAATTTTACATATATATATATATGGGAACAATTATAATCATTTGTTTCCATACATTTTGTTCAGATTTGAATCTGATAAAATTCTTGCAGGCCATTGTTTTAACTCTTAATGTCGATTTATTCTATACAAAATTATTAGTTATAAAATTACAAAATATTATACATGTTTACCAAATATTATAAATTAAATCATAAATTAATCAGCCTTATGTATAAGTAACAATAAGATAAAATGTTGGGTAAATATTGTAGATAAACTATTAGTAAGTTGCTAGAAAATATTACCAAATATTCTAATTTAGACAAATTATAAATTAGACACATTATAAATTGATGTCTTATATAAATTATTAATAAATTGATCAAAATATTTTTAAATTTCCAAAATATAAATTATACAAATATTGATTTTCATACGCATATGCAATTTAAATGGGTAGACCAAACTAAATGTTCTTAATAATCAAGATAAGCATTTATTTAAATTATCACTCATTTAACTTTTAGTCGAGATCCATTTAGAGCCATGTGCCCATACATCTAAATACCCGTATGACTGCCTAATGCTTGAAGCAGGTGTCCATTACCAATAATTTGAATTCAAACCCATTCAATTGCTTATATAGTAGGCACTAAGTGAAGCACAAATATGTAGAACATATTTCCAGATTCATTATAAATCACATTCTGTATATAAATAAGTCACTGAATGGTATGCTTAGATACAATCAAAGCTAAAGTATAAGGGCCTCATTCTACGTTTTATGTTTATTGACAGTTAATTTGTATATAGCTTGCAGAGTTTTTTCAGTACTTCCAGATTATTTTAATAATTTATTATAAAATTTCTGCACCAAAATAATTATTAGTACTTTATGAACAATAATAAATAGATGGATATTTCAAACTTATCAGTTTTCAGAATCATAATAGATGGTGAATAGATAAAGTCTTAAAGTCATAATATATCTAAATTTTTTAATATTAACAAATAAGATTGATAATAAATGGAATTAAGTGGAATGCACCGGATTTAAAACAGACTATTTCTACTGTTTAGTCTATTAAATTATGAAAACTTAAAAAAAAAAAATCCATTGTTTATTTTAAAGAATACAAGATTTGCAACAATAGAATAATAAAAGGTGGAAAATCAATTTATAGATCTGAACAACTAACAAAAGATATTTATGTTTATATAATATTTAGCATTTAATTTAATTTTCAGAATAAATATTGATTTTATATCATAATAAAAATCTTCATACATTATGTTTTGCAAGAAAAATGAGATTTTAAAATATTTAGATTTAATTTTATACGTCAAAATTATAATTTAAATTATTTATTTTATACATGCAGTCCAAACAGACTTTACATTAGAAATCATATTTAATTATAATAATAATACTGAATTACAAGTGTAAGTTCTAGGAATGACAATTTAACAGTTATAAATTTACTTAGAGATATAGAAAAAATTTTCAAAGATGTTTGAGATATATATACCTGGGTTAGTGTGACTAATTCAATCATGAAGACATTTTACATTTTCAGAATTTGTGAAAAAAGTTCCTCTCAAAAAAAGTGACCTAAGATTCAATTCTATAACAATAATAATACTAAAAATACAGTTTTATAAATATTAATTAAAATATTTTTTACTTTGTGACTTCTGGATATATCTAATCCAAGATGCATTATAATGATTGGGAAACCTCTATGTTATACAAAATTCAATAAAAAAAACATTTGAATTCATAATCTTAAAGTTATAGTTTAAAGCCATACCTTAATCTGTATTGGAGATTATAAGTTTTTTTTATTGATAGTGATGTAATAATATTATCTAATAGAGAGTGAAAGTTTTTTTTCTTTGAATGTTCTTAATCTAAAGTTATAGCAAAAGTAGTAATAAAGTAAGTACAACTACCAATGCGTCATTAAATTTTAATGTCATTAGTTTGCTGCTATTATATTAGAATTTTTAAGAAGTAAAATCTACCAACCACTTCTTGGAAAATAATGAAAGTCAGATAGCTGCTCAATTAAACTTATTTCAATTGGAAAATACATTTAACTATTTTTTAAGTTATAATTATAGTTCTATCTTTAGACTTTGGGAAGTTCAGATTAAGTAAAGTCTACATATTCTACATACTACATATATATTTAAAAAAACATGAATTACATAAGATTGTCATAATTAATGATATGAGAAACTCTATTATCAACAAAAGTTATTATAGGTCTGAAGAAAAAAATGGAACGAGATGAAACAAAAACAAAGAAAAGAAATAAGAAGCACTGCTTATTTACTATTCTCAGAAAATTTTAATATCAGAAAATTATTTCATTATCTACCATCTGTGAACCTCTTAGTATACCGAATTAAAAAAGTATATGTATTTTTTTTTTATTAATTCATGAAAAAAGATAAAATGGATTTAATTTGGTAAATAAATTTAAAAGAGAGGTCTATATTATAAAAGTATTTATTAAGAAGTTTTTAATTTTATCTATTATATATTTAAGTCATTTGTTAGATGAGTATTGTTTGATAGAGTTAAAATTGAAACAGAAGAGAAGAGCAAATTTGCTGATGATATTCAATACATGGAGATAATAGAGGCAAATTTAATAAAATATTAAGTAGAATTGATAAAAAAAATTTAACTAGAATATAAATAAAATTAAAGCAGATTAAAAAATAAATTAAAAATAAGTATCAGACAGACATTAGAGAGCAGATTAGTTAATTTGAAATACTTAGGAAATCACTCAATTGATTGTGGAAACAATGAAAGAAAAAATCAGAGAGAGAATTCAAAAGTTTAGCTAACAGGTTTTAATAGTGATTAGTTACTTACATCTAAGTAAAAGGCTTGTTAAATGTGCTTAGAGTATAAACATGAACAATTAGTAAATATAAAGAGAAAACAGAGGAAATTATGTGTTGGACTATTTCTATCACCTATCATCAAATAAATATTAGAAAAATTGTAAACTTTATTTCAACTTTCTGATTGCATTCAACTGTTAGTAATGGCTCACAGTTTAATATATAACACAATGTTTCAAATGATATTATTCAACTCTCTTCTTCAGGGTTGTTGACCTGATCAATGCCAGTAGTAGCATGGGAATTAAACTTGAATCTTTAGATTATTGAATACTGAATTTGAAGTTTTATTCTGCCAAATGCAAGTAGCAATAGAAATTCATATAACAGGCAAAAATCTTTATACAGTAGTGCAAGCCAGAGTAATCAATGGATTCAAGTAGGTGATTACTCTGACTTGCACTGAATAGCACTACTGTATGAGGAGGTTTGCCTGTTTTAACAGCTTGAGCAAGCAAAAGAAATGATGATCATATAATTTTTCATGGTTTAGAAATTCATATACTTATCTATGAGTAATTTCTGATTTATCCACTTTTTCTTAAAAGCAAAATTAATGAATAACTTCCAGACATTATGTTTTGTCACACTAGACTGTCATATGGAGTTATTTGCCATTGTTATGTGAGCAGTTTCTTTAATATTCATTTTTGTATATTTTTTCTCTAGCCAATACTTTTATATTTTCACAACTTAACAAATATTCTTTACCATAGATGTAGTCTGTTACTTGAGACACACCTGATTTTTCTTTCCAAATCATTAGTATATGCTCTTTCAATTGCTTTTCAAAAAAAAAAAAAACTGGTCACATCAATATATATCCTTCTACATTTCTATGGTATTTCATAGAAGTAATTTTTTTTTTCAGCATTTCAAATTTAGACTTTGTAGAAGTTATAATGTCTCATAGAATGATATGGATTTGTAAAAATGTTCTGATTTTTATATTGATTGCAGACTTTCTTTAATTTGTCTGATGTTCCTGGTATTTAAGGATACATTGCAGTATCACTAGTTAATGTTTTTTTTATTTCTTTAAATGACAATTGATGAATAATTATTTTTCATAAGAGATTCTGTGTAAATATTTTCATTTCCCAAATCACTGGTTTCTAGATAAATTTATTTTGCTCTGTTCCATAATAAAAAGATATTTCCATGCTTTGTGTTTCAGTTGTGATTGGATGCACATACTAAGTATTTTTCTGGATGTGTGGATTTTCTGTTAACTGTAGTTTGGTATTACCATGAAGTGGTATTGTCACAATAATACCAAAGAATGCCAATTTTTATTCTTGTTCTGATTCTATTGTGAATTAAATTGAGGGAAATATGTTATTGATGTGTGGACAGAATGTTTTGAAAGAATAAAAAACTTTGAAAAAAATTTTTCACAAGTTTTGGCAGAATCTAGAACTAATAAGAGAGATCAGTCAAGTAAAGTCCTTGTGGATATTAGATAAACTATAAAGATAAGGTATTTTTCTAAACTATGATGTTAATTTCCTTTTTTCTAAATCACTGACATACCTCTAATGCTTTCTGAGTAATGCTTGTAACTGTTTCTAAACTTGGCAGCAGATTTTTTGTCTTTTTTCTTTATTGGATTGCAGTGAGGAGCTGTCGTATTTTATTATCATAATCAGTTGTATCTATAATAGCTGTAGCACTATCTTTGTGAGCAAAGATAATGATTAGAGATTTGTCTAGTTTGAGAAATTTAATCATTTTCCTTTTATTATAAAAAATGTTTGAATTAGTTTTGTTGTCTTTCAAGTTTTTTTATTTTCCAATGTAATTTTGTTGTTTTTTTAAAGGCAATTTTGAATGATTTTCTCAGTATCTGCCATTATATTTAATAAAAAGATATGAGATGGTGTGATTGCAATGTTTAATATTTTTTTCAGAACAGAAATTTCAGCATCTTTTAGAGGTTTAGAATAAAAATTTTTGATTGCAGAAGTTAGTAGGTAGTTTGGTAAAATATAGCATTTGATATTCCAAAGTAGATTTTTAAGTTGTTGTTTTTTTGACATTCTATTATTTTTCTATGTAATTTAGAATATGATCTTTTTATTGGTTGAGAAACTCTTGTGAAGACTTTGTAAGGGACTTTATTTTTTAAATAAAAACATTCTACATTACAAATGGTTGCAAAGTTTTCCAGAAACAGAAATACTATCACTATGAAAGAGAGCAAAAGAAGCTTGTTCAAAAACTAGTCACTTGGAAAAAGAAAAGATCTATATAGAACAAAGTCTTATGGAGAATGAATATCCATTAGCTGTCATTAAAAAAAACTTAAGTAGAAAACAACAACAAAAAAAAGAAACATCAAAAGAAAAATCAATTAATAGCAGACAAACTAAAGAAAACTTGCAACCAATGTAACATCAACCATACCACATTATAAAAATTCTAACCTCTATAAAGCCTAAATGTAAATGGCTGAAAAACCAAAACTGCATATATGAAATACCTATAAATGTAGAAGCATGCAAATTGATGAGATCATCATTCCATTAAAAAACAACTGAAATAGCACAAATTGGTGATTAAAGGATAAAGCAGACGTGTTTAAATTAAAAGACTATACACATATAAATGAGCAAAGATTCAATTGGGAAATACAAAAATATTGAATAGAGAGAAAAAAGTGCAAAGAAGAAAATTTAAATAAGCTGCACACATAATAATGACAAATAACTCCATAAGTCAACTTAATGTGACAATACATAATGTTTGGAAGTCACTAAGAAACTTTATTTTAGGATAATTGAAGAAATCAGAAGGACAATCGGTAGATAAATATATCAAATTTTCATAAATTATTGCCTTTCACAGAATAGCTCAAAGTAATATTTAAAAGTACAGACTCAATTCCCGTGCTAATACTGCCACTGGTCAGGCTAGTAACACATGAAAAAGACAGGATAATAATACCACATGAAGTGATGTGTTATGTATTAATCTGTGTGCTATTACAGTTGGATGTAATTTCAAAGTTAAAATTAAGTTTAAATGTTTTTACAGATATTCAGTATTTAATGTTAGATGATGGAAGTAGTCTAAAACAAAATTTCTATTAAAATGTCATTATTACAATATCTCAGGTAAGCATTAAGGATCCAGTAAAGACCCAATACTATGTCAAATTTTAGACATTATGAAAAATTATGTCTAAAACTGGCCAGAGTATAAAAGTAATTAACTTTCTTATGCTTAATGTAAATCTGAAGAGAATATTACTAAAGGGGTTTAACCTTTTTAAACTTTCAATTCCCTTCCGAATATCTGAGAAAATTATTCAAAGAGCAAGTAAGAGTTTGTTAACAGAAAAATTGAATGCTCAGAGGTGTTTCAAGCATCAAATATTGAATTCCATTAGGAATGTAGAAAGCTAGATAAAAAATAAAATTAGTGATGAAGACTTTACAAGAATTTCTCATGCAATAAAAAGATCATATTCTAAATTACATAGATAAAAAAATGCCAAAAGTAAAAATTGCAAATCTACATGGGTATATCAAAAGTCATTTAGTACCAAACAATCTAGCAGCTCCCTCAGTTAAAAGTCTTAGTTTTAAACATCTAATAGATACTAAAATTTTTGTTATAGAAAAATAATTAAACTTTTCCATCACTCCATCTTATATTCCTTTATTAGATATCATGGCAATGAATGAGGAAATCAGTCAAAAATTATATTTAGAACAAGCAACAAAAATAGACTACAGAATAAAAATAATACATGAGAGGCAGCAAAAACTGAAATCAAATATTTCCTATGATATAAGGAAAGTGATTAAATTTCTCAAACAAGACAAATATAATCATTTCCACTGTTAAAATTAATGTTATAGTTATAACAGGTACAACTGCTTATGATAACAAAATAGAAGAGTTCCTCATAGCAAGCCAACACCAAAAAGTAGCAAAAAATCTGATACTTAATCCAAAAACAAAATTACAAGCATTAGTCAGAAAACATTGTTTGTACTTCAGTGATGCAGATAAAAATAAATTAACATCATATTTTAGCAAGACCTATATTCTCTTAGTCAAAACTTATCAAGATGTTTTTCTCAAATTTCTTAATTCTTAGGTATACAAGATACAGTCCTTTTTCAGCAATTCTAAGCACTATGTAGAATTTATCAAGAAATTGAAAATTGTAAGAACTGATATATTGTTAACCACCAGTGAGGACATGTTATTTACAAATGTACTAAGTGATAAAGCATTATCTATTGTATAAAAAAGATTAAATGATGCAAAACAGTTTCTAAACAGAACATTTCTTCCTATTGATAGTATAATAGAATAACATACTTTCAATACAACATAGAATTCTTCCAATAAATAAAGAGATGATTATGGTCTACCACTGTCACCCCTGGTTATCAATATTTAGATGGAAGATCTTGAAGCTGTATCCAAAAATAGTACTCCACATCCATCTAAAATGTGGCTTCCCTATATTAATGGTACATTTGTTGTATGGTAACATGTAACATCAAAAACAAATTCTCTTTAATTAAATTCAGAGTAGAATTAGAATAAAAAAATATTGCTAAGATTAATTTCAAAGTGACTTTTGTATAATAGAAGATTAGCACACTGTTAATGTCATAAATTTTGTACCATAATTCTAATATCATTAATGTATTCTAAGATCTTATTATAATATTCACATATTTAAGCATTTTTTATTTCTTTGACATTAATAATTAATAAATATAATTTTTTTCTATCTTCATGGTCATTATTAATTACTAAAAAACTATGCAATAAATGAAAAAAAAATCTTTTTTTGTAAAACTTTTTTATTCTAATGAGACTTTTCTTTAAAAGCAACCCCAAACATAATTAACAACAATCACAGTAAATATGTTTATGAGGGAAAAATCAAGATTAAACTTTAAATAACCAACTAGTTTCTATTATTAAAACTAAAACTTCAATGTAATCAAATACTCTAAGAGTTAAAACATATAAACATTAATAAACAAAGATAGTTTATAAAACAAATAAATGTATAAATATAACATTGCATCATTTAACTTATCTATCATCATCTTGATGGTAATGTCTTATAAAATATTTTATAGATAGAAGTTTACATTAAGTCCCAGAGAAAAGATGGGAGAGAGAGTATTATTTTATGGAAAAGTTGAATTTTATACATGTATATATATGCAAATGGAGATAATAATTTCTGTGTTCTCATTTATCAGTTTTGTTAATCAGGTAGAAAAAAGTTTGCCCTGGAATTACTTCTTTAATATTGAGAAGTATATTTAATTGAATGGCATATTGACAGTGGCTAGAAATCTGTTGGTTTCTCAGCAAGTAAATTTGCACCAATGATGACTATAACCTACATACTAGAGAGTGAAATTCATTTTTCCTGTGCTTTCTGCTCATAATTTTTAACACAACTATTGGTCAAAGTTCTGAATACAGCATGCTAAGCAGAAAAAGGTAATGATCTTAAGATGCAGAGAGAAAAAAAAATCTATGTGCCAGTCAAAACCTGTTTATCCATCTAACATGAGCTGGAACTCACAAAATGTACTTCAAACCCAGTCAAGCCCAAGATTTAGGTCAGGGACCAGCCTGTATTCGAACCCATTCTCTAAGCCCCAGATCTAACACCTAATGAATAACATAATAGTGATGGCACATGAGAATTAATCTTAATCCGGCTGACTAGCAAAGCTGAGAAGACAATGAGACATCTATTACTATGACTAAACTAAAAGATATATAAGCATGGCTGTAATATGTGGAAGTGGAGAAAAAGGAATTCGAACTACTCAAATAAGTTAGACAATAAAATATATTTTAATATACTGACAAATTATTATACATTTATAAATTAAGTACATTAGTATGTGCGTGAATGAGCAAGCGGTAGATAATTACATAGTGTCATTCACGCTATTATTTCTCATATGCTCTTTATTAGCTAAATAATATATTACAAATAAACACACATCTTTGGTGGGTCCAATATTAAGATGCCAATCAGTATTAGAAAGAAGTTACACAAAATTGCTATTAACGCTTTGATTTACGGTTCAGAAACGTGGTGACTAACATATATTAGGGGAGCGTTCTGAGATTCATTACAGATATAAATACAAACTATTTTCCTGCCATTATGGTCATGAAAATACATAAAATACATTTGAAAACATTTGATTATATTTAAACCTATGACAAAATATTTAATGACAAATTATTTTAACAATAGTAAGACGAACGCTTTATTTTCCCCAAGGCATATAGATACTCTTAAATATAGATATATAAATTACGAAGGTAGGATTGTATATGATTGAAATAAACTTAATTAATAAAATAGAAGTAATTGGCATTTATATATATCTTTTAAGCAAAGCTTAATTTTAATATTAGAGCATTAAAACTGGGTCATGAAGCAAAAGAAATAATAATAATACGAAGAAGTTTGCGGTGCTGACATAATAGCCTAAAATAACTAAGAGGAAAAGGTCATGCTTCTGGATGAAAAACGAAATCTCACACCCCCTTCTTGGGTAGTGCTTAGAGAAAAGTGGATAGGCATGGCATGGCCCAGACTTTTGCTGGTATAACCGACGCGAGAGGCCTTTTATCTATGAAGTGAATATGCATAGCGTGTGCCAAACTTACGGGATCACCGCCAGAGGCATTTGATACGGAATAAATGTGGTTCCAGATAGCTCAACTATCTATGGAATGAGAAGAAATCTATGGGTTCGAACTTGTCGTAACCCCCAGATTAGAAGCACATAATATATATAAAAACACGAAGATCGGCTAAATGTCAGAAACGCAGTAATGATACATGTCTCTAACAACATTGAATAAATTTTACTGCTTTAAAATAAATGACCCTTGTTTGAATACTATAATATGCCATGCAATTATAATATATATAGAGAGAGAATATTTCATTTAATAAAATATACGTTAAGATTTTACCTAGTAAAAGAAACATTAAGATTTACATTTCAAATTAATAAACTATACGTTAAGATTTGATTTAGTAACAGAAACATTAAGATTCACCCCCATCCCTTTTCTGCTATTTAAAATAAATCAATCCCACTTTCATTGATTTTACAATAAATGATTTATTTAAATACAAGATTTGAAATTTTAAGAGTATGAAAAATGAAGTAAGATTAGCAGTTATATAGAAAACAAATTATAAGTCACCCTTTTAGAATTTAATAAATAATTATAAAATAATTGTTTCAGAGCATTAATTAGCTTGAGTTCTGGATTTTCCAGGTAGAAAACCCAGAGTTAAACAAATACATTTTTATCATAAATAAAATGTTGACTCAAAAAACAATCTGGCGAGTATATTAATTAATAATGCATTGTTTTAAATGGACGTTAATAACTTGCTTCATGAAGGTTTACTTAAAAAATGACAGAAAAGATTTTTATAAATTAAAAATTGCCAGTTTGTTTGAGATTAGCAAATTAATAAAAAAAAAAGCATATATATAAAATCAAGTAATAAATATCTATAAATAAATGACCGCACCGAAGTTAAGGAAGGTTAAAAGCATATAAGATAGGATTAGATATAAAGAAATCATTTGAGAGCAAAATTACATTCACAGATATATATATATAAAAAAAGGCAAAGTTAAAGAATACATGAGAAGAGATCTTGATAGATTATTTAGACTAAATTGACTATTAGGTGGCGGCTTGGAAATTTACCTTGCAATTTTAAGAATCCATTTTAAAGTATGGCACGTGCATGGTGATTGAAATGCAAGTACTTCGGTGGCAGGAAACTTCTATTAGCATTCTAAAGTTCTTTTTAGACCTTTCTTCATTTCATGGCAGCAGGATATTATGGTAGCGAAAGATGATGACCCATAGGGTCGAGAAGAGTGGTGGATTTACTGCTACATCATTTTTAAATTTCAAGCAAAACGAAATATGTTTATAATACCTCTCTCTAAAAGTAGCTAATCTAATATGTTCTCCAAAATTTAGTCATTTTATACTTTTTCTTTTATCAGTTGTTTTTGAAAGATGCAATTGTAAGATAACGTCCAAAATAAATTCAAATCTATTTCCAGATTAGAAATAGATTTGACAACATGTTTTCAACAAAAGAAAATCTTTAATCTACTTAATCCCATTTATTTTAAGTAAAACTTTAATTAAAAAATACCTCCCTTTAATTATTTTTGGACAATTAACAACAGTCACATCTTCCATATTGGATTTTATAAAAAATATATAGTTTAATAGAAAAACAAGCAATTTAAAAAGAAAAAGTTAAAATTGACATATAATAAATATTTAAAAACATCAATATTTTGTTAGTAAGTTTTGCTCCTATGTATATATTTGAGCCACATCTATAATACTTTAATAAAAAAAAACTAATAATTAATAAAAAGAATTAACAATAATTTTAAAACATGTTATTGAAACATTAAATTTTATAATTTAGGCATGCATCTCAAATATATACATAAAATATATATATACACGACAAAAGGAGTGGGATGGAAAATAGGGATTTAAACACAGGTTAGTAGGTAGAAACATGAAGCTCAATCTTAAGCTAAGATTGACTACTTCAATATGATGAACAAAATAAAAGCAGAATATAGAATGAAATATAATTTTGAACTGGTCCTTTTATATCATTAAATTTTTAATTAGCTAGCCCAATTATTTACCAATAATTTTTAATTAATAAAGCCAGTGAAATTTTAATTTTCTTTACCTTAGATAAATCAGTAATAATTTTATTAATACATTTTTCAGATCTTTCTTAATCCATTAAGCTAGTAATTATTTTCATTTAATAGATTTACCAACCAGTTTTAATTACAAGAATACATAGCTTTATAGATAACAAAATATTAAAAACAGGAACAAGATTTAATGTAAGAAAATAATAAAAAAACAAAATAATTAAATATTGATAAAAGTTTTATAGATTAAGCATTGTTCCTCTAATATAAATTTTAAACACATTTATAATAATTTTAGTTACAAAGTTTCTTTTTTTCTAACTAAAATAACATTGACTATGTCTAACTATAAACATATTCAATGTACGTGCATATATAATATGAAAATATATAAAAAAGATAAAGATGAAATTAAGTGTATGCTTTGCCAACCATAAAATAATTTTAAATAACTTAGATATTGAGATAAAAAAAAATCTAACTCAATATCAACTATAAATGTCCAGTTAATGTAAAGTATAACTTGATTTTATAAGTACTTACTGTGTTAATAATAAAAACTTAAAAATACTAAAGATAATTTTTTTTATATTAAATGCTTTTATTGTCCATGCACTAAAAAGGAAAAAAAAGTTTCTTCAATAACTATTGGGATATTTAGATTTAACTCGTAATAAAAGAACAGCAGATCTAATTCATTTCTCAACCTTCTCATGCTTTTATTTCAAGTTAAATCTAAAAACTGAAATTTTGGTTAAAGAAACAATTACTTTATTTTAGTGCACAATTAATAAAAGCATTTAATAAAAAATGTATATTTATTATTCCAGTTATTTTTATTTTTTGATCCAAGTATTAAATAATCATAACTAATATTTTTAAAATAATCTATCAACTTCTTATTTTACTTCTTGTTACTTTATTTTCTTTTCTCTATTTAATATATCTTTCATAATATTTTCATATCAAACTATATATACAATTCAGATGGATGACTTTTTTTAACAACCGAAAATAATTTTTGGGTTTAGAAAAAATTGAATAACAGTTGCAAACATTATATTAGTTCATTTAGATAATTTGATGCAAAATTTGATTCTATCATCAGCATAGATGTCTGACAATTTTTTTACAACTTTATTCTATTTTTACCTAACACTTTGTAGATACTGAGTGAATGGAAAGTAGCACTCTTTTTTAAAATATTACTAGTAATGTAATAACTTACTCAGGAGATTCTATGATGATTTAGCTCCCAGATGTCAGATTAAGCACAATAATTTTATTTAACTAATAAAACAGTTTTTTAATTTTATTCCAATTTAAAATTGATATAGAAACTATTAAATCTATTAGAGTCCATAACTCAACTACTGATTTAAACTGCACAAATTGTCTTCCTTCAGTGCCATATATCTGTATACTAACAGATTTTGTATTTTGTTTATGTTTTGTGTACAATTAAAAACTAGAATTTTTAACTTCAAATTATCATCATTAATTAAACATACACACACACACACATATATATATATTGTAACTCTCACTACACAAATAATTAAGAATATAAGCATATAAAGAAATGTTAAAATAAAGAGATTATTTTTTAAAACCAACTAAGCTATCATGAAACAATAAATCTAAAAGTCACAAAGTTTCCACGAAGATAATAATTTCTAGTTAAACTAGCCTTAAAATCCACAAACAAAATATTATGAAATAACCTTAATATTTGTCAAACCAATGGAATGAATATGAAATTAAAATTATGAATTAAGTAATAAATAAATTAGGATGTAGATGACTAAATGGATGATGAAAATAAATAATTAAATAATAAAATGAAATGAGCCTAAGAGTGAAGAGAAGAGAAAAAAAATGTATTAGAATAATGAATGATTAAGATAATGATAGAATAAGAACTAATGAATGATTAAGATGATAATAGAATAAAAGCTAGTGAAGAGTGAATTAATTATGATAATGAATTAAGATCAAATGAAAATGAAGAAATAAAAGAAAGATCAAAATGAAATAGGAGATTATCATTGATGATGGAGAATGAGATTTTGAACTATAAACTAATATTGTATTAAGTGATAATAAAATAAACTAATATAAAATAGGGATTCCAAGCTTGACAAAACCAGAATATTCACCATAAAGTCAAAACAAGCTATAAATTTTAAGACAAAAGAAATTTACACATTAAAGGTATGCTGACTTTAATATAACTGTGAAAATAACATAACTCAAATCCAAGCACGATAAATAACTGTAAATGTAAAATTTACTATAAATTTAAAATCACCCTGTGTATTAGTAATTTATTCTTCTCAGGGTTCAAATAACTTAAATATTATCTATTTTACCATATATATCTGGGTCAGTGAGAGGGATTTTGCCACTACCCAAATATAGCAAACAAAACAGCTCATAATACAAAATAGAATTAATACAATATTTAGCAACTCCAATACCAATAATATTATAAACTTTAAGCTTTAAAAATTACGAATAAACTTTAATAAACTAAACACAATAACTTACCAACTTTTTTTTTATTAAATTATGGGCAATGTGATCAAGATCAGTGAATAATATATCTGATGGTTCAAATAAACAGGTTAAATCAAAATTAAGTGTTTTATCTTTTAATATACTATTTAAAATAACATATGCACTTCAGGTTAACAATATTTTGATCATTAACTGATGATGCTTTAAATGTACTTTTAAAATATAAGGGATTAACAAAATTATTATGATATACTAATATATAATTAAATATACTATATTGATTGATGATGACTTCAAAATAATAAGATAATGTGTCAATTGCAACAACAATAATAATATGGATGATGATTAGCAATAAGATCACAGACAACTGAATAAACTTTTAAAACAACAAGATTTATTTACACTATTTACAATTTATTTTAAACATCAGAAATAATTGGATATCTATCTTTCAGAAACATTATATAAAACAAGACAGAGACATTATATAAAACAAGATATGTCCCATTGAATACATGCATAATATATAAAATAGTATAGTACAGTGATACATTCATTGTCACTATCATTATCAGCTACGTTTTTCTTATTTTATATTCTATAACAGAAATGTTATAACTCTGTTTAACATAAATAAGCATTCAAGTTAGCAAATAAAAGTGTATTCAAATATTTTGGATAAGTGAAAACTTTAAAATTTAAAACATAATGTTATAAAGCAGCATGTTACATTATAGCTATTTTATTTATATCAGAATATGATAGGATAATTATTATATGCAGCACAAATAATAATCATTTTTATTTGATATGAAGAAATTTATTATATTAATGTGGGGACCGACATCAGAAGTCAAATGTATGCATGACACCAAATCTTGCCTATATCCACAACTGAATCATTCTAATTATTAACCTGTCTCACCAATCCATCAGCAAATCACTGCTTGATGAAAATAAAAATGACATTGTAATGTGTATTCCCTATTATGCCATACAGAAATTTTATAATTACTACTAAGTTTTGTTTGGTTTGCTTGTAAACTGATGAAGATACTACAGCAACAATACATGCACCATTCATAATTAGGCAAACACTATAGATAATTAGGTATCCCTAAATCTAACTTTATCCTATCATTGCCCTTTTATGAGAGATTAGACAATAAAGAGAGGGTCTACAAAACAACATTATATAGTTGTACAATAATATGGCTGATTCCAATACCTTTTCACAAGGTACAAAATGTGTTGATATTGTCTTATCACAAGGAAACAGAATATGTGCCATGAATACAATCCTCTCTAGGGATTAACTGTGCTAACTAAGCATTAACTATTTGACAGCCTCAACAATATAATCCTTTCATGAAATAAGAAATGGGAGAGTACTCTAACTACCCATGCACAATATCAATGATACAATATTTGTCGCCATTATATGTTGCACATACTTGTCAGATGAAAACTATCACAAATCCTTATCAATACAATAGCAAGATAAAATAATTCTAACAATAAAACTAAGAAAAATATCTCACTTCATCATGCATAAAATAATAATGTATTAAACAAACCAACATTGTAATTTAAACAATCATTAATTATTTTTAAAAGCATAATATTCTTTGCTATAACAAGAAATACACATGCAAGCAATGAAGAATAGCATACATTCTATAACTAAAGTGGACATGCTAATTCATAGGCAAAATTTAATAAGTGTAAAATGCTTATATAAAATACTCCTTATAAAAAGACAATTGTGTCACTATACCATATCTCTGACAAGTTATTCTGTCTGTTTACCTATAAATAAACTATCAGAAGCTATTTTCAAAATGTAAGAGTACTATCATTTTCAGTTATATGTTTCTATAAGAACTACTGTATAATTCTAAATAAAATAATTCCTTGGATCTTGATGAGTTTTGAAGATGAGGAGTACATTTGAACTACATAAACAAAATATTTGATTGGGTTTTAAAATACATTAGATATACAAACTGGGCATATGAACAATATCAATGCATTACCATGAGTGTGAGTAAAAGAATGGTTGGAATCATGCATAACCTATAAAATATATCAAAATGGCCAGTAGAAAGACACAGTTTGCACTATGCATGACTTTAATACAATAAAATGAGCAAAATAATGGCATGGCTGGTATCATACATGATTTTAATAAAATATCACCTAAATAAATATTAAGAGAATTAAGAGCAAAGCAAAAACAAGATGATGGAATAAATTTACTATAAGTACATATATAAGATGATAATAAACAATTAGCACCATGTCTCTAATCTTAAAGTAAAAGAAAAAAAAACATTAAAAAAGGGAGTTGCTTAAATAAAACATTATATGCTCAACATCATTTAAGCCACAACAAAAGCTCACTGGCATGATAAAACAAGCTATAAAATAAAGATAGTACTACTATCTCCTATAATAACAATAAAAAACTGATGTGTAAAACAGACAAAATATGATAATAATAGCAAAACATAGTTAAGCACATAAGTTTGTGGCAAAAAATTCAATAATAAAAATATACATCAGCTTCATGAATTCTTCCATCCCATTCCACATAAATCTATAAGGGACAAATTTGATATTCTCTAAAATATTTCATCTAACAAATATTCTGAGAACTTAACATAAGATATATATTTTAAAATTATGCATAAATAATATATAGAAAATAATGAACATAATGCATGTATAAATAAACTTTAAAACTGAATACTTATAATCATTTTATCAATCTAAAATTAACAATACTTCAGTCTTAACTTTCCATACTGTTAAACAAAATACAAAGAGTCTATGGAGAGGCTGAAGACTTATGAGAATGTTTGGTCACTATTAAAAATTAATATTAATAACAGGCCAATAAAATGTAAGATAAGTAGAATTTTAGACACTTTCATAATTACAATAGCCATTCTAAGCATTTTACAACACGACAATAGCAATTCAAATACAACACTGAAGTAAATAATCTTAATGCCTGTATTCTTAAATATAGTACATTGAATAATATTTAACATTGTAGACAATTAAATAGGATGTTGAACAAATAATAATATTTCCTTTTGTAAAAATAATTTGTATCTTTATGAAGCAAATATTAATAAATATCAATCATATTTTCAAACATTGAGGAGCTATAATAAATTTCAAGAAGAGCAAAGATACTTTATTAAATAATATGTATTAATAATTAATATGTTAAGAACTTTCATGAAGAGAAAACATATTTTCTTACAATAATATGAAGCAATAAACAACATATTAAAAAACTTCCTTATGAAGTATTATAATGTTATCTTTCTTATTGCATTGCCAAATCCATATAATATAAGTATCATCTATATTCTTTATTACTTTTTACAATGTTTTTTTACAATCCACTATTGACAGTTTCAATTGCCCTAGCAATCTTCTTCAGAACTTCTACTTATATTTCCACATGAAGTTCTGAAGAATATTGCTAGGGCAGTTAAAACTATCAATAATGGATTGTAAAAAAAGCATTATAAAAAGTAATAAAGAATATAAATGATATTAATATTATATATTAAAGAACTATATGTATATTTTTAACATGAGCATGAAAATCATCCTTTTACATATGATATGCATAATAAAATAAAGACAAGTTCCAGGACTTAATGGTACATAATATCTATATTTTCTTGACAATTAAATATTTTTCAAGCATCCAATAAATGTGTTTAATGAATATAAAATTCTTTATTAGCATGACATAGATCAGAATATGCATTGAGTACAATTTAAATTATGTTTTAAATTTTAAGATGGATAAAATATTTATTGGCATAATAAGTTTACTCAAGCACAATAATCTTATTTTTTATCCTTGGACAAAGCAAATATCCATTATTATCATTCAAATGAAAACATCCTTTATATTAAGTGCATGAATGACTCTTATTTCACCCATAAAAATTTTTTATAGCAAAATAATTCATATTAATTAAAATATGTCCTATGTTCAATTTTAATAAACAGAAAAACAAAGATTTCATTTCTTTTTAAATAATGCAATAATGATTTTAAAAATAATATTTCAAAATATGTAGACATATAATTAACTGATTTCTTTAAACAAGCATTCATACATTGATAATTAATATTTATGAGTATCTTTATCATTTTTCAGGTCCTAGTATTTTAGCTGACAGTTTTAATTTAATAAAATAAAATTAAGCCATAAGAAAATGCTTTATAAAATAATAACAATATCAACATTTAAGGAAAATATCACATTAAAAGTTCTTGTAGAAAATCATGTAAATTCCTTTTAAAGTTAATGAAAAATAATTCAAAAGTTCTGCCATTCAATAATAGAATTATCATTTTCAAAATAAAGTTTATATATAATAAAATAAACAAATTGAAATCAATGAATGCAACATTTTCAGTACAAATTTTCTGATTTTATAAAGCAGTGAGACAATATGTTTTTTGAAATGCATATGTGTTGATTTCAGATATTCTTATGATAAAAGTTTGGTGAAATTTGAAAGGTGATGGTGAGGCTAAGTTATCATCCTGTACAAATGATTGTTCTTGACAGCATATTACTTTTATTAACAAAAAATAATAATAAAATAAATTATTTCTAGAAAATATTAAAGATGATGATAGTAAAGTTAAATGAGTAAAAGTACAACAGTCAGACATATATTGTATATCACATGATAGACAATTAGCTAAATGATTGATAATCTTGTAATTAAATTATACAACTTAATTTGAAGAAAGGTTAACTAATTGAGTTGCTACACCGAAATTCTAAAAATAACTAATTAAAACATCTGAAAAATTCCAGAAATTCTAAAATGAACTTTGATTAATTTATACCATCTAGACAATAAACAAAGTAATAATTAAATAATACACCATTGTTACATTATTTAGAAATCATCTATTATACATTTAAAATTATTTTAAAAAAATAAAAAAAACATTACAGTAATAAGGAATACATTGTTTAAACTTTTTTTAAAATTTAAAATTCTCATAACATTACAGAAATCATTTTTAAAATAGCAAATATTTAAATTAACTATGAATATTAGTGTTATAACCAGGAAGTATCTTAAATAATTATTAATTACACTTTACACACACACTAATGTTTAAAATATTTGTCTAGAAATAGTAATTTAAAAATCATTAGTTAACTATTATATTTAAAAAATAACTAGATTCCTAATTAGCATTTGTAACTGTACTATTAAATAAACTGTCTTAGGTATTTTAAACTCATTTTATGATTCATTTATTGATAATTTAATTTCAAAAAATGCAATAATTAAGATAAGAATAATTTTAACTTTTTCACTTATGACATGGGTAAAACTAAATTATACTTTAAATAAATAATGATTTATGTTTAAGTCCATATGATTACAAAGAAGTTAAATGAATAAGTTTAAAAAGTATTGAAATTCACTTTTATATGCGTATTTTAAACTAGTAATATTTTATAATAGCAACTATAACCTAATTAAATGATGTATAAATCTACTTTAACTACTATTATAATAATAACATTTATTTATTGGAAAATAAACTATGTAAAACTCTTTTTGTAATGTACTATCACAAAGAATGGAACATTATGTTCTATGATCAGGACCTAAGGTTACAATATACATTTATAACAAGTTTAAACTTGATGGCATTGTCTACTAAAAATTTTGTTAGTTTTTTTAAATTCTAATATTATGTAAATGAATTTAAAAATAATTAAAGTAGTTTATCTTGCTATTAAAGGGTAATTTTAAAAATACATAATAATGTAACATGGTCATGCATATTTTAACAAGTGATGTATCAAAATTTATTTATTTTAACTTTACAGTACATTTTAAGTTTAGTATTTGTTATTTAATTTTTAGAGTGATATAATAAAATTGCAAGAATTAGAAGAACTGTCATATATTAAATGGGACATTAAAACATAGAGAGACAATTGATTTAAAAAGTGAACATGTACTTTACTATAAAAACACAAATATTGAAAATACAAGTGGAGTAGGATTCATTATACATAAAAAGTGGAAGAACAACATTGTGGAAATTGATCATGTATCAGACAGAGTGGCAAGATTAGTTATACAACTTAATATCAAATTCCAAATGCAGATAATTCAGGTTTATGCTCCAACAAGTTCTCATAGTGATGAAGTAGTAGAAGAATTTTATATGGATGTACAAAAGGCTTTTGATCAGAGTAAACAACATTTTAAAATTGTTATCGGAGTCTTTAATGCTAGAATTGGTGAACAAATGAAAGATGAAAGTGCTGTAGACAATTTTGGTTATGGTAATAGAAATGAGAGAGGACTTAGACTTGTGGAGTTTGCACAAAAAGAAACACTTTATATTATGAGTTCTTTTTTTGAGAAAAATGTTAAAAGGAAATGGACATGGAAGCATCCAAATGAATGTACAGCAGAATTGGATAATATTTTGACTAACAGAAAATATATATTTCAAGATTGTAATGTTCTTAATAAATTTAACACAGGAAGTGATCATCAATTAATAATATGTAAGATACATATTAATGCAAAACTAGAGAGACAAAAATTATTACAAAAAACAATATTTACAGTTGATATTCCTAATCTTCAAAAACATTGTAATGAATTTAAATCAGAACTTACAAATCGGTTTCAAGTATTAGAATATCCACAAATTAGAATATCCACTTTTATAATATTTGTGTTATGGTGTCTAAGATGTCACATCTGTTTTAAACAAAATGTGACAAAAAAATTTTTATTGAACAAAATTAAAGAAATTGAAAATAGAGACAGTATTAATTCACACAAGGAAATCTTCAAAGCCACATGGGATCTAATTAAAATATAAGACTAGAAATATTGCCACTTGTATTTTTTTTATATTTTATTTATAAGTTCTCTAATTTTTTCACATGTAAATTTCTTAGAATTAATAGAAATAAAATGTTCTTATTTTTTTTAAAAAAAAGTATTAGTAGAATTTGAACTTGATTCAGATTTGAATGAAATTAATATGAAAATAACTGATACACTTTTAAAAACTGCAATAAAAATAACTGGTAGACAAAAGCAGCAATTGACCAATACAATTTCTACTGAGACTAGTGAATTTATAAAAAAAAAAAACAAGAAATATGAAGGTATACAAAAATGATGTATTAAAAAGGATTGAATAGCTCGAATTTTGTAAAATGGTGTGGAAAAGAGTTGAAAATGATATAAGAAAGTATAACTGTGAACTAACAAGGAAAGCTGTAGAAGAGAATAAAAGTCTTAAGAGTGTAAAACAACATTTTGGTATTGGTAGAAAATTTATAACTGCAATAAAAAAAAATGGAATTATTACTAAAAAGAGAGATGACATCATGAAATGGGTAGAAGACTTCTACCAATAATTATATAGTGTGCCAGTCAAAATATGTTTATCCATCTAACATGATCTGGAACTCACAAAATGTACTTCAAACCCAGTCAAGCCCAAGATTTGGGTCAGGGACCAGCCTGAATTCGAACTCACTCTCTAAGCCCCAGATAAAACACCTAATGGATAACATAATAGTGATGGCCCATGAGAATTAATCTTAATCCGGCCAACTAGCAAAGCTGAGCAACACAATGAGACATCTATTAACTATGACTATATTAAAATATATATAAGCAAGGCTGTAATATGTGGAGGTGGAGAAAAAGGAATTCGAACTACCCAAATAAGTTAGACAATAAAAATAGTTTAATATAATGAAAAATTAGTTATATACATTTATAAATTAAGTACATTAGTATGTGCATGAATGAGCAAGCAGTAGATGATTACATAGTGTCATTCACGCTATTATTTCTCATATGCTCTTTATTAGCTAAATAATATATTACAAATAAACACACATCTTTGGTGGGTCCAATATTAAGATGCCAATCAGTATTAGAAAGAAGTTACACAAAATTGCTATTAATGCTTTGATTCACAGTTCAGAAACATGGTGACTAACATATATTTAGGGGAGCATTCTGAGATTCATTACAGATATAAATACAATCTATTTTCATGCCACTGAGGTCGTGAAAATAAACAAAAGACAGTTGAAAAATTATATTTGAAACTATGACAAAATATTTAATGAAATTATTTTAACAAAAGAAAGACGAACGCTTTATTTTCCCCAAGGCATATAGATACTCTTAAATATAGATATATAAATTACAAAGGTAGGATTGTATATGATTGAAATAAATTTAATTAATAAAATAGAAGTAATTGGCATTTATATATATCTTTTAAGCAAAGCTTAATTTTAATATAAGAGCATTAAAACTGGGTCATGAAGCAAAAGGAATAATAAATACGAAGAAGTTTGTGGTGCTGACATAATAGCCTAAAAATAACTAAGAGAAAAAGGTCATGCTTCTGGATGAAAAACGAAATCTCACACCCCTTTCTTGGGTAGTGGCCCAGACTTTTGCTGGTATAACCGATGTGAGAGGCCTTTTATCTACGAAGTGTATATGCATAGTGTGTGCCAAACTTACGGGATCACTGCCAGAAGCATTTGATACAGAATAAATGTGATTCCAGATAGTTCAACTATCTATGGAATGAGAAGAAATCTATGAGTTCAAACTTGTCATAACCCCCAGATTAAGAAGCACATATATATATGAAGATAGGATAAATGACAGAAACGCAGTAATGATACATGTCTCTAACAACATTGAATAAATTTTACTGCTTTAAAATAAATGACCCTTGTTTGAATACTATAATACGCCGTGCAATTATAATATATATATATATATATAGAGAGAGAGAGAAAGAAAGAAAGAGAGAGAATATTTCATTTAATAAAATATATGTTAAGATTTTACCTAGTAAAAGAAACATTAAGATTTACATTTCAAATTAATAAACTATACGTTAAGTTTGATTTAGTAACAGAAACATTAAGATTCACCCCCATCCCTTTTTCTGTTAGTTAAAAAAAATCACTCTCACCTTCATTGATTTTACAATAACTGAAATATTTAAATACAAGATTTGAAATTTTAAGAGTATGGAAAATATAAGAAGACTGGCAGTTATAGAAAATAATTAATCGGTCACTCTTTCAGAATTGAATAAAAACAAAACATTTTAAAAGATTTCAAAGCATTAATTAGCTTAAGTTCTGGATTTACACAGGGTAGAAAATCCAGAATTAAACAAATATATTTTTATAATAAATAAAATGTTGGCACGTAAAACAATCTAGCGAGTGTATTAATTAACAATACATTATATTGTAAGAGGATGTTAATAAACTTGATTCATGAAGGCTTACTTTAAAAAAAAAGGATTTTTAGAAAATTCAATTCATCAGATTGTTTTAGATTGACATATTAATAAGCAAGCAGATATATAAATCAAATAATAAATATATATAAATAAATGACCGCACCAAAATTAAAAAAGAAGTTAAAGCATATGAGATAGGATTAAATTTATAGAAATTATTGAAGAGCAATTTACATATATAAAACAAAAAAAAAGCAAAGTTAAAGAATACATGAGAAAACTTGATAGTAGAATTTGAGATTAGTGAGGCTAGATTCATTCTCAAATAGTAGCATAAAAGTTACCTTGCAATTTTAAGAGTCCAATTTAAAATATTGCATGTGCATGGTGATTGAAATGCAAGTACTTCGGTGCCAGAAAACTTCTATTAGCATTCTAAAGTTCTTTTTAGACCTTTCTTCATTTCATGGCAGCAGGATATTATGGTAGTGGCAGATGATGACCCTGACCCATAGGGTCGAGAAGAGTGGTGGATTTACTGCTACATCATTTGTAAGATTCAAGCAAAAATGAAATATGTTTATAATACCTCTCTCTAAAAGTAGCTAATCTCCTCTGTGATTCAAAATTCAGTCATTTTATACTTTTTTTTTATCAGTTGTTTCTGAAGATGCAATTGTAAGATAACATCCAAAAATAAATTCAAATCTATTTCCAGATTAGAAATAGATTTGACAACATGTTTTTAACACAAGTAAATCTTTAATCTACTTAATCTCATTTATTTTAAGTAAAACTTTAATTAAAAAAATACCTTTCCCAGATTAAAACAATAGTGCTTCCAACCCCTAAATTATTTTTAGACAATTAACAACACTTGCATCTTCCATATTGGATTTTATAAAAAAAATATATAGTTTAATAGAAAAACAAGCAATTTAAAAAGAAAAAGCTAAAAATGACATATAATAAATATTTAAAAACATCAATATTTTGTTAGTAAGTTTTGCTCCTATGTATATATTTGAGCCGCATCTATAATACTTTAATAAAAAGAACTAATAATTAATAAAAAGAATTAATAATAATTTTAAAACATGTTATTGAAACATTAAATTTTATAATTTAGGCACACATCTCAAATACATACATGAAATATATATATACGACAAAAGGAGCAGGATGGGAAATAAGGGTTTGAACATAGGTTAGTAGGTGGAAACATGAAGCACAATCTTAAGCTAAGATTTACTGCTTCAATAGTAATAAAGAACAAGTACTTCCTACATCTATTATATCTCCCAAATTGCCCAGAATTTAAAATGGAGAAGTGAGACATGCAATTAAATTTATGAAGAAAGAAAATCTTTAGATAATGATGGAATTATAATTGCTATATTAAAAGAAGCAATTGAAGAAATAGCAAAAAAATATGCAATGTTATATACCAAATATCTAAATGATAAAGATGTACCAGGTAATTGGAAGAATTAAATATTAATATTAATATTTAAAAAAGGTGATAAAGAAGATATTAGAAATCACATACCTATTAGCCTTTTATCAGCTTTATACAAATTTTTTACCAAGATAATTACAACTCATCTGCAGAAAACAGTGGAATTCCAGCAACCAAAAGAACATGCTGAATTTAAAAGTGGTTTTAGTACAGTATATCATATCCAGGTATTGAAAGAAGTTATAGAAGTGACAAATGAATATGAGTTGCCATTATGCTTTGGATTTGTAGATTATGAAAAAACATTTGATTCTATAAACATTTCATCAGTGATTAAAGCATTGGATCATCAAGGTATAGATCCAGGGTATTGTCAAATTTTAAAGTATATTTATAAAAATGCAAAAGCAACAATTAGATTGCATAATAATACTAGGAAAGTCAACATTGAAAAGGGTGTAAGACAGGGTAACTCCATATCTCCAAAACTTTTATAGCAGTGCTGTAAGAAGTATTTTGTGAATTAAAATGGAAAGCTAAAGAAGTGCGAGTAAATGGAGATTATTTACATCATTTATATTTTGCAGATGATGTAGTTGTTTTTGCAAATAATGCTTTAGAGCTGCAGAAAATGTTGCAGGAGTTATCAGATGAAAGTGGAAAAGTGGGACTAAAGATAAATGTTGAAAAGATTGAAGTAATGTTTAATGGATATTTTCATAATATGAAAATAAAGATTGATTATGATGAATTAAAAGAAGTTAACTGTTACAAATACCTTAGTCAGATTATTAATACTGATAGAAACATAATGGATGAAATTAATCATCGAATTAAACTTGGTTGGAGTCCTTTTGGTAGAAATAACTTGATACTAAAAGAGAATATGCCTTTGAAAAGGAAGATTTTTAATAAATGTGTTTTATCAGTTTTTACTTATGGATCTGAGACTTAAACACTTAATAGAAGAGCATTATAGAGACTTCAGACCATTCAAAGAAGTATGGAATGATGCATGTTGGTAGTAACAAAAAGAGATTGAAAACCCAATGTATGGATAAGAGAACAAACAGATGTTACTCACCTCATTAAAAAAATTAACAGAGTGAAGTGGAATTGGGCTGGACATATTGCTAGAATAGATGATAATGGATGAACAATTGAAATATTATACTGGATTCCATAAGATTGTAAAAGACCAAGAAAGAGACCACATGTAAGATGGATGGATGAAATAAGAAAGCGTTCAGGCATGATGTGGAGAAGAGAAGCTAAAGATCAGGGATGGATTGAACTTGGAGTGACCTTCATCCTGCAATGAATTTATAATGGTTGTTAATGATGATAATAATAATAAAATAAATGTCATATATATATATATATATTACGTTAAGTATATATTAATAAAAGTATAAAAAGTTTTACATTATATCAAAAATTAAATATAGTACATATTGATAAATTTATTTGTTAACATTTTATTTACTACATATATTTCAAAAATAATTTTTAAAGATAAGCAAATAAAATATTAAATTATTGTTAATATATGTGCATGCATATATATGTATTCATATGTTAGCATGACTAAACAGTATTAAATTATATTGATATAAAAAGATTATTTTAAAAACATTTAATTTATTTTAAATCAGTATTTAAAGTATTTATTATGGTATAAAATAGCTAAATAGAAAGGAATATCTATTTTATTTTAAAATATATATGATTTTAAATGTATTTTGCATTTTAATTTGTAACACTATATTTTTGTTAATTACTTTTAAAAAAACATATTGTAATATTTATTTTTATAAAGTTTTAAAAAATATTTTAACGTCATGGAATATTAGTGATGGAAAAGATTCTTTCATAAAACAAATATATGAATATATTTGACTGTTAATAGAAAAACTTATGGAAATAAGTGAAACTAGAGTTTACAACATAAAATGATATAGAAACAACATACAACATAAAATGATATAGAAACAATATCTACAATAATAACATAAGCAAGACATCATTGGTAGAAAACTATTTAAGCTCATATTCTTAGATTAGACTCTTCCACTTTTGTCTTATTTTCTAAACAGAACAATAGTTAGTTTGTATATATATAAATAATTTTAATTTAAAATTAAACTATTCATAAAACTTCTGCTTAGAATACTTCAGACTTCTGAGAATATAAATATAATAACACCATATAAAATCACTTCATTGTTATAAATAGTGTTATCAGAGGGAAGTGTTGTATACAACTTCATAAGAATATTTTTAAGAAATTAACAACTATTACACTATTTTAAAAATGAAGTCTGGATTAAAAGACTCTAAATTGCTAAGTATAGAATACTTTATTAAAAATAAAACCAGGTCATCAAGATAGATAATTTTAATAGAATGCTAATAACTCGGAGTAAGTATTGATTGCATGTGACATCAATGCCAACAGCAGCAAGGGTTGTGGAATTTTCCATGGAATATATGGAAGATTTTTGAACAATGAATTATATATTTTTGTTTGTTTAAAATGTATATGAGTAGATTATACAAATATTGTAATAAATAATGTATTTCCATAGAAAATTGTGATTTGGTGAATGTACATGGTGAATAAAAAGAAAAATTTATCAGGTAATGGGTTTTTTTTTTAAATTGTTTACATTTTCAAGAAGGCATGTACTTGTTTATTACATTAAAATATATTGTTATCAAAAAGGAGGTTAAAGCAAATAGTAAAAACGTTTCTTTATTAATAATGATTTTAATTTGTTTAATTAAAGTATGTTTACTTGTTTGTTTTATTCATACCGTAAGTTGTCATCAATAAATATTTATGAATGATATTAATAAACTATTAGGAATTTTAAACATCTCTCTCAATATTATAATATATAAAATTAAAAGCGTGTGAAGCGCTTGAAAGAGAAGCTAAAAGTTTGCACATTTAATAAACATCTATAATGTAAACATCTCTACGAAATGAAAATTAATGAACTTGGTTTTATTTTGATGATAGAACAGTAAACAAAGTAAACATACTAATTAAGTCTTGTAAAATATAACATTATATATTAATTTTAGCAATATTTATACTTTATACAACTGGGTTTGTTGTTTTTATAGTGTATTGTCTCAAATACATGACAGATATATGCATAAAATAAAATAATAAGTAAATATCAATAAATTCAAGTGTAAACCATTTAACAAGAAATATATTTGTTACTTTTTATTTTATATTTTTTATTATTGTTTTTATTGTTTATATTAATAAATTATCATTTTTGTTTAATTGAACTGACTTTCTGTAATCATTCATAATTAAGTCATCACACTTTTTTTTTCCCCACATCTTTATATATATTGAAACAAGTAATGAATTTTGTAAGGGAATCCCTGAAAAGTTAAATAATATTTTAAATTAATAAGATACTTGTGGAGAAAATGATCTTAATAATTGTGGAAAGGTTTAAATAATTATTATCTACCTCAAAAAACATGGGTTAACTTCAACAAAATTTATCTGTAATTTAAACCATATTGTAATAATCTAAAGAATTTATTTGTTTATATTTCACTTCACAATAATATAAACCTTGGAAGTCTCTATTTTATATTTGTGTATTATTATATTAGCTAGTCTGAATAGTAGGTAAGCATTCTACATGTTTTATTTGTTTATTATCATTATAGTTAACATTGAATTTTAAGGAATATTGATTTCTATTTGCATACTCTCCTTACAGTTATTATCATAAAGTTTGAATAAATTTATTTTTCATTCTTTAGATCAACTATATATATATTGTACCAATATTGAAATTGGCACATGATGATTTTGCCTAAAAAATTATTAAATAATAAATAAGTTATAAAAATCTAAAAGGTTTCTTTAAGTAAACAAAATCAGTTTGCTGTCAAAAGTAAAATTAAAAGTTTAAGAGTTTATTACAGTTTGTTTTCAAAAAAGATATGAATCAAATAGTTTTCTATCATTAGTTTTTGAAATAAAAAGCTACAATTAATTAATCAGAAGGGGAGAGGGGTGTTTTGTTAGAAAAAGTCAAACTAAAAGTTTTATAAAAGGAAGTAAATAGTTTTCTTATTAGTATTCGTAAAATATAAATAATTTAAAGTTTAAAAAAAATTACAAATCTCTTTTCATTCGAATTAAAGAAAAAATAATCTTAAAACTAGTAATATATGTGCATATATATATGTGCAATTGTCAATAATAGAATAAATGTATGCGTAATAAATGTTATTATAAATAAATGAAAATTAAAGAAGATTATCATTAAAAAACATGACAATGGCTATTAATTAAAAATATAAAACAACACTTCTGCATGGCTATTACTAATTAAACAATCTTTCAAAACATGTTGTCAAAAGATTATCAATGAAATTTCGACAACAGATATTGCTGGAGGATATCAAAAAGAAAAACACTTCGCAGGTATAAATAGTAAAATTTTATCAGATAATCAGTTCAGTTTAGAAATTAGTTGAGTTCAGCCTAGTTTCCAGTGACAGTCTTGTTTCACTTCAGATAACAGTGCAGTTTATATTATGTATCCAGAAACAGAAATGCGGTGTTGAGCAGATTTTGGGAATATACGCTTTACTTCAGCCCTGTAGTCCAACAAGATCATCAAAACCTGCCCATGAAATAATGTCTGCATAACAGATAAGAAATCCTCCACCAATGTTCAACTGTCTCCAGGAATAAAACTAATGGATTAGCATCAAATCTTTTCAAGAAACATCAAATCTAAATGATTAGATATACTCCACCAAAAGCAGCCAACAACAAGCAATATTCACGTTCCAAAAATCCTAGGTAAAACATTTTATTGTTCTCATTTATATATAGTAGCCACCACTGTAATTCATAAATCCTACAGAGACAAGTAATTTGAACTATATAATCATATATAAAATGAACTATTGATATGTGTGTTTAAGTTTCAAATGCTATGTAATACTTTATTATTATATATGTGAGTGTATGAGTTAATATGTGCATGATCATTATATCAGTGTTATTAGTTAAATTAGATAAATACCAGTGTTCCATTATTAAAATCTACAAGAATATTTAAACTAGTTTAGAAATGTTAATTTAAAAATATGCATGTGTTTTATTAGAATTATAAAATGTTTAAAATTAGTAAATGTTAGTTAATAAATTGTCTTTAAAATTAAACTTTATTTGTCAGTCAATTCTTTTTATATATTCCTTTTACAATTCTTTTATCAATTCTTTTAACCACTAATTATGTATAATCTATTAGTGATTACAAACATCTGAGCTAGTCGTGGATATTTAGGCATTGAGTTAGTGGCCATTGCTCAAAGCACATTATTTATTCACTCTTGGATAATTAACTGGTGCCCGTGTTTATACACAAACAAAAAAAGTGCTTTGAACGTGGTGTTGAACTCAACAGTCAAGAAGAAGTTATGTCCTGGAAATGTAACGCTAATTATATATATATTTTATAGCTATCGTTTGGACATAATACTCTCCGAGTATGTTCTTCTCTGCCTAAGAGCCCGGTGTTTCGATAGACCCATATTCGAACTTGGTACAATATATATATATATATATTTGTATGTGTGTCAGTGTGGAAGTATCTCATATTTTTATTTTAAAAAAATTATAATCAAATGTTCATAGACAGTACCAGTAAAAATAGTAAATTGTAAATGCTACTTGCATTCAAAAGAGGAACTTCAAATGTACCTTATAAATGCTTCATCAATCAAGAGATACATAAAAAAATATTGAATGAAAAAATAATGTAATATATTGGCAAATGTCACACCTAATCATCTTTTGTGGACATGAATTATTGTATTTCAGAGTTCAATAACTGCTCATGTTTTTGCTAATAAGCTGACTGTAAAAATACCTGAACTTTCATAAATTTAACTCTTTGTACAGTTTCAAACAGTAAAGTTAATAAAATTGAGGATACAGCTGCTTAATAAAAACTGGTATAAATATTTGCAGCAATGTAATTATAGAAAATTTATTAAATAACTCACCTGTTTTTTTTCAATTATACAAATATTCTACATAAACTTATTTAGACAACACATTTGAAAGACTCATTACCTTCCATATCAGAGATGCATGAATTTTTTGTTAATTCTGTATTTGCCTGAAAATTTTTTATAAATATATTCTTATATAAGTACCACAATTTATATTCTTTCAATGAAGTATTTTCTTGATTATGACAATATTTACTCTGCATATTGTCAAAGCACATAATCAAGAAATCAATTTGCTTATCAGAAATTGTTTTAATAATGAGTTTGCACTGAAACATTCATTGAAAATAGTGAAAGACATCATTGCTTGGGAATTCATTAGAAGTTTGAGCTTCTGAAGTAAGAGAAATGAATGTGATATATGAATTTTAAGATCCAAAGTCTCCTTCCCTATTACCACACAGAATGTAAATGTATTCACATGATAGACTGTGTAGTTAAGCTTTTTTGTTTTAAATATATAACTATCTCTTCAAATTCATGGTTATCATAAATTATAATAAATTATCATCACCAAAATTATTAGCAGACATTTGTAAATGAATAAATCATCATATTTTCATAAATAAAACCCAAATGATTGAAGATTTCAAAGTTACAAAACAGAAAAAATTATTGGAAACAGAATTATTGTATATATAATTAAATAATGGAAATGTGTTTGCACAAAATCAAAATATTATTCTTTCACTAAGTGCAAAAGAAGGTAGATGGCATAAAAATCTTACAATGATTTCTGCACTAACCCTAAGTGACTATATGATATAGAATAATGATTTAATAATAATTATAAAAGAAATATCACAGAAAGACATTATTGTACAACAGGTAAATAACTGTGATAATGACCAAAATATCAGAAATTCAAATATTTTAATATAAAAAAAACTAAATTAAAGCATTATAAAATAGTTCATTTGTTTGTATGCAAAATTCTCTTCCTGAAAAATGGTTAAAAGTGTTTAAGAAAAACAATGCTATGACCTAGCAATAAAACTTTGATCACTGAAAAGCACTTAATCATTGCGATAATGGTAATCTGCCACAGCCTAATAATCTTTTAATTGGTGAGTAAATGCAATGATATTTTTGTTTATGAATATTAACCCTTGCCAAGACTGCTTTAATCTTTTTAATAGATTACATTCAATAAATCATCCATTTTACTTAAAAACATGATATAATATAATATCAAATATCTTTATATAACAGCAATAATATATATAATAATAATACACAAAAAGCTCTTTTCAGTAAATAAGTTTTGCCTTTTCAATATCATTTAACTAATTTACAATTAGGATCTACATTGCATACACGGTGACATCTATCTTATATATATATAAAATTGACTATAACCTACTAAAACCACACAAAAAACACGTGAAAGTATATATTACATAACCTTCCATTCATTTATCATTAGCCAATTATTAGTCAAATTAATTGATGTTTTGGAAATATATGTTCATATGATTATTTTTGTTATTATTAATATAATTGGTTTCATATGTCTTTATCTATTAGTTTCTTTAATATAATTTAAAGGACTTAAATTTTTAACACAATCTATTTTATGTCCATATTTTAAATAATGAATATATAAGGCAGATCTATCATTTCTTCTATTAATAGAATTATTATTATTATTATTTTTCTATTTCCTCTGTTTCCCTGTATGCCCATAATAAATCATGCAGCAACTTTCTTAAGTAATTTTATATACAATTACTTAATGCATTTAAAATTAATTATATATTTTTACAATTACTTTGATGTTTAATTTTCTTTTAATAATCTTTGTAATAACTTTTTATTGTAATTATCTTATAGCTAATTTTCTATTTTACTATGTAATCTATCATTGAATTAATATAATATTATTCAGGCTCTAAAAGTGTTCTGTATGTATATCATAATGCCACAAAGTTTTAATTGCAGCAGAAGTTCTTATAAAATAAAATGACTTTTTATAATCAATAAATCCAAATTAATAAAAAAAAAATTATTTTTAATTATTCTTAGAACTTTTGATAGCAGGAATGAATAATTTTTTTTTATGATAATAGACTTTACATAATGCAGAATGAATGCCTAAATTTTTTAATAAAAACATCATTAAGTGAATCATGAAAGGAAAATAAAGAATAAATAGTTATAGTTAATATATTACAATTTATGCCACTTACTGTAAGCGTTAGTAATTGAGAGAAGCAATCTCATCTGCATCTGTCAATTACTAAAGATCATAGCTATTGTGGAAGAACAAAATTATACTGTTAAAACAACATTGAATAAACTGAAATCATCATAGAATCATATAATGTTTTATTTATTTTAAATTATTTCTGAGCACAGCATACAAGTGCTTATAAAAACTAACAATATAATATATAGAACCTGAACTGGTTTCAGTTCTATATGACTATACAGACAAGTTAGTTTAGATTGACAACATTTATATGTTTTTAAATTTGGGCTGAGGTCTGACAGAGGAAAGATGTTTTAGATTCTAGACTCAGTCACTGTTCCAAGATCCAAAGCTCCTTGCCATAAGCTTAAATTGAATCTAGGGATATTGATTAGAACAGCACTGGTTAGGTATTTATTAAGCACTATCATCTGCATCTGTCAATAACTAAAACTCACAGAAAGTGGCAGCAGATGTGGTCAAGGAAAAGGTATGCTGCTGAATCCACACTAAGTAGATGAAGTAATGTGATGGAATTAGATGTCATTTTATTGGTTTTAAAGATAGTTTTTATTATGGCATATTATTATACACTGCACAGTATTTAGTAAAGTATTAGAGTGTCCAACTTTTAAAGTTCTAGCTCCAGAGAATGCAACTTTATGGATTCATGGTAAAATGTAATAATTTCTTTTACAATTTCTTTGACCAATGGTGTGATATCTAGCACAATAAATCTACTACAATTGTAGTATTAGTTAATTTGAGTATAAAATTCTCTGCTATAATCTTTAAGACATCATATATAATTGGATGATAGAATATCAGCTCTTATCACTGCCTTTTTTAATAACTTTAAATTTTCTAGGTTTGTGCTAATATAAATCTTTATTTGATTAATTGATTTATAATTTATTATTATGCAAACATTATCATCATTAAATATATATTTTTAGTAATGAAAATATAACTGTGCAATGCCTTCATTTGGTTACTTCCAAACCATTGATTCTGAATTTGAAATAAAAAAAATTATAATATATAAATTTCGTAATAGATAGTACAACAATGTTTTCAATGTTTAGTCAAATATATCATAAACATTTTTATTTTTCAGATATTTTTGAATTCCAGCTTAAAATTTTTTATAAAAAAATTGTAGTTAACTGAAAAAAAGACTTTTTGATTAAGCAGAGCAAATTAAATGTCCATTCCATATGTTTTTGCAATTGCAGATGTTAATACTATGTGATTATCTTTATGACAAAAAATATGGACGAACTCCTCATCAACCCATATCCACCGCCATAAAATTTACTACCTTTTTTATCTAATTTTAA
Source organism: Epiperipatus broadwayi (assembly GCA_028023455.1). Classification (NCBI taxonomy): domain Eukaryota; kingdom Metazoa; phylum Onychophora; class Udeonychophora; order Euonychophora; family Peripatidae; genus Epiperipatus; species Epiperipatus broadwayi. Next base: position 9,571,605 of record JAQFVV010012417.1, read on the forward strand.
GATCAAGAAATACCATGAACGTTTTTTCAGTTGCATAATAGTCCTTAACTGAAATATTATATGAGATTTTTTAAAAACTGGTAAATGTGTGTAAGAATGATTTTTCTTGACAGACAATATAAATTATGGTCTTTAGTTTTTAGGAAAAAAGCTATAAAGTCACACTACCCAAAGTAATAATAATTGGACACCAAAGGCAGAGAATACTCAAAATTTGATTGCACTTACAGTTTATCATTCGATGATGGTGCTTTATTAAATACATACACATTCAAATAAACTTTCAAATGAAATAGGATTGCAAAAATTATAAAAACTGCTAAGTTTTAAATGAGACATTTCTGGGCTCTATGAAGTTAAAAGAAAATTTGAAAAAAGCTGTTGATTAAAATAATAGTATGTATTGTACTATGAAAGCACAAATATTGAAAGCATAAGCAAACTAGGATTCATTGTAAATCAAAAGATAGAAGAACAATATTATAAAAGACAGATGGTGTGTTACATAGAATAGCAATAAATGGAATAAATGCAAATAATTCAGATTTATGATTTAACAAGTTTTCATTGTGATGAAGAATGAGATAAATTTTGTATAGATATACAAAATGCATATGATTATATCAAATATTTTAAAAATATTATAGGAGACTCTAATGCCAGAATGAGTAAATGATTGAAAGATGAAAATTATTGTCATTAAATTTGGTTATAGTGACATAAATGAGAGAAAGCATTGTTGCAGAGCTTGCAGAAAAAGAAAAATTGTCCATTATATATTTTTTCTTGTGAAAATTTGTAAATAAAAATGAACATAAAAGCATACAAATGAAAGTATAAAAGAATTGGATTATGTTTTGGCTAACAGAAAATAAACATTGATTAATAAGATGCAAGATATAAGGCAACTGGTGAGATGAAAATTATGAGGGTGTGCCCAAAATACCAGAAACATTTTCTGGAAGATAAGCACATTATAGTACATAATTCTGCAATTCTGCCATTAGAAGACTCTTGCAAGCAGCTATGAACCAATGATGCATTATGTGTTAGTAAAGATGGTGTTATTTAAAAACAGTACAAAAAAAAGTAGGAAGACATGCATTAGATGCAGATGTGTGGATGGCAAAGGAGACAATTCAAGGAGAGATGGGATAGTCAAGTTTATATATGAGAGATGCAAAAAGCAAAATGAAAATGTTTGGTAGATTCCAATTTATGGACAATAAGGGAATAGCCAAAATAGTATTTAATTGGATTATGAATAAGTGACAGGCAACAAAATGGGTGAGAAAGGTAGTATAGTATGCAAAAGATTTGTATAAAAAATTTATGTCAGAATACTTATACAAAGACTGGGATGATTGTGTTAGGAGAATTGTTGAGTGTTATAGTCATAAGGAATGGGATAGAAGAATAGATACATTAAAAAAATAGGGAGCTGGAGATATTGAGAACTAGTATGGAGAATAAGAAGGGTTTATATATATATATATATTGTAATGGGCACATATGCCGTTACATTATTTTTTAAAAATTGAGACATTGAAAAGTTCGCATTTAAAAACTTTTTTTTTTAAGACATAAAAATTGAAAATTAATTCGACTTAAACTCGTATATATATAAAATCGCACAGATGAAAAAAAAAATTATTAAAATAAAACTTTATTAAAAAGAGAAAAAGTATTTTAAAAGCAAAAACTTAAAAAGATTTAGAGATAAAAATATATCTTTAAGTTTGCAAAATAATTTAATTAATTCTATTGTATAAGATGGAAATGATTATTTTAATTAGTAAAAGTAAATCAGTCCTTGGGCATTTCAAAATGCATAAGCAAAGGTCAGATAGGAGAGGGAAAAAAATAGGAACAGAATGGCCAATGAAAGAAATCCATCGGGGAATCGCACCTCAGTGAAAAGACCATCACCATCGATGATGTAATGGCCATTGGATCCGAAAGTTTACATATAAAAGAAAAAGTTTGGAAATAAATTTTTAGTGAGTGAAGAAAATTTAAGAGAAGATGGAGATGTGTTAAGTCGGAGAGTTGGAAGTGAAGGAATTGAAAGATGCACTTTCAATTCCTTCAGTGGTTATAAAAAAAAAAGAAATGAAACATCATTTTTTCTATATTGAGGACCACAGGATCATCAGGGGATTTAATATTGGATTCCAAATGGCAAGCAACTGTAAAGGATAAACTTTTCTAAAACAGTAAGGACTATATAACTAATGAACATTTCTAAAACTGTAAGAACTTTATGAACTCTAAGGAATATTAATTTAAAAACAATAAGAACTCTAAATTCTAAACCTTTCAGTAAATAATACAAATAGAATCCTATCTGACCAACATAAATTAATATTAATAATGTTATTTGATGTATTTTTTTTTTATTTAAAATCATTTTCATTTTTTTTTTGTTCTTTTAAGTTTAATGATTTTTGTTTTTCATTAAACTAAACTTAAGTCGGGCGTGAATGTCTGCATAGATTTGTAAAAATATATATGTTAGTTTAAGGGAGGGTAATCTTAGGTTATTTGTTTCGTAGTTAAATTGGGTCAATGGATTGGATATATTGGTGTAATTAGTAGATGTAGTATGAGATTCACTACTTGCAAGATCGATTTATATGTCGCACCCCCCTTTTTGCCTATTGAAGGGATAGTAAGATGGAGAACACAGTTCCTTCCTATGGAGCTTTTTGTTTATTGTTCTTCTTGCCGATAGATGTAGCATTCCTATTTGGTTGAGAGTCAATGTCATCTATTAACCATGCTGTTCAGATGTACATTCCTGACAGTATGTCATTTTGGTTCTGTCGTATTCATGCTACATTGAATACATCAATATATCAGATGGATTGACGTTGGTTTGGCTGCGAACTTTTGGCCTAAAGTTAAATCAGGGATAAAATATTTTTCTTTTCAAATGCAATCTATGTAGTTTATTCATATCCGACACTTAAATAAACTATTAAATTCATCTGTGCAAACTTCAAAATAAAAGTTAAAAATGTAACTAAAATAATAATGCTAAATTATATATATATGTGCGTAAATAAATGTTTGTGTGTTAATTACTGGCAGTGGCTTATTTTATTGTTTTTTAATATTGAAATATTCTTCGATAAGAATTTATAAAAATTAAATCTCTGCTGTTCCACTGAGCTAGTGACATTGGGCTAACGGTCAGTCAAAATATATAACGAAGAAAAAAAAAAATTTTTTTTTTACCTTACGTATTTGCCTACTATATAAATTTTCTAGGTTCAATTGGCTTAGATGGAGCCCTTGTAGTGCAAATACTGTAAGACTCTTTCTGATCTCCCTCTCCCTGACCATTATAATATATATATATAAGTAAACAGAATATTGGGTGCAAGTTAATTTATGATAATAGCAAGGAAAGTAGTTTAAGGCTCAAACAGGATCATTAGCAATAAGGGAATATATACATAAATGGATAAATGTGGGTGATTTAGTCTGAAAGTTATGTAAAGAAGGCATAGAAAATATTAGGCATCTATTAATTGAATGTAAAGGCTTACAAAAAGAAAGGATACAAATAATGAAGTTGTGGAAGAATATATATAAACAAAGTGATTATACAAAAAGTGGGTTCTTGGTTTTTGAGCTGGGTTTGGAAAAAGATGAGGGCAATTTATAAAGGCCATAGAGTGAACAAATATAATGCTGTAGAAATGGAATGGAGCAGGATATAGAAGAATATGGAAAAAATTAGGGTGGGCAATGAAAAAGGAAGGTAAGGTGGCTAGCAGGTTTTTCTGGGAATAGTTGCTGAGAAATTCCTGACTCCAAGAAAGGAAAAGCTGTAGTGCATAACATCACAATATGCCTCTTTGTCATTGAGAGAAGTGGTGTTGTAGTGTAGTAAATTTTTTTGTTGAATGTTTTTTTGATTATTTGTCATTTTTTGGAATGGCTGAAAAGTTGGAATGTGAAATTCTGTTTTCTGCCAGAGAAAATGATAGAAGATATTATTATAATGCATTAAACAGCTTACAGTCAAAGCTGCTCTGGAAAAAATACAAGCTTACAAGTGGATTAATGAAAGTGTCAAATTCACCATGTTCAATAAATTATGGAAAAATGTCAAGATGTTAAATTTTTTGGGATGCAAATGACATTGTTCACTCAGAATTTATTCATAAACAATCAGACATTTTACCTACAAGTTTTGACAAGTTTTCCTGATGTGGTAATAAAATATCCCAATTTGTTGCAAAGCAAGGAGTGCAATCTTTAATACAACAATGTTCCAAATTACAAGGTCTTAAGTGGGATGCAATTTTTAATTAAAAACAACATGTTGCAGTTTATTCATCAGCCACATTCACTTGATCTTGTTCCAAGTGACTTCCTTTTATTCTCCCGAATGACAAAATGCCTCAAAAAAGTTTTGCCAACTTGGAAATGGAAAAAGAAACCATGGAGACATTAAAAGGCATCACTTTGTAAAGTTTCAGAAGCATTTCAAAAAGTCAAAACCTCATTTAAACTGGTGCACTGCATCAAATGTACAAAACTTTATAGAAGTATTCATTTATAAGTCCTAAAATGAACACAATTTTTATTACAAAATTCTGGTTAATTTTGGATACCCCTCACATTAAGAAAGATACTGTTAATAATTGATATTTTTAATCTTCAGAAATATTCTAATGAATTTAAAATATCAACAGATTTTAAAGATGGTTCAGATTTGATTAAAATTAATACTTTGTTGAGAACTGCAAGTTATATAACTGCTACAAAAAGGGGATAATTTACAAGTAAATTTTTTAAAGAGACAAGACAATATATGTAAAAAATAAAAAATATTTTAAAATAACATATTAAGAAAAAAAATGAGTATCTAGAATCTTGTAAAACCATACAAAAATGTTAACAATACCGTAAGGATGGCATAGAAGAGAGTAAACTGCTTATTGTGATTAGAAGGAAAGTTGTTTTATCAATAAAAAACATGGAGCTAATAACAAAGAGAAAAATGACATCACAAAATGTGTTGAAGAGTTCTACACATTTTATAGTAACAAAAAAAAAGTATTTTTAATAATTACTATATATTTTGAATTATCTTTAATGAAGAGGTAAAATATGCAATTAAGTCTATGAAGAAGAAAATAACTTCAGGAAATAATAGAATTATTGATTTTTTTTAAAAAAAAGATGAAAAAATAAAAAACTTATTGAGTAAATAATTTATTAAACAATAAAACTTTACTGTATAATTGGGAGAATGCAGCAGTGACATTGATATTTCAGGAATGTGTTAAAATATTAAATGTTACAGATCTATCAGACTTTTAGTGGTTTTATATAAAATGTTTATCAAGATAATCATAACTTGCCTATAGAAAACTTTGGATTTTAAGCAACAAGGAAAAAAAAACAAGTGGGTTTAAAAGTGTTTTCATCACAATGGATCACATCCAAGTATTGAGAGAATTTATGAAAAGGACTAATAAATATTAGTTGTCATTATGCTTTAGTTTTGTAGATTACAAAAATGGCATTTGATTTTATATTTCCATAGTGGATATAGTTTTGGATTATCAAGATATATATTTGGAATATTGCCATCTTTTAAAAAATATTTATCAAATGTGACAACGGTATTTAGATTATATGGTGATACTAAGATGATTAACATTGATAAAAATGTATGATATGATGTTCCATACCTTCAAAAAAATTAAACGAGTTTTACAAAAAGTAAAATGGGAAGCTAGAAATGGATATTATTTAAATTGTGTAGATTTTGCAGATGATTTGGTTGTTTTTTCTAATAATACTTCAAAAGTTTACAAAATGTTGTAATAATTACCAGTGAATGTAAAAATGTAAGACCAAAGATAAATGATTAAAATAATGATTATTCAGAGTATTTTCCTTTTTCTTATCTTCTTTGTAATTAGTTTGCTTAAATGTTTCAAACATTAGCTAAGTAAAGGTTTATTCTGTATCCTTATTTTTGTTAATTGGAGCTGAGCACACTTTCATTTAGTGAGGCTAGATATATAGCACTCCTGCGCTGGCTGGGTATGATATAGCATTTAAGTGTACAATACTAATTTATTTAAATTAATAATATGTGCACCCGCTGACTGCATTATAAAACTATGTAAAGAATTCAATCAAAAACACACACATTCTAATGGACAATTGAACAAGAAAGCATCTCCAGAGGTCTGACATTTTAAATTTATATATTCAAAGAAACAAAAACTACTTCAAAATGATCATCAAGCCATTTGAAATTCAAGGTGTAATTCTCTCTCATTCTCACACACCTATGATATACACTCTCACTGGGATAAAAAGTCTATTAAATAAAAACCTTAGACTCTGTAAATAGAAAGCAGATTGGAAAGCTAACATAGAGATCTATATGATACCATTTTCAACTTTCAATACATAAAGGAAGGAGGAAGAAAAAGAAAATTATATTACTTCCATAGAGATCTATATAAATGATTTATGCAGAATAGATTCAGTAGATATACTCTAATAAAAACAATAAAGAAATTTTATAATAAATTAAAACAAACACAACTCCCAGTAGATAATAAATCATAAATAAGTATATCATATCTATCAAAGGGTTGCACACAAAATAAAAAAATGATAGAACACTCCTCCCCAGCTTGAACAGGATACTAAATAATAGCAAAGACAAAAATCCTAGGATTAAACACTTCAGATCATATATAAAACCATGTGCACAAATGCTGCTTGTAAATATGTATATTATGGGTAGTGAAGGGCAAATATATTCACTAGAATCTCTCAGCAAAAATATTTGTATAAATGAGTTAAAAATAATTCTGAATAAAATCCATTTTCTAAAAGTACGAGCAAAATTCTGCCCACTTGTTCGATCCAATAAATGTTAAATTGTTTGTATGGAGTGAGATGATAAAAAATGTGAAGTGAAAGAAGCATAGTTTACTGCTAATAATAACCAGGCCATTAATAAAAAGAAAATAGCATCCAATTCTACAACAAATGGAATATTTAAATTATTAATTTAAATAAATTAACATTGTCTGTTTAAAGTGTACAGCATACACAATCACACCATGAGTACTATGAATATAGCTTCATTAATCAAAAATGCACTCAACTACAATTAACAAAATTAACATACAGAATAAATCTTTACTCAGATAACATCTAAAACATTTAAACAAACTATTTATTTTATATAGCACAAAGTTTACAAACTGTAATACTAATAATCAACATTAAGCTATTGCACATGTGCTTTGTAGATTTTTAATAATAAATGAATACTCCCACTTCAAACACAAGATAAGTCTTTGGAAAAGATAGAATGAATCATCTATCTTTTTGAACCAAAACACTTATATATGGGAAAATCTTAAGTATTTGAAAGTGAGAGTGTGAAGATAGATGATTCATTCTATCTTTTCCAAAGACTTATCTTGTGTTTGAAGTGGGAGTATTCATTTATTGTTAAAAATCTACAAAGTGCATGTGCAATAGCTTAATGCTGATTATTAATACTGAAACATTTAAGCAAACTAACTGAAATAATGTTTAATGGATTTTCTCAGAAGAAGAATATAACGATTGATAATCATGAATTAGAAGAAATTAACAATTACAAATACTTGAATCATATTGCTAATTCATATGACAACATAACGATAAAGATAAATCATAGAATTAAAGTTAAGTGGATTGTTATTGATTAGACATAGTTGAATATTAAAAATATGTCTATGTGTTGAAAAAAATATTTTATACATATGCTTTACAAGTTCTTACTTATGAATTTGAGACTTAGATACTTAACAAAAGAGTAATACTGAATCTTCAAAGAATTCAGTAAAGTATGAAGATTCATGTTAAAGGTAAAAAAAGAGATTAAATACAAAACACATGGATGAGACAACAAACAAGTATCACTAACATTAAAAAAAGAACTCTACAACTAAAATACAGCTTGGCTTAAGATATTAGTAGAGAAATAATAATAGATAGATCGGTAAAGTTTTGAATTGGCTCTCAAAAAACTGTAAGAGACTTTGAATGAGATTATCTTTGAGATGTTTGGATGAAATAAGACAGTTTTCTGATGTGTCGCGAAGATTACTGACTATGAATCAAAGAAACTGGTTTAAACTTGGAGAAAATCTTTGTTCAGCAGTGGATTGATAATGACGATGATAGCAATAGTGCTGTTTTATAAATCAAAATCAGTCTGTATATCTACATAAAATTTATTCCTAAATTAACAACATTTGGAATCTTCTAATAATAAAAGTATATAACTAATTTGAAATGAGCAAAAAGTTTAGACTTTGTGGCCAATTATTCCAATGTAAAAATATATAAAATGTGCTAAAATGCACAAACACCCAAGGCTGAGGACAAAGAAATCTTAATACTGTAGAATGATATAAACTAAATATATGTATCTAAGTATGTGACTAAGCACTTTTGAGGGCTGAGGTCCTCATATTCATAGCCATCTTGTAAATAAATAGATTGGTTAGAATGAATGCAAATTTATGTAAATGAGGTAGTTAAGTAAGATCCCAGTAAATGGAATACTTAACTATCTCATTTTTATAAATTTGCATCACTTTTAACCATCCTATTTATTTACAAGATGGCTATGTATATGAGGACCTCAGCCCTTGAAAGCGCTTAGCCATATACTTATATATATATATAAGCAGTCAGATCTGAGTTCGATCCTAGCTTCATGACATCTAGCCATAAGCCCACTTCAAGCCCTAGTACTAATCTTAAATTTCTGATGCAATGGGCTTTATACATTCACTCCATGCTAATTTCCATAAAGAATAACTTATTTCATAAATGTGTATTCAAATAACTAGTTTCAGATTTAAATTGATTAATTCTATTAATAAATTCATGATAGAATTATTCATGAATTTATATGTATTATAACTGCATGGATTGTGCATATATATTTGTAAATATTTAAATATATATAATTGTTCGAAAGTTTCATTGCATCGGGAGTGTTTGATTTTATTTTAAAATAATTTGTTAAAGTTTTAATGATTAAAAGCTACATTCTTTTGATAAGCTTTCAGATTTTCCCTTTTCAAAAACAATAGGTAAAGTTTTATTAATTAGAAAACAGATAAGGATTTCCTAATTAAAATCATTTTCTTATTTTAAGAATTCATTTTCTAATTAGAAAATGAATTCAAGTTAATGAGTTTGAAAGCCTTATCAAAGGAATGTATCTAAAAACAACCAGTAAATCTAAAAACATTGATAATGAAAGAAATGCTAGCCTGAAGGCATCAGAGGAAAGTATATATAGTTCTGAAAAGTTTGGAAAAAAAAGAAGCCATCTTTGTTGCAGAAAAGTGACAGTAAATTATGTGCTGTTCAAAATCATGAATTCAAAAAGTGTTCCTATCATGGTAAGAGTCTAAATGTCAGGAATTTGGCTATTGTTCCTGAAGTCCCCTAAAAATCTTCAATGGAGCTTCTAAATTCTTTCCAGACCAATCATGCTGCTAAAATCATGAAAATTCATTAAAATACTATTCAAGTAATCAACTGAATGCATGCCTATGTTTTTACCAACCCGGACGTGTAAACTAAGGGAACCAGCCCCAGAAGAAATGGGTAATATATTTCCATAATGAACCTTAAACTTTCTGGCTAGTTTCCAAACTTTATTTTACACTTCTCTTAAGAGCTCTTTTCAATCTATAAATGTAATACTCTGTGAAACCCTTTTATTTATGCTATTCTTAAATTTATATAAATTCTCTCAATCTCTAGTCTTTAAACTTTCTCTTTTCTTACTTGGTGGTTCATTTACTATATTATATATATATATATATATATATATTGTGCCCTTTTGTATGGGTCTCCATAAATTGTTGTATCAATCTATTTAAAAAATTTTAAATTTAAGATATATTTAGCTATATGATGTTAATTTTGTTTATGATAATCTTTTAAAAAGTGTAATTAAAGTAATTCATGAGTATTTGATATGTGAAAATTGTGCTGATGTTTGAGAGAGACGTTTCAATGGGAATGATAATGGTATATGGTTGGAAAAACTGGCCATAATCAATACTGCATTAATAAATTTAATAAGTAAATGTTTAAAGCTAAAGGTTTTAAAAAAGACAAGTTAAAATTAAATGCATATATTTATTGTTGATAAAGATTAAAATTTAATAAAAGAATATAAATATTTTAATTATTAGTAGTACATGATAGAAGATTAATATTTGATTTTAATAATATCGAATTATTATTTTAAAAATTGTTATAAGATATTATTTATTTTAAAAATATTTATTTTTAAAAAATGAATTGTTAGTTTATTTTTAGATTATTACAAGCGTTTGTAGCTCTGTTGTAAAACAGATGTTAGTTAGACATATACACACATGCTTGGGAGTTTTTTTTTAGTAAAGTTGCAAAGCTATTTTAAAAATTTTGTTATAAAATTTATAAATATTATTTTGGCTATCATGAGATAAAAATAAAAATAATTAATGTGAAACATTAAATCTGATTTTTAAAATACTGCTTAAAAACGTAACGAATAAAAATAGACTTAGTTTGTTTATAAAAATAATCTTATAAAAGTTAAAAGTGAAATAAAGTAAGAAAGTATATTTTAAAAAAATGTTTAATGAATTTAAATAAACGATAAAGATTAATTTAAGAATTTAATAATGTGATAAATAATAAATATTAAATAAGTCATTATTTATTTTTAATTCTGTCGTGTTGGTAAAATATGTAAATAAGCTAGCAAGTTGATTGTTTAATTTACCAATCAAGTGAGGAGTTTCTTCGGGTATAAAACCAAGGTTCAATTGTTCAGAGGGGGATTGTAATTGAAATTCTTAAAGCAAAGTGTGCTATTAGAAATAGCTAAGTAATTATAGACGCTCTCAAAATCGTTTTAAAATTATAAGTGAGTAGTTTTTTTAAAATAATTTATAAAAGTTACCGATAAATATGCAGTGTTAATTTATTATAGTTTCCTATTAATCGTTTCTATTGAAGCTCAATTTACTATCAAATAGTCATGAGAACATCGTATAAGAATAAAATGTATTGGAGACTTTATACTAAAATTTTAACAAACGCTGGATTAACTAGGAGTTATTGGATGCATAAAAGTAATATGTTGGACTTTGTATAAATTTAAAAGCTAATGGTAATTAATTTTTATAAAATAGATATTTAAAAGAATGAGAAATACTTCTTTATGAAGAAAGTATTTGTGAATTATAAATCTAAGTATATAACTTAGTAAAGATGGTAAATAATAATGATTACATAAATACTTGCCTTGTTAAGTCTTTATGGTTTAAAAGACTAAATTTTGATAGTTTTAAAAGGCAAATAAATTGGAAGTTTAATTGGCCAAGAAATACTTATAAGTAAAATTATTATATTATTAAAGTCTGAACGCTGGTCATACAGAAGACTCTAAAAGTAATCTTACCTAAATTATTTGTTAAGGAATGCGCAAATCAAATATATACATGGATATCCAAATCAATTAAAAATAATTAAATAAGAACTTTATAAACTATAGACTAATTCTAAAAAATAATAACTTTTAAATAATAATATTTTTTTCCTTAAAAAAGAAATGAATCTGGATTCCATAAACTACTTTAATTATTATTTTATTTTTATGGTGGAACTAACTTTGACTTTTATTTTATTTTTAAAAAAAAAAACGTTTTCCTTTATTCTATAAAACTTTTAAAAAACACGTGATGTACCGGAAAAGGAAGTAATGTTTGGTGAAAATTTGTGCCTAGGAAAAAGAACAATCATAAGTGAAAGAAGACACCGTTGGATTTTATGTAATATGTTTTTTATTTATTAACTAACATAAATATTTAATTAATTATTGATTTATTAAAGATAGGAAAGGTACATTTACATTTTTTGAAAATAACTAAATATTAATATAACATTTTATTGCATAAAGTTTATTTTATAATTATACAACACGTAATATTTTAAAGAATAATTGTTGAGTGTAAATGTGAAATTATTTTTGAAACTGTTATCCTGGAGGACATCATGTGACAGACTGTACATGGAAGTATCATTTATGGTAAAAATTATGTAATAATAATAATTTGATGTATTTGCTATGTTTTCTTTAGATCAACCAAATGTTATATGATTATTGAATGAATGTATTAATATTTAAATAATATACACGCATAAGATTAATAATAGCAGTTTTATTTTAATATGCATACTTTAAATTGATGATGTAAATTTAGTACAACATAATATGAGAACCTAGAAATAATTATATGATTCTTTCGTGAATAAATTTCAATGTTTCTATTACAATATTAGGAATTAGATTTATTATTAGTGTAAGTTATTTATTTTTCTTTTCAAGTTAGTAAGAGATGTAAAAATCTATATTTTATTTTTATTTTTATTAGATAAATAAGTTAATTCTATGTAAAAATTTATATTTTGATTGAAGGTTTATCGTATATAGATGATGAGGTATAAGAGAGTTTGGATTATTATTTTTTTTTAAAAAATTGGTCATCTATTTTTCTGAAGTTAAATAAGGTTAAAATGACTTTTGTAGATAGAAGTTTTTAGGAAGGAATAAGAATAACAAGTAAAGAAAAGTAATGATTTAAATAGAAAAGAATCATAGAATTTTATTTAATATAATATTTTATAAAAATTTGAAATTGTTGAATAATTTAAAATATTATTTTAGAAGAACATATACGTATTGCATATTTTGATAAGACATGTAGCATGACATTATATCGGAAGGACATAAATAATTATAATCGATAATAGTTATTATATTACAAAGTTATATCAGTTTATACATTAATTTATCTTAGAGTAATATTAATAGTAAATGTAATACATACTAGTACATTATAATCTAAATAGCAGTAAGACTTCAGTGAAGTAGCATTTTAATTATTAAAGTCTGTTTATTTGCATATATGCTACATGAATGATATTTCACATAAACCTTTTCTTATATTAATTGATAACAAATGATGTTTGTTAAAATTAAAGTCATAAACTTAATTGAATGTTATTGATAGAACATTTTAGAAATATGTAAATTATCTATTTATGATTATGGAAATAATAACAGTGTAAAAATCTTGTATTATCAGTTTTTTCTTATTTTGTTTTTATTTTCTTTAGTTCCATTTGTAAATGTAAATAGTGTAAATAAGTTATATGTTAAAGTTGATGTAAATAAATTTGTTAAGTTGTTTAAAAGATGTGTCGAATTCATTATTTTACACCACAGCATTTGACAACAGATAATTTGAATATACATAATATTTGCACAATATGAATTTATTATTATTATTATTTTTGAGAAAGAAACACAATATTTTCTTAATATAATTTATAGAAATTGATTGACATTAACATATAATATTACAATGGTCATAAAGTAATTATAATGCACAATATAAGAGTATAATATTATTTATTGCCACAGATTGTTAAATTATAATATTTTGGCATATTTTAAAATTAAGATACTATATGGAAATGAAGACATGTATATGATTTACTTATTTTCTTAATGATTAATGGTATAATCAAATAGATAAGATTAAGCTATACACTAAAGATTTTATTGTTGGTTATTGTTATTAGAATAAGTTAGGTGTATTTAGGTTTGATATTAAATCCCTTATCATTCCTATCTACATGAATTATTATTACTTTAAGATAATTAGAAGAACCTGAGATCGTTTAATTATATTTCCTTAACAAAAGATTGAGATTTATTTATCTATTATTATTAAAGATAGTTTATTTATAAAAGTCATAAGAGTGCTGTAGAGTTAGTAATGAGATAATAAAGAAGTAATAGTATTCTTATGCCATTGAGACAGTGTCTTGGAGAGACATTGGCTCAATGTAAATTCAATTACCAATTGTAACTTCACTTCACAGTCTCATAATTTTAATAAATATTTATTTAATTAGTACATTATATTGAACTATATTAATCTGATAAGTTATAATATTATAAAAATATATTAAAGATAGTTGTACATATTTTAGCTGAGCATAATGATTTAATTGAGCTAGTCTTATTTTAAATTATATCATATATCGAGAAGTGAGGGTACAATATATATATATATATATATATATTTGTGTGCTTTATTAATGTCATTTATTTTTAATTATATGCCAATAATCTTTCGACTCGATGAGATCCTTTGTTCTATTTGGCTCACGCAAATAATATAATATTAATTCTAATAGTAGCTCTCACCCATTAGAACTAAATTTATAAGTTCTATCAATCATTGAGTCGAAAGAAATTATTACATGTTTACTATTTTTATAATCGGCTAATAATAAATTATTAGCTCTGTTTTTAATCTATGCCCCAGCTATTTTTCGTAATCACCAATATGTATTTATTCATATATAATCTTAAAATGTTTTCTGCAAAAGGGTCGATAAAGGAATCAACTAAATATATTCTAATTCAAATTTCAGTTAATTGCTATTTAGATTCAGGAGGGGCATGATGTTTGGGGCATAACTAATATAATTTTATAAATGCTTTGAAATAGTTTTACTTAAAAGCTCATTTGACTTTAATTCATTTGATCAAGTCATCATGTAGAGCATTCTATAATTTGGTTTTAGTTCTCAAACAGTGACTAGTAAGTCATCATCTTCAATGTTGCTGACATAGGGCAATCTTCTGCTCCGTTAGGCTGGTCGGTGATAATATTTCTGTAATTTTAAATTATCGAGGAAGAAAGCACTTCCTCTCCTGTTCATATTAGTCAAAGGGCATAAGACTTGTCAGATGCAAGCCACCATAGGACTTTGATTATCGACTAGCTATCATCTTTCAATTTCACTTTATAGCTCATAATTCGTCAGCACCGTTGCCTCTTAGTTCTGGTAAAGCCCACTCTGATGCTCGTAATTTGTGATGAAGTGATTTAAATTAAAGTCCAACAAATTCTCAGTAAATAAGTTTTCCAATAAAGATTAAAGTTATGCCCTAAAATACGTATCTTGCTCTTCATGAATGGATTTGCGAATGTGAGAATAAATCTCACATTCTTTCGTATAAAATTAGAGTAATAATTTCTTTTACAACTGAGTACCTTTATCGGCCTTTATTTTCTTGTTGTGGGCATAGACATAGAATTCCAAAATATTGCGTAATACTCATTGGCATATAATAAGGACCGCCACTCCGATTACAATTATAAACTTTGTTTAAGGACTAGAATTAATTAAAATAATCATTATTTAAAATTCAAACAAAACAAACTATTATTATTAAATATTTTCTAAACACACTTGGTTTCTTAGTTCTTAATTCTTTTATTCAATAATTATTTTAATTATTAAGGCTCACTGTCTGTGTTGGCAACCTGAACATATACATATGATTCAATTAAAAAAAGTATCTTAAGTTAATTAATTATCCACTATTAGTATCAGTTCAGGGGTCTCTAATCCTCACCAACCATTGAGCTAGTTTCTTGGCATATAGCACTGTGCCATCGATTTAGATTTCTACTAATCTGAGCTGGTGAGTTGGGTTTGAATTCAGTTTGGTTCAGCTGAGTTTGGATCTGACTTGAGTTTAGGTAGTGGTGGTTTTTCGACTGGTACAATATATATATATATTAATCTACGTATTAAGATTTCTTTGTCTTCAGTTTTGTGTGTTCATGTATTTTCGCACATTTTATATATTTATACAGAACTACTTTTGCTATAATATGTCTTTTAAAACAACTTTATTCATATGTTTTCAAAAGAATGTTTGATGTTATGCATATTATTAATTATATATATACATAAATAATTTCTAAAATTATATCAATAACAACAATGATGTTTTTATATTATTGAAAATGTGTACTATTTATATATCTTTTTATTATTTATAAATTTATATAAAATTGATTCATACATATCGATTGACTTATATTTTTATACCATATATACTATTTAACATCATAACTCAGGAATTTAATAAACAATACAAATTTAAACATTAAAAAATTTAATTCTAAATAGAGAATTATACCTTTTCTACGTGAAAAAAAAACTCATTTCAGCTTTCAAAACATGTTTTATTATTTTTCAATTTCTAACTTTCTCCAATCACTTGTGTCATTATTTCTCTTGGGAAAAAATCATTTTATATTTATATTTATTATTTTGTGTTTATACTTTTTATAATCTATTTCAGAGTATTTTTGTCATTTCACAATCTTATAAATATAACTGACAGAATTATTTTATTTTATAATAAATCCTTTCTACCATTTTTATTTTATTTTAATACTAAACCCTCTAGAAATAGTTTGTCACTGCTTATTGTTATAAATATATTTTTTCTATGTATTGAAATTTTATTATCACTTTTCTACATTTTGATCTTGATTTTTTTTATAATTCTGTTTTTGCCAATATACTCTTTTTTTGGGTTATATATATTAACATTATTTTAGCTAAGCATAAGCAGCATATTTTATTTATGTATTTTTTAACATTTATTATATGTATATGGCTGAAATTATGTTAACTTGTAATATTATCTTCATATTAATCATCTGATTATGAAATTGATTTGAAATATTTTTTCAGTGTGTATTTTGAAGCTAACCAGAATTGTTATATCTAATTAAATAAAGCAATATTATAAAAATATATAATAAATAGTTGACATTTCATTAAGATCATACTATTTCCATCATAAATCATTATGAAAGTTTATGAAATTCTTGTTAGATAGCTAATTCATAGTGTACTTGGAAAGCCATTCAATATGTTATTTAAAAAAAAAAAAGATAGTTTGATTTAGTCAGGTAGTATAGTCAAACAGACTGTGCTATGTTAATGTGGAGATTTATTGCTTTCAAGAGAATTGAAAGGGCAAGTATCTAAAACATTTGACTTGAAGAGATTAGTTCAATTTTTCATAATATGAAAATTAATGATCATATAATGAAAGAGATATTTTGAAGAGTTGATATTAGTTTACTTTATTTCATATCTTTGCAGTACTATCATTTGTTTAGTAAAATATACTGAAACTATAATAATTATTGAATTTAATTTTATCAGCTCATCGCATAAAAAATCTTATTATCAATTAATTAATATTAGAAAGAGAAAAGAATAAATAGTAAAAATAATAGTAAAAACAGTAATAATAATAATTTTTAAGACTTTTAAAATAAGTCATTTACATTTGATGTATAAAAAGAAAACTCAAAATATCTAAATAATAATTATTTATTTACATTATGTAAAAAAAAATGAGTATAAGGAATAAATATGCACGCATGTTTATGGAATCTTGTCAATCATTTAATGAAGAAAATCATTATTAAGTCAATACTTAATATAATAAGTGATAATGCAATAATGTAATCCTCAGCTATAACAAAATTATATAAAGCTTATTGATAATCATTTAATATGCACTCTGGGATATTTTTACTTGCCTGGAGAATTCACTGAACAATCTCTGAACACAACTGAAAATACTAAGAGATAAATTGGATGCATATTTTGGAATTAAGATACTGTATTGCAAATTTAGCTCAAACCTCAGTCAACAAAAACATCATTTCTTGTCCATTTTTTTCTCCTGCTAAAATCTCTAAAAATCTCTGTGTATCAATTTTCAATACTTGTTACCTGTGTAAATGTGAAAAATCTAGCAAATATTTGAACTGAAAGTGGTAAGAAACCTCAAAAAAAAAAAAATACAAGTTCTATAGATTAGAAAATGCTAATCATTGTTCTGCTATCTTTCTTCAATCAGAAAAAAATGAACCTACTATTATTTCTTTATCCAAATTGCCTAATTTTTTTTTTACCCATTTAATGTATTATTTTAATAACATACAGAAAAATTATTATAAATTCATTTGGTTTTTTAAAAAAACAAGTACCCATGACATACATCCATTACTTTTTTGCTTTATTTCTTTGGAAATAAAACCAGAAAAAAACTTATCAATTTAAATATTGTCTAATTTTCAGCTTCAAAACATGCATTATGCTTGAAATAATTGGTTTGAATATTAACAAGCTTGACTCTATTTTAATGAAATGAATAAAATTACTTTTCCTTTCCAATATTATACTATTTTAAAATATGCATATATGAAGTATGATTTAATGTACATATATATTCTGCACACGATCTTGTAAAACACTATTGGAAGTTATTTTATATGTATTTATTTATACGAATTTATAATTAAAAAAGTATTAATAATAACTTCTTTTATTTCTATTGCATAGTAGATCTTTATCATCAAATGCACTGGAAAATAGATATAAAACTAAAAATGTTAATCAAATAGTTTTATTGCTTAGAAGTTCATAAACGATAATATGTGTATTTAAACCAATGTTATCAGTAAATATTAAGTTACCAACATTATAATTAATATAGTAATTATATACATAAATATATAAATAGGAAGTCAGTGATAATTACTTTGGGGACCATGTTGAATAAAGAACTTAAGTTTTATTATTTATTGTATGATAAATATTTGTAATATATAAAAAAGCTCATATTTATCTTTCTTTAATATTATCAAAATGGCATATAAAACATTAATACATTTGAATGATTTTTCATCATAATATGGTAACCATGGGATTATGCAAAGTTAGGTATCAGGGATGTGGGAAATAAATAGTAGAGATGTTAAGTTATTTTATTTAGATGGTGATAGATGAATTAAAGAACTTGGCATTGCTGTTGGAAAGAAATTGACAATAGACTGATGTTGATGAGAAGTACTCCAAGTCTTAGAGATTTGATAATCAACAAGTTTATATGCTGGCTACTAATCATGATGATATTGAAACTAATGAAAAAAATGAGGGGTAAATGCTTGTATATGCTATTAGGTGATTGGAAAACTGCTATGGGGAAAAATAATGAAGGAAAAAATGTTGGAAATTTATAGTACTGAAAAAAGAAATGAAAGAGGTAGCTGACTTGTACAATTTTGCAAGGAGAATGGGTTTGTAATTGAAAACACTTGCTTTAAAAATTATATAAAAATATTGTATACATGGAAAAGTTCAGGTAATAGAAAACATTATCAAATTGATTATACATTAAGTCAGAATAGATACAAGAATGCTATTAAGGATTCATATACTTTGCCTGATGCAAGTATAAACTCAGGCCATAATTTGTTTATAACTAAATTAAAGTAGAGTTTAAAAAATAAAAAGAAATAAAATATATGTAAAATGGGACTTAGATAACTTGAGAGAAAATGAAAAAAAATTAGTTTGATAAGTGAAAATAAAATAAAAAAGTTGATAAATATGAGAAATATATTTATGGTTTTGATAACTGTTGATATGGATTTAAAGAAGGATCAGTAAAATAAGCAAAAATGAAATAGACACTATTTGGTTAAAGAAGGCCAAATGACTTTGGATAATAAAAAGTATGTTAAAAAATGGGAGTGTAGAGAAAATGGGAGAATTCCAATACTGAGAAAGAGCAAAGTGCATATAGAAAATTTGATAATGAACTAGTTTTAGCAAAAAAAAATGATTGGAACAAGAGAGAGGTAGTAATACTTCAAAAAATGAAAATATTTGGTAGAATTAGAAATGTTACATGAGACAAAAAGACATGGTTAACAAGTGAAATTGCAGATAAGAATGGAAAAAGATTAACTGATAGCAATATTATATTAAAAAGATGGAAAGAACATGTCTATTTAAAAAAAATAACTTAATTATGTAACTTGAAAATGAAGAAGATATTGAAATAGATGACAAAAATATGAACATATTGCCAGAAGAAGTAATAAAGTTAATTGCACAAATAAATAATGGTAAGTCTGTTGGATTTGATGCAATACCCATAAAATTTTTGAAAGAAATGAAAGGATTTACTATGAATGAAATTGTCGGATTTTGCAATTTGATATATAATAATGGAATGTGGCTAGGATTTTACAGGAATGTAATGATTCCAATAAACTGTTAAATGTGAAGTGTGTAAGTCAAAAAATTTTGTTACCTCATGCTTTCTAAAGTTTTCTTGAGGATTTTAACTCAAAGAATTTATGGGTAGGCAAACTATTATATTGAAGAACAGCTTGGATTTTGGAGAAGGAAAAGTACAAGAGATGCAATTAGAATTGTTAGAACAATTGCAGAGAGATATATTGAAAAAGATAAAGGAATTAGTATATGGTTTGTGAATTTAGAAAAAGATAGAATAATCTGGTATAAACTTATGACTATCTTAAAAAATAGATGAGTATATTGGGAAGAGAGATGATATGATTTAGAATGTATATACTAAGCAAAGAATAAGAATTAGACTGGAGAATAATGAGTCTGATGAAGTGAATATAGAAAGAGGAGTTAGGAAAGAATGCAACATGCTACCTGTTTTTTTAAATAATTATTTAAACTATGAGAAAGCAAATGTTGGAGATAGAATAATAAAATATATAAAATTTGCAGATGATATGACTCTTATAGCTGAGGATGAAATAAATTGAGAAAAAATGTTTGAAATATGGAATGAATATTAATGTTGAGAAAACTAAGTGTTGATAGATGGGAATGCAGCAAAAAGACTGAAAATTGAAATCCATGATAATATAATTCAACAGGAAAAGGGATTTAGATATTGGGGCAGTAGTTGAATGAGGATAAAGGAAGTGAAGGTGAACTTAAAAAAAGAATAGTATTAGCAAAGAGAAATTTATTAAGAGAAAGAAAATATTTTGTAAACCTTTGAAGAGAGAATTAAGAAAAATATTAATTAAATGCTATACATGGAGTGTGTGAAAGTATGGTTGTAAAATGTCGTTAATGAGTAATAAAATTATGAACATATTGGAAGCACTTAAGATATGGACATGAAGAAGAATGGAAAAAATCATTTGAATGAATAAAATAAAAAATGAAGAAGTTTTGAAAAGAGTAAATAAAAAAAGAAGACTGATTGAGAAAATTAGAAAAAGAAAGAGAAACTGAATTGGACAAATATTAGTCTAATGAAAGATATCTTAGAGGGAATGGTGAATGGAAGCAAAAAAAGGATCGAAAAGATTGACATTGTTGAATGATATGAGAGATGGGGAAGAATTACATGAAATTGAAGAGCTGATCAATGAAGAGAATTAAGTAGAAAATGAATAAATTGGTAATGTGACTACTTTCTGAACCTGTTGATGGGACAGTATGTTATTGATGATGATGGTAACCATACATAAATCAATACTTGTCTATTCTATAATATATTTTATAAAGATGTAAATAGTAATATAATTTGAGCTAAATTCCACTTAGTCTTACTGTCTATTTAAATGATCAGTACCTCATGATTTGTAATGATACCTGCATATGGTATGAACAGTAACAGGGTAGAAAATGTAAGATTCTTAACATTAATGATTATGTAATTTAAATTTCCAATCATACATACATTCATAAGTAATAGGTAAATAATGAAATTTACTAAATAATATAGCTGTTAACTAATATTATCTTATGTACTCTACTTAATCATATATATATATATATATATATATATATATATATATATATATATATATATATATATATATATATATATATATATATATATATATATATATATATATATATAAAACAAATTATAAATTTTGTAACTTGCTTTTGAGCTTGCATTTTATATAGTATAAATTTCAAGCACACATATATAAATATGATAGTGGTTTTTACATACACATTAACAGTTTTCATAATGTATGTATATATTTATATACTAATCAAATTCTTAATGCCCACACCATATTTTCCTGGTATTGCAACTATTATTACTATGTGATTATTCATGCAATATATAAATAGAGATAGGATGTATATGGTCATACATGGGTGCCCAAGTTGTGGGATCAATAATCACCTTGAAATTTTTTCTCAAACATTTAATAGTTTTTAATGGAAATGTTGGGCAGTATTTTGTGAAAGCATGAAGATAAGCAGGTGTATGAGTGCTTATTCTTTTTTATAGTTGGAATGGTGGTAGACAGAATTAAACTATAGCCTAATTTCCAAGAAAAAGGCATCAATGGTTAGAAGTCAAAAGCAGAAAGTGCTAATATCCTGATATTGCAGATCAGGCTACTATTTGATCATGACAGTTTATTTAGAGAATTTCAACTGTAAATGATATTCATATGAAGAATTATAGCAAGGAGAAAAAGAACTGTATATAGTAGGGTATTTTTGTATTTCAAGAATATAGAAGAAAAAGTGAAGAGTCAATAAAGGCATAAACATTGAAAGTAAAATGAGATGGAATTCTTTATAAATAAAAATAAATAAAAGAACAATGTTATAATACTGATGATATATTATATTCATTGACAAGATTAGTTATTCATTTTAATGAAAAGTACAAATTACGTTTAAATTCAAATTTATGCCCCAAAATTTTGACCACATTAAACAACATTTTAAAACTGTTATGAAAGATTTTAATTCTGTAAATCGAAAACAATTAAGAGATGACAATTTGCTTAAAGTTTGATATAGGAGCAGAAATAAAACAATAAATAGACTTTGGAAATTTGAAGAAAAAAATCTTAATGTCATGAATTTTTTTGACAAATTTCTAAATTGCAAATGGATGTAGAAGTATTCAAATGAAAATTCCACAGAATTGAATTAAATTTTGACTAATTGAAAATATATATGCAAGAATGTAATGTACATAAAAGAAACAACATAGTAAGATGCAAGATATGTGATAGTACAAATCATAGAGACAAATGATTATAATGAAGATTATTAACAAATAATATTTTTAACATTCAGAAGTAATCCAGTAAATTTAAGTTAGAATTTGCAAATTGTTTAAATATTATCAGACTCCACTAATGTCTCAGAAATTAATAAATTCAAGAAGAGAATTTATATTCTATTAATAATATCTGCTACATATATGGCTGCTACAAAAAAAGCAGCAATTCAACAATAATTTTTCAACCTAGATAAAGCAATTTGTAAACAAAAAATTAGGCAAAATAGCTAACTGTAAATTGACAAGGAAAACTTAGGAGAAAACAAAATTTTAAAACTACAATACATCTTTATATTAGAAAAAAAAGTTGCTTTAACAATAAAAAAAAAGATGGCACTATTATTAAAAAAAGAGATGACGTTTTAAAATGTGTGGAAGATTTCTACAAAGAATTATATAGTAATGAAGAACAAAACAAACAAATTCTTAATTATTATTACACCTGATTTTGGACAAAGATTTTAAATGAGGAAGAAAGAAAAAACAAAGAAAATTCCTTCAATTACAACATCTTATGAATGATCAAGGAGTTTAAATAAAGAGACAAAGACAACATTAACAAGTATATAAAGTATGTCAGCAATAAAGCTTATGTACTACTAAAACCATTAGAAACTTTTATCA
This sequence comes from Epiperipatus broadwayi, assembly GCA_028023455.1. Classification (NCBI taxonomy): domain Eukaryota; kingdom Metazoa; phylum Onychophora; class Udeonychophora; order Euonychophora; family Peripatidae; genus Epiperipatus; species Epiperipatus broadwayi. The sequence goes on from JAQFVV010012417.1 coordinate 9,595,144, forward strand.
GAAAGTATGACACCCAAACCTCATTGACTTCAAATCCTGTATATTCCTCCCCTATATATCTAACATAACCTATCATATTACTAATATTATTACCTCTACTCACCAGATTGCTTTATGTACTGGAATCCCACTGAATTGGCTACTCAACAAAGCAAATGATAGTTACCATTTGATCTCCACTCTCAAAGCCATTTATATAATTAGATGCCAGGAACCCACTTGTCCATCAGTTTACTGCTGGGAATATCAGGCAAACTTATCTATGCTTATAGTCCAACACACCTACTTATATTTGAGGCTAAAACTATATTAGTGCAGAAGATACCCTTCCATGTTCTTTATTGCTATATAATTCTTGATAGAACTCTTCTACACATTTCATGATATCATCGCTCTTTTTAGTAATTGTTTTATCTGATTTTCTTATTTCAGGAATATGTATCCTACCAATACCAAGATATTATTTTATACTCTTGAGACTTTTATTTTCTTCTATAACTTTCCTTGGTTAATTCATAATTATAATTTCTTATATCATTATCAAATCACACCACTTTACAAAATTTGAGATATTCAACTCTTCTTAATGCATTATTTTATATATTTTCATAGTGATTCTTTTCTTTATAAATTGTCTTCTCATAGTAGAAATTTTACTAGTGAATTGCTGCTTTTTGGTATCAGTTATCTTTGTGTTTTTGTGGTTTTAAAAGTGATCAGTTATCTGCCTATTGAATTTCTTTATCATATTCATAATCTGATAATATTTGATAACAATTTACAAGTTTTAATTTAAATACATTGGAACATTTCTGAAGATTAGGATCATCAACTGTGCATATTGTTTTTCTTAATAAATTTTATCTCTCTAGTTTTGTATTATCATCTATCTTACAACTTATTATTCAAAGATAAATTCCTGTGTTGAATTTTTAAAATATTAGAGACTTGAAAGATACATTTTTTGTTAGCCAAAATATAAACCAATTCTGCTGAACCTTCATTTGGATGCTTCCATGTCCATTTCTGTTGAACATTTTTCTCAAAAAAAAAATTCATAATATAAAGTTTTTCTTTTTCTGAAAACTCCACAAATGCTTATCCTCTCTCATTTCTATCATTATAAGAAAATTTACCTACAGCACTTTCATTTTTCAACGGTTTACCAATTTTAGCTTTAAAGTCTTCTGTGACAATTTTAAAATATTGTTTGGTATGATTAAAAGCCTTTTGTACAATCAAATAAAATTTCTCTACTTCTTCATCACAATGAGAACTTGTTGGGGTATAAACCTGAATTATCTGAATTTGATATCCGCTTTTAAATTGAATAACCTATCCTGCCATCTTGTCCAATACATCATCAATCTTCATAATGTTTTTACATTTTTTATTTATAATAAATTCTATTCCACTTTTACTTTTAATGTTTGTACCTTAGTAGTTCAGTACATGTCCAGTTTTTAAATCAATTGTCTCTTCACCTTTTCTTTTAACTTTAAAAAGTCCAATAAGGTCCCATACAATATTAGACAGTTCTTCTTCCAATTCTTTCAATCCTCCTTCACTTAAAAGTAATCTGTAGTTGTAACCCCCTAAATAAATGATCATCATCTAATGGCAACCTGGGTCTGCAATCAGACAATTCTTAACACCCTCTATCATCAATTGACAACTCTTATCTTGGTTGGTGATTTTACATCTACCTGAAAGTAAGTGTCATGATTTATTTTTGTCGGTCATGATTGTGAATATCTATTAGAAAAAAATTACTTTTACACAAATTAACTTTGAATTCAAGTAAACTCAATTGATATTTCATTTAAGTTCTATCAGACAGCAGAGAAGAAAGACCATGGTGATTTTTGATTCTAAATTCACAGTTAAAAATTCTGTCTAATGCATGTTGATGAGAATCTCATCCATATTGGTATACTATATGAATAATCATATAGTAATAACAGCTGCAATGACAAGGACGTATGTAGTCAACATTAGGAATTTGTCCTGCTCGATTCCTTTAAGGCCTTCAAAAGTAATCAAAAGGACTCCTTTCAGTTAAAAGCAATATATATATTACTAAAATTATACGTTTTTAATTATATTATAATAATCATCAGAAAATATATTTTTTTCCTTGGGAGGGTGTGTGACATTTGAGTACCAAAATAAAATATTGAATAAGCAGCTTGTTTCATTTGAATTATGACAGATTTTTTTTTACATTCCTCAACTGGAAATCAATTCATAAACTTTTAATTTTCAAATCTACCACTAAGCTAAATTACACACAACATTAAGTCATTAATCTTTACTGATAATTCGTTTTACAATAAAGATAACCACATGTAACTTATCAAATAGTTAAATATGCAATTAAAAAAAAGATCTTCAAAATTTCAATTACTTTAATCTCATTGTGAATGTAATTAGCAGTGGAAGATCAAAAAAATGCTAAACTGCAATATATGTGTGTGTGTATATAAATATAAGAAAGCAATCAACATTTAAACAATACCAATACCAATCAACAATTTATATATATGTTTGAAAGTTTGTAATATTGTAGATGTCAGCGCGACTGACTTGCACTTGCAGGCAGTTGCCCGGGTTGCGGGTTCGCGTCCCGGCCGATGCTATGACACTTAAAAAAAAATAGTACTATTTTCATCTAGTTTAATTATTAAATGTTTTTAGACACGTTAAAATCTTTATTTATACTTTTAAAAATATCTTTAACTGTTAGTAACAATTCACAGGTTGGTGTATATAACAAGGTTTTGATATATATATATATCTTTTATCCAGGTATTGATGTTATGATTAGTAATAGTGCTAACATGAGAATCAAACCATTGACCTTTAGATTCATGTAAAGTATAATGTATTTAATACAAAAAAGGTTACTAATACTGTGGTTGATCAGATCCCAAATACCTTATAAAGAAAAAAAAAGCATGACGCTTAAAATACTGTTTTATACTAATGTGTGTTGGAAAAGCATGAACAATGTTTGAAGTTTTTTAAAAAATAATAACTAAACTAGATGATGAAAATAGTTAGTTCAACATATGTGTATATATAATTGAATATTGTTTGGAGAAACATATGTAACCAATGAGATGACATATTTATAGCTCATTTCTTATCTTGAAACCTATTAATGAGTGTGCAACTGTTTACAGGTATAAAAACATCAGACCATACAACCCAAAGCTATAATTCATTGAAGAATTATAGAATCCTGCATAAAATCGCGAAATTTTGTATTTCCACTTCAGTATCACTTAAAAACTGAAAGTCTATAGATATATCAAATATATTATTGTACATCTGATGCTACCAAACTTGCAAGTAAAACTTTAGAAAAGTAAAATAAGAGTTTTATTAATCAATTTAGCAGTAATTTGTAGAATAGTTAATTTAAATATTCACATTAATTTTGTTTAAAGTGAATTATGAATTTAAAGTTATATCATTATTAAAATAATTTTTATGAAGTTATTTTTTTAAAATTATATTACCTATTAGATAATTAAATTTGTGGATTACAAAAGACCTATGATAATAATAAATTAGTCGAACAAAATATATTCTTATAAAGCTTTTAAAATTACTTTTATAAAAAACAATTTTGTTAATAAATATTGAAGTCCGTAATTTTATTTTGAAATATTTAATAATTTAAATGTTATTAAAATTTCAGACATTGTATAAAGTTTTGAATAAAAAATATTAATGGAATTTAAGAAGAGATGAAGTTTCAAAACGCACATAGACACGCTCACACAAGATTTATATAGTACAAATATTTTAATGCCCTATGCCATTTAACACATGGTGGGAATTAGACTCAAAGTAGTAAAAACAAAAGAAATTGCTTTGCTCTATTGAATGGATCTCAGCTAATTACTTTGATGATCTAAGATCACATGACTTTCTGAATGATTGAACACAAAATTTTTAATAATAACTGGAAATGAAACATTTGTTACTTTGAACATCTAAAATCACATGACCTTCTGAATAACAGAATACAAAATTTTTATTAATAATAGGAAATGAAACACTTGTTCAGTAAATAATAATACTCTATAAAATGATTAAAGCAAAATTTAAACATCAATTTAATAAATAATCTCTAAATGGGCCCCTGCAGAACAAATGCCTTTCTAATAATCTCCAAAAAAGATAAAAAAATAACATTATTCACTTTCTTTCTTGGGTTACCCAATAGCTGAGAATGATTAGTTAAACATTTATTAACTTACATTTGATATCTAGATAAGTTTTCTATGAATGGCTATCTTTTATAAAAATCCTATCTCATCATTTCAAGGATTTTTCTTTTCTGAATTTGAACATAGATCTTAGGCATGGTATATTGTGCTTGGTAAATTTTTTACTACAGTAAGAGTGACAAAGTAGTAGCTAAAATAGCAAGAAAAATAAATATTTTATTTTTTCTAAATATAATTACATAAGAATGCATGAACTTTGCTTAATAGGGATTTTTATTATTTAACTTATGACAGACAATTCGTATAAATAAAACTTATCAAAATTCAAACTTAAAATATGTTTTTCAGATTAAAGAATTTTAATTAAATGGATAGATTCTCATGTGTACATAGTTTTAAGTTTCATTATGTCATTTAATTTAATATCTTATATTTAGACTTTTACATGTATGAATAATAAGCTAATGATATTTAGTAGTTAGGTTTAAACCATAGACAGTAATTATGTTACTATAACATGTAAAGAAAGCTTTCATTTTTTGGTTAATACTAATATAGTTACTGCATCAAATTATTGGGGGAAAAACAAATATTTTCCCTTGCAGATTTTAATGCACATATTAATAAGAACACTAAATTATAAATCAGTATTTCTGCAAGTATTTATATAAATTCTTTGAGTTGAATAATTTGTTGCTATTGAACTTTTACACATGGATTAGTTAAAATTAATATGGATGTTTGTACAATTAAATTGCAATACAAAAAAGTACATGCATAATACTCAAAACATTAGCATCTTCTAAATTTTACTATAGTTAAAATTCAGGCTGAAACAAAAAGATAACTTACTTTGAGCACTTATAGCTAAAGACTGCTGAACATGTCTGAGGTTAATACACTTCACATTTAAAATCATTGTGGCATTAGAACAATCATTTTCTAATAAATTTTTGCATAAAAAAAAGTGATGTTCCATTCTTTAGTAATATCTATCTAAATTTCAACACTTATTAAACATTAAAAGTGCTAATTTGAATGATCGAGATTGTCATGTTACCGGAGATAGAATTTTTGGAAGAATGTTTTGTAAATATAATTAAGTATTTCTGTATTCAGTAAAATAAAAAGTCTGTAATGAATTATTGACAATGATTTTATTATAAGTAATGTGATTAAAAAATAATGTGATATTTATTTAAAATAATAAAATAAATTTGAAGATTTGTAAATGGGTAAGAATAATAATTATCCATTAAAGCAGCAAAAGGAATATACATATTTGCTGATTATGATAGTAATTAGATGTTTTGTGATACATTAAACTTAATTATGGTACTAAGCTGTTATATAATAATTCTAATAAATCACAGGTGGGCAATTTCATTATATAACAGTGCTGACTTTTTAAACATAGGGAAATGATTATTTACTCATCTTTTGAAAAATGATACAGAAATTTAGATGATTGTCTTTAATAATATATCCAAATTAACAACTCTTTTGCATTTGGATAAGCCATTATGAAATTAAAATTATATCAATTGAAAAAAGTCACAGATTGTGAAGATTTCTAGTGAAGTTTTAAAGAGAGTTCTTGTTGCACTGGCTGATAAGAATAGTTTAATAGTTTTGAATTTTAAAATAAAAAGTACAGTATAATGATGTGTATTATAGTTGAAATATCTTCAAGAATTTTATGGGAGAAGTTTCTTCTAGTTATAATAAGTAATTATAAAAAAAAGACTTTTCTTTTGATAAAATCATGGCATATTACAGATATAGTTTTTGATGTTAGAAAAATTTTGAAAATGTATTGCATAATATATATTGGTTGTCTTTATTACTTTGGCCAAGGCATTTGACTTGTTAATCAGAAAAAAATTGTGGCTCTGCTTGAAACAAACATATTATCCATGGAAGTTTATTCAAAATATAAAACTATTTTATTATAGTTTAAGAGAAAGTGTTATTACTAGTGAAAAAAATTAAAGGCATTTGAAATAACAAGTGATATTAAACTTGAGATCTATTAATTCCACTGCAGAAAATAAATTTGTTGTTAACTAAAAGCAGATTCTTTGATTACTCTTGAAGGTTTTAAAAGAACTAAGCAAGGTAAATTCCTAATGTTCACTCCATATGTTCTTGTCATTGCAGCTGTTATTGCTATGTGATTTTTAATATAGTAAACAACCATGGATGGGCTACTCACTAGCATCCATTAACCAGAATAGTGAGTTCATTAGTTATTTACCTCTGAGTTTAAGATCAAAAACACTATAGTATTTTTTCTTAGCTGCTGGATAGCTCTTAACTAAAATATTAGTCAAGTTTTTTTAAAGGCAGAATGAACATGTATGTGAAATGATTTGTTTCTAATAGACATTTACAATCATGACAGACAAAATAATTTATGGATCTTATTCCCAGAAGTCTGTAAAGTCACCAGCCAAGGCAAAAATTGATAACCAAAGGCAAAGAGTACTAATAACTTTCTGATTGAAGATCCAGGGTGCCATTTGATTATGATATTTTATTTAGATACTTACAATTGCAGATTATTTTTAAGTGAAGAAAAATTGCAAGAATTGAAAAAAGGACTGTCTAATATTAAATGGGACATGTTTGGGATTTGTGAAGTTAAAAGAAAAGGTTAAGAAACAACTGATTTCACAAATGGATGTATACTGTATGACAACATCATACACATTGGAAGTACAAATGAAGTAGTATCCATTATAAATAAAGGTGGAAGAACAACATTGTGGAGATTGATAGTGTATTGGACAGAATGGCAAGATTAGTTATTCAGCTTAATAGTTATCAATTGCAGATGTTTTAGGTTTATGCCCAAACAAGTTCTCGATATGATGAAGTAGCAAATTATTATATCAATGTACAAAAGGCTTTTGATCAGATCGAACAACATTTTAAAATTGTCATGGGAGACTTTAATTCTAGAATTGGTAAACAATTTATGGTAATAGAAATAAGAGAAGTCATAGACTTGTGGAGGTTTTTGAAAATGGAAAACTTTATAGTATGAATGTCTTTCTTTGAAACTGGAAATGTATATGAAAACATCCAAATGAAAATGCAGAGAATTGGATTTCATTTTGACTAACAAAAAATATGTATTTCAAGATTGTAATAGTCTTAAGAAATTAAGCACAGAAAGTGATTATCGATTAGAGAGATATGATGCATGTTAAGGCAAAATTAAAGACAGAAACTTTTTTAAGAAAAACAATATTCACAGTTGATATTCCTAATCTTCTGAATTATTCAAATAAATTTAAATTAGAACTTGCAAATCATTTCCAAATATTGTCAGATTTTGAAGATAATAAACAAAATCAAAAAGAAAATAACTTGTACTTTTTAAAAAACTGCAACAAAGATAACTCATACAAATACTGCTATTAACCAATGAAATTTCTATTGAGATATGACAATTTATAAAAACAAGAGGAAATATGAAAACATATAAAAATGATGAATTAAGAAGGATTGAATGTCTCAAACTTTGTAAAATGGTACAAAAAAGGGTTGATAATGATATAAAAATTATAATTGTGAATTAGCAAGGAATGTTATAGAAGAAAATAAAAGTATCAAGAGTGTCAAATAAATCTTGATAGGAAACTTATTTTGGCCATAAGAAAAAAATGTGGAACTATTATTAAAAAGGGAAATGTAATCATGAAATATGTACAAGAATTCTATCAAAATTATTTAACAATAAAGAAAAAGGACATACCTCTTACAGCTACTATACCTTCTGAATTATCTAGAAATTTAAATGAAAAAGTGAGATATGTAATCAATTTTATAAAGAAGGAAAAAGTTCCAGGGTAATGATGGAATTATAATTGATATCTTAAAAGAAGCAGGTGAAAAAATAGAAATTTTTTTGAGCAAAGTTTATACTAAATATCTAAATAATAAAAATGTACCAAGTGATTGGAATAATGCCATATTAATATTTAAAAAAGATGACACAGAGGATATTAGAAATTAAAGATCCATCAGTCTTTTATCAATTTTATATAATTTTTTATCAAAATAATTACAATTCATTTTACAATAAACTTTGAATTTTAACCAATCAAAAGAACAATCTGGATTTAAAAGTAGTTTTAGTATAGTGGGTCATTTCCAAGTAATGAGAGAAGTTATAAAAAAGACCAATGAATATAAGTTGTCATTATACTTTGGATTTGTAGATTATAAAAAAGGCATTTAATTCTATAAGCATTTCTTTAGTAATTAAAGAATTGGATCATCAGTATAGTTTCAGATATTGTCATATTCTGAAGAATATTTATTTAAAAATTCAACAGCAATAATTAAATTACATAATGATACTAAAAATATTAACATTGAAAACAGAGTATGATAGGGTGATTCCATATCTCTAAATTTTTTTACAGCAGTTATGCAAGAACTATTTTGTAGATTAAAATAGGATGATAAAGGACTAAAATTAAATAAAGATTATTTAACTCATTTATGTTTTGCAGATGATGTAGGTGTTTTTGCATATAATGATTTAAAGTTGCAGGAAATGCATTTGAGATGGAATATTTTTAATGAATGTGTATCACTATTTCTTAGTTATGATCCAGAGACTTGAAAACTTATAAAAGAGCAATACAGAGGCTTTGGACACTCAATAAAGTATGCAGAAATATATGTTAGAAGAACAAGAAGAGATCAAATACAAAATAATGGGTGAAAGAACAAACAGGTTTTAATGACATCATTGCAAGTAATAAGAGACTGGAGTTAGAATGGACATTTTGCTAGAAAAGATGATAATGGAAAATGGATTCCAAGGGATTGTAAAAGATCTACAAAGAGATCACATGTGCTGTGGATGGATGAAATAAGGAAATGTACTGGAGTGATGTGGAGAAGAGAGGTGAGAGATTTAAGAAGATGGATTGAACTTAGATATTCATTTTGTAGGAGATTGATAATAGTTGAAAGCAATGACAATGATATTAATGCCATCTTAATGTTAAAATTTTATGACAATTGTTTTTTTCAGATAGTTTAATGATAAAGTTTTTAATTTATATTAATTAGAAAATACAAAAATATGTAGGGAGCTTAGAAGTCTAATTTCAAATACTTTGCAATCCTTTATGATTTTAAATTTACATCATGTTAAAAGCAATTTGAGTAAATAAGCATAATTCTTAATATGCACACTTTTTCTTTTCATCTTTTCAACAACTTAATCTATTTCTTATTCTACAGTTTGATTAGACACTTTAATGAGCTTCACATAATTTGTGATTATAAGGATACAAACCTTTTGTTCAAAGTATGATTATAAAAAGTTAAGATTTGAGGTTTAACTATTTGATTTGGTTTTAACATTCAGAAAGCTAAAATGCTTTCAGTGTAACTTATGAATCAACTTAATTAATTAGCTTGATAACTTTTTTAATAGAAAGGCAAATTTAGATATTATGATTGAACATCGATTTTACTATGTTGCTTCAAGCAACATTTAACAAATTGAAAGACAATTTAATTGATCACATTATTTAACTAATGGGGTTGTATTTTTTGCTGTTGCTTTGATAACAATATGGTATGAAAGTAAGATACAGATTCAATATCAATGCAACATAAATATATTAAAAAAAATTAATTTAAGCATAATCTATAATTTTGTAAAATTTAATCAAGAACAGTCAGTATGTTTTTCAGATTTCTGAATGTGATGCTACTAAAATCTATAACTAGGCATGTGAAGTGTATAAAAACCAACAGACTTACCAGAAAATATATTTTATAGTGAACCTCAGCATATATTCACAATAGAGACAGAATTTTTTACTTTAAAGGTTTATTTCAAAATCACAATTATTCAAGATAAAGTACTGATTATTTTCATTGAGGAGATAAATCTAAGGATATATATATTGTAGAATTATAATTAGAAAAGGTGTGAAATTTTACAATAAGAAAAATCTCATGTTAAAAAAATTAAATCTCCCTCCCTCCCTCCCTCCCTGCCTGCCTCCCTCCCTCCCTCTCTCTCTCTCTGTCTTTTTCTGATTATTGTGTATTTTAATGGATGGGCACTTAAATGGTGCATCCAAGTTATGTTTAAATAATTGCCCAAGCTGGCAAAGGCTCAATAGTTAGCCTGGTCTAAAGAAGACCCATTTCCAATTCAGTCACAAGGTTGACTGTTGATTTATATTTTTTATGGTTCAAATCCAGCCACAAGATGGACTGTTGATTTATTGTACAAATTTGTTTATTTCCATCAATGATGATGATGGATGGTTTAGTTAATATTTTATTTATACTGATATTTACTTTATAATGCTGGTGGTTGATGTATAGTTTTTTTAGCTGCTCTTATAAGTTAGCTTCTGATCTCTCAATGTTCTCAGAGATCTCAATGATCACAGAGATTTCTAATCTCATGCTCTTATTAAATATTTTATACTTAAATATACATTTTGTAAATATTTCATTTTAAATTTACTTGGGGTTGATGATGATTTTTCCGTCACCCCAGTTCAATTCTACTTTCTACCAACCCCACCACCCATCCTGTTACAATATATATATATATATATAATGTTTTCCATTTTGCTAGGCCTCTACATGCTAATATAAATTGCGCGCGAGTTGATCAAGCTATGTTAAAAAGAAGAAAGTTGTATTTCGATTTCTATTAAAAACATAGCTATATTTCCTGATCAACTCGGCCTTGTAATTGTTGAGAATTATGCTATCGACGACATCAGCTTTTAATTTATTTGAAAGGCGCCAGAGTTCTGCAAGAACCCACTGAACCATCACATAGCATCTCGAAAATTAAAAAGAAAAGATATTTTTAAACTAATCGGTATTACATCATACCGTAACGAGAATTATTTTTTTAAGATTATTATTCCTGGGCTTATTCAAACATATTGGCAAAGGTAAATTACATTCTTAAATCTTCTTAAACTAATAATAAATTTAATAATAAAAAATAATAACTATTATTAATAACGCACAAATGAAAATTGGTATTAGAAATATTTTTATTCTAATAGATAAAAAATGTTTAAAGGAAATTATTAATCAAATAAATTGGAGAGAACACACTTAAATCAGACGTGAATCAATTAATAAAAAACAATTTTACAATTACAGTTCACTTCCAAATTTCTTCTAGAAAGTTACTTAAAAATGAATGTCTCTTGCACAAGAAATTTAATGTCTCTATCGGGATTGTTTAAACATATTTTTAAGAATTGTTTGCAAACGTTACTTTTGTCACAATCAGGATAATGAAGCATAACTTACCGGTAAGTTTTAGTGAATTCACGATGGTTGTAGATAACTATGCATAGTTTTTCGGGGTTAAAATGAGCTCACGGCCTTTGATTATTAGTTGATCTTGCGGTCCATTCTCCTAGTCGGTCACGAAAGCTTTTCTGGTATACATCTTCAGGCACGATGTCTTCAGAAGCTCCGGTTCACTCCGCCATGCCGAATTACTTCAGCGTAGAGCGATCTTGGATATATTATTGTTATCCAAGACCAACTAGAGAAACCAATGAACAAGACGTTCCTCCAACCGAATCCCTCCTTTTTATACTAGAGGTCCAGTTTTCAGACTTCTGCGCATATCTTTTGTTTGTCAAAATATACGTTGATAATCTTATATATTCTTTATAAAATTTATGTTACAAAGTCTTTATTTTTTTCAGCATAATTCTGCCATCTTTAATTAGTTGAAATATTTTTACTTTCTCTTATCTAGATTGGTAATTTGTGTCTTTTGTTCTCTCCAATTCTAACTTTTATTTCTAATTACATAAAAAAAAACGAAAGAATAATTTAACTTTCACTGTACGTTATTTTTTTTAAAAAAAAAAATTAGTCAAAAAAAAATCTAAATTTACTTTTATTTTTTTAGCTTTTACCAAATGCCAATATATTTGCAATGTATATAAATAAACGTTACAATATATATATATCAAATAAAAGAAGTATCATGTGATAAGTGAATATATATTTGTGATTTACTTAGCTTTAACAATTTATTTTTTCTCTGTCATTGTTTTGTTGATGAGATAATAATGATGACTACAAGGATTTTATTTATCTTCAATATTTATTACATTAATCATATAACTAATTAAACTTTCTACATGAGTATTATAGTAAAACAACAATAGATTCAGAATTTAAAGTTGATGAAATTGATTCTCATTTAAATAAAGTAAAACAAAATCTGTGTTAGAGATAACCAAATAAAACTATTATACTTAATTTTTTAACTGGTTGATTGAACATTACATGATTAAGGATATGTAAAATATCACATGATCACATTTCCTATACTAGCACATTAATTGTTGATAAACAGAGCAAAACTCTCCATACAGTATTGCCACCTGTGCTAAACAGAGTAATCAATGGATGCCAGAAGGCTTGTGCATAAAATCCCTATCTAATGCCTACTCATCCAATATCCCCAGACTAGTTTCTGGCTTGTGGCCTTCGTCAGTGAGGAGCTTTGGATCTGAGAGCACTGCATCTAGATCTTAGGATCTAATGCAACCCTCTAGCAACCACCTTTTATCTCTACTTAACTACAAAACTATGAGAATGAAATTGAAAACACAAAAAATATTTTCAATCTAAGCTCAATAGCTTATATAGTCATATGGGTCTGAACTCAGTTCAGCACCCATAAATTTTGGTGTCCTCACTGACGAAGGCCACAAGCCAGAAACTAGTCTGGGGATATTGGATGAGTAGGCATTAGATAGGGATTTTATGCACAAGCCTTCTGGCATCCATTGATTACTCTGTTTAGCACAGGTGGCAATACTGTATGAAGAGTTTTGCTCTGTTTGATATGTAAAATAATTATCTCACAAAGTATAAATGTAAAATAACTAAAGATGATATGGAGACTTTGCAGTTAAATTTACTTAACATAAAAAATAATGACATAATGTAGATTTCAAAACTTTAGAAATCATAATCTCTTAAGTAAAATGAATGCATACTGCATTAAAAAAAAATATGCCTTCTATATTTTTTAATATTATAATTTCTCCTTAAAAATGCAACCGTTTTATAAAAAGTCTTTGAAAAAAGCATTTATTATACTTTCACTCTTTTTTATTAAATTCTAAATATAAAAACATATAACATTATTGACACTATTTTGTATTTTAAAATAAATAATTTTAATAGTTTACAATAATCAAAAAATAAAAAACAATTGCAATGATTTTAATAATGTAATTGCAGTATGCTTGTCTATTTTTCAGCAAAAGTAACTTTAAAAAATAAAAATCAGTTTGTGATATATAATAAAAGAAAATTAATTAATATTTGTAGATACAGAAGAAATGCTGGATTATAACCAACGTATTTTTGAAAGGTATTTGAGTTTGTTTTTAATTTGACTTTTCATTATTTAAATTCACAAATTATGTCAATATCATTTTATAATTAAATGCTGGGCTTGTAATCTTTTTAAACAGAAATATTAAAAACACATGAATAAAATATTCATAATTTTTATTTGTCATTCATTAGACTAGAGATTATCTAACAATGAATAATATTTCTGTAGTGTAATTTTTACTACATCACTCTCACACAAGGTATGTACTGATTTCTATCCACTTTTAACACTTTGTGGAGGGATGCAATCATAAACATATGCCCAAAGATATGTCGAAAAGATCTATGATCGCCAAGATGCACATTTCCCACTGAACTAACACTTATCAGTTGGCTCAGACTAAATTTTTTTATACATATCTTTATCATCGCTCTAATCGTTATATATATATATAGAAAATTATTACAGTTTAATTGATATTCTGCCCTCACAACTTTGACACAAAACACTTATTGAAGTCGCTACTTTGTGTGAGAGTGGTGTGGTGAAAATTACACTACAGAAATATTATTCATTACATGAATAGAATGATACAATTTGTTTCCCTTCATGTAACATCACATTGTTAAAAGGGATATTTATGACGAATTAACATTCTCACACTAGTAGCAAATGCGATATAAATTAACAAATTAATGTAACAAAATCTCCAAAGTCAGAGAAGAATATCAATTTGAAAATTAAAATACTGTACTATTTAGTTTTAATAAATAAAATTAGAATCAATAGATAATCATTTACTTTAAGCAAAAATGAAACTGTGTAAATTTAATAATTTTATATCATATATATATATATTCACATTAATTTTATATTTAAAAATTTTTAAAAAGTATAACAAGATTCAATGAAAATATAATTAATATAGATAATATATATATATGTGTGTGTGTGTAAACCAATCCAACTACTTAAAAATTATTTATTTTGACTAACGTATTTCCATAAGAAATTTTTACTATCATTTCATTGTTAAAATAATTATAATTTATATATACAGTAAATAAGATCTACTTTTCAATTATATAATTATATTAATTTAATTATATCTGCTAACTTATATCTAATAATATTAATGATGATTTTAATTACCTTACTCAGAATTTGTCTCTAAATATCTTATCTGATCAACAGAAATTTTATGACTGCAAGAACATTTTTATACTTTTATTTAACTTAATGAGTAATGCATGAAAAACCAAAAATATATTTTTTCTTCAATTACAATTTAAGTTATCTATTTAAGTATAAGTATTAAACCTTTAAACATCACACGATCACTATCTCCCATGCTTGCTCATAAAGGTTGTTAAAATAGGCAAAACTCTCTCTATACAGTAGGGCCACTCAGAGCAAGATAGAGTAATCAATGGATGCCAGAAGGCTTGTGCATAAAATCCCTATCTATTGCCTACTCATCCATTGATTACTCTGTCTTGCTTTGAGTGGCACTACTGCATGGAGAGAGTTTTGCCTATTTTAAGTATAAGTATATTGTCTGTGCTGAACTTAAGGTATTTAGAAGGAATTTGAACTCAGACATTTAAGCTCTCTACAGCTGTCCACTCCATTCTATACAACTAATATACATGATCATCCACATGTCTAAAAGATAAATGATCTTCAATACATATATTTCATGATGAACTAGTACTCATCAGTTGGTCCAAATCATAATTTCTCATATACAAATATAATCAGTGCTCAGTTTATATTAAGATAATAAAAGTACAGGCTTCAATCTTCTCCACCTTCCAACTCTTCAGCCATCCATATCATTAAAATTCTGATGATGGAATGCTCAAATCCCTTGTTGAGCCAATATCATTGTCATATTCATGTTGACTTTGTTACTCTGCTTAATGTAATTAGAAGGGATTTGAACTCAAATTTTCAACATGAGTATGACAATAAATTTTGGCATCAAAAAGGTCTTTGAGCTTTCCATAATCAGATTTTCAATGATATGGATGACTAAAGAGTTGGATGGTGGAGAAGATTAAAGCTTATCGAGTAAAATTTGAAGATTTCTTATCTTAATATAAACTGAGCACTGATTATATATATATATATGTGTGTGTGTGTGTACTGATTATATATATATATATGTGTGTGTGTGTGTAAGAGATTATGATCTGGACCAACTGATGAGTGCTGGTCCACATGAAATATATATTAGAAATCATTTATCTTTTAAACATATACATGGTCATAAGTATCAGCTATATAGGCTGGAGAGGATAGTTTTTAGGGAGTTCAAATCCCTTCTAATTAATTTCAGTTATTATATTTAACAATCAACAATTCAATCTGTTGTCAAGCGAACCTTCTTTAAACAGTAAAAGTGGAAATCCTCCTAATAAATATTGCAACTTGACTACAAAAATTAAAATTATTAATTCAAAGAAATATATATAAACCTTATTAAACAGGTTAATATAAGCTGTTCTGAATACAAAATGACACATAGTCAATTCTAATGTTCAAACTGCAACCATAATTTTCCAACTATGTTTATTTACATAATAAAACTAATAATACCAAAGGCTAGATGGATAAATAATGTATGTACATAAAAGCACTCAATGCTTAAACAATACCAATGTCAATAATAAATAATCTCAATCTGTTGTTAAGACAATCTCCTTTAAACAATAAAGGTGGAAATCCACTTTTGTATATCATCTAATGTATTTATATGGACATTAAAGATTGTAACTTGGCACAAAGAGTGAAATTATTAAATCAAAAACATTTAAATAGATTTCATTAATCAAACAGGTAAATTATAAGTAAGTAAATATTTCAGGTGATGATACATTTATAATAGAGAAAATTAATTTAAATAGATCAAATTTAATTTATGAGCTCTGATATGCTTATCTCCAGTATAAAACAATCACAATCATATAATTATTATTGAACTATTACTTTAATCATATAAATAAAGATTAGCAAAATATCAATCAATTATTAAACAGATACATTAAAGTTAATTCTAAATTTAATTTGCTCTAGATATCATAAAAAAAATTGTATTAAGAAAAAAAAATTAAATATATATTTAAAGGGAAACAAAATGTTAAAAATATTTAGAGAATATCAATATTAAATTTAATATTTGCTATAAATGTTATTGTTTTTTTTATTTATTTATAAAGTCTTTTAATTTTAAATGAAGATTTATCTTACCATAGCATCAGATTTCTGATTTTACACTCTACTAAAAATATTGGTCCAAATCCCTTTCAAAAATTAATTTGTAAGACAATTTTTAATGTCTAAACCTTTATTTTATAATTTTCTCTTGAATTATTCTCTGGATAAAATAATGTTATAAATGGATTTCGTGTTCATTATAACCAGACTGACAAAAATCATGTGGCTAATTCTTAGATCATCAAAGGTTTTGTATGTTGGAATAAGACAATTTTAACACTGGCACCTGCATCAAACTACATAATTGCAGGTTTAGTTGATTGGTGCAATAACTATATTTTTTTCATTTCTATTATAAAGTGATTTTCAGCTATTGCATGGTTCCATAATTGATTTGTTAATAATTCACGAGTTAAGGACATCATTTTAATCAGCTTAGTTTTTTGGGATGCTGTTAAATTGACTTTTTTCTAAACACCAATATTATAATAAAAAAAAAACTGGCACCTTTTAGGATTTTATTTTTATTTATGAATATTATTCCAGATTATATGTAATACACCTGGGAACTTTTATTTATTATTATAAATCCATTTAAACCAAAAAAAATTTTTTTTTTTTTTTTTATAACAACAAAAAAAAAACATCCTTAATTGTTTATAAATAAGAATAAAGGAAATAAACAGTTTACAACTTTAAAAGAAACCTAATTAATTTTGATCTGGGTACTTTTTGTTTATATATTTTTTTTCTTCTTTTTAATATACTTTTGTTAGTGCGTGAGTCAAATGCTTGTAAGATCAGACTAGCTCTTTTTCAGAAAAGTGTCTGAACTAGAATATCTCTCTCAAAATGTTCATCTATATATCAAAGCTAAATGCAATAGCACATATAGCTCAGTGTTGAAAAAATCAGGTAATTCCTTTTAAACCTGCTGACACCAAAATTATTTATTTAGAAAATAATCACAAGCAATATAAGAGAAGTTTGGCCAATAATTAATTCTATGAAGTTAAATATAGAAGCCAATAGCAGTCCTTTCAATAAAAACTGATTGTTTAATCAAGTGTTATAGCTAACCCTAGGACAATGTACAATTGAACACATGCTAATATGCTAATATCTTTAGTAGTAAACAAGTAGTTTGGTTTATATGCATGCATATAACATAATGTTTACACTACCATTTATTTTCGTCTTGCTTAGACAAAGATACATTGCATCGATACACTGTATTGAAAGTCTGGCTGAGCAAAATAACAAATATTGTTAAAAACGAATATATAATCATTGACAATTATTTACATACTCTGGTAGTTGTGCACAAAATAATTATTTTATTTATAATATTACAGACTTTAAAACAATTTTGTACTCTAATTAATAAACATTAGTTTAAAACTAACAGCATATTGTAATTGCATATATTATGGATAAAGACTGTTCTGAAAAAAATATTTACTTGCATATTAAAATTGCCTGGCTTTAGTTTTTGTATAACTCTTTTATAAGTAGGGTAAGGGTTTGTAATTTACAATAAATAATAATAGATGTAAGTGAAAAAACTAACTAAGTTACTTAAAGATATATTTAGGCTAATGGCAATAACACTTGGAATTTTGGAATTATTTGAAAAAATAAAAAGCTACAATTATTGTAATAATTTTTTTCTCTATATATTAATATTGTAAATATTTATATTTAATTAAAGCAGCATTATTTTTTATAGGATGAGACATTCAAAGTAACAAATAGTATTTGATCCTATACTAAAATATTTCCACATTCAAAATGCATTGATTATCAAATAAATTTCTAATGATATTGCAGTCAAATAAATTTCTAATGATATTGCAGTAATAATTTAAAGTAAACAACATTCAATCACATGATTAAAATGTTCATGACAAAACACAAAAAAGAAGCTGTTTAACCCTCAGCACTAAATTGCAACAGCTGGAGAAAGAATGTTGCTGTAACCAAAAAGAGATCCATAGATTCTTCACCATGATCTTAAAGG
Source organism: Epiperipatus broadwayi (assembly GCA_028023455.1). Classification (NCBI taxonomy): domain Eukaryota; kingdom Metazoa; phylum Onychophora; class Udeonychophora; order Euonychophora; family Peripatidae; genus Epiperipatus; species Epiperipatus broadwayi. The sequence goes on from JAQFVV010012417.1 coordinate 9,614,018, forward strand.
AACTGAACAGAGCATATTACTAATGTCTATTCATCATTTATTTGACATCACAGATGTTATTCATATAGTATGTGAATATGGAAGGGCTGCTCAAGAACATGCATTAGTCAGTATAATGAGTTTATTGGTATTTTATCTCTGGGTTTAAAATCAAGAAATAGCATGGACTTTCTTTTAAATTCTTATTATTCTTAACTGAAGTAGAATGAGTTTCTTGAGAATGAAATTAATATGTGTATGAATGAATCTTTTTTAAAAGACATTTACTACCATGATAGATAAAAGTAAGTTATGACTTTTAGTTTCAGAAGATTGTAAAATCACTAGCAAGGCAGTGGTGGTACGAAGGAGAGTGGTTGTAAAAGCTCTTGATTGCAGATCCAGGTTGACATTTGATGATAATTGTTTTTTATTTTGATACTCACAACATCAGGCCATTTTCAAGTGAAGGAACATTTCAAGAATTAGAAAAAGAACCATTTAATATTAAATGGAATATTATTGAACTTTGTGAAATTAGAAGAAAAGATAGAGTTGATTTAAAAAATAAATATGTATTACACTATATATAAATATAATAAGCACAATTAAGATGGAATTCATCATAAATAAAAAGCAGAACAACATTGTGTGGAGAATGATGGTATAATAAGAGTGGGAAAATTACACATTCAACTTATTGGAGAATATCAAATGCAGATAATTCAACTATATGCCCCAACAACTTCTCATTGTGATAAACAAGTATATGGAAGTATAAAAGACTTTTGATCAAACCAAACAACATTTTAAAAGTATTACCAGTGACATTACAGTTAAAATTAGTTAACAATTAAGAGATGAAAGTACACAATGGGAAAATTTGGTTGTGATAATAGAAATGAGAGGATACAGTATGGAATTCAAGAAGAAAACACTTTTTAGTATGAATTCTTTCTTTGAGAAAATTGCTAACAATGGAAGTATCCAAATGAAAGTTCTGCAGAATTGGATTATATTTTGACTAACAGAAAATATGTATTTGAAGACCATAATGTTTTAATAAATTCAATACATGAAGTTCTCATTAATTTGTGAGATGTAAAATACATGTTAAAATAATAGAAACAAAATTTATAAAGAAAAACAGGTTTGACAATTGATGTTCCTAACCATCAGAAACCTTCCAATGAACTTAAATTGCAACTTGTTAATTGTTTTAAAATATTAACAGATTTTGAAAATGGTTCAGATTTGAATCAAATGAATAGGAATATAAATAATGCATTATTAAGAAATGTAGTAAAGATATGTGATGTAAAAAAGCAGCAATCAAATAATAAATTACCTACTGAGACAATAAATTTTATGAAGAAAATAAAAAAAATATATAAAAAATTAATAAAAATAATTCATTAAGATGAATTAAATGTCTAGAGTTTTGTACAATGGTATGAAAAAGAGTTGATGATGGTATAATAAAATATAATTGTGAATTAGCAAGGAAAGCTATAGATGAAAATAAAAATCTCAAAACAACCTCTTGGTAGAAAACTTATTTTTATAATAAGAGAAGAAAAATAGAATTATTACTAAAAAGAGTGATGACATTATAAAATGCATGGAAGAGTTTTATAAAGAATTGTATAGTAATAAAAACAAAAAAAGTTTTACTTTAATTACTTTATTTTCTGAATTTAAAACAAGGCAAAACTCTCTCCATAAAATAGTTCCACCCTGTGCAAATCACAGTAATCAATGGATGCCAGAAGGCTTGTGCATAAAATCCCTATCTAGTGCCTATTCATCCATATTCCCAGACTAGTTTCTGGCTTGTGGCCTTTATCAGTGAGGAGCCTTGGATCTGAGATCACTGCACCTAGATCTTAGGATCTAATGCAATCATCCAGCAGCAACCTTTTAACTCTACTTAACTATAAAACTATGAGAATGAAATTGAAAACACAATAATATTTTCAATCTAAGCTCAATAGCTTATATAGTCATATGGGTCTGAACTCAGTTCAGAACCCATACATTTTGGTGTCTTTGGCTCTTTAACAACCATAGCCACCACTATCCTATTAGGCAGGATTGGTGTTAAACCACTAAGCATCACATGATCACCATCTCTTATACTAGCACATAACTGTTATTAAGCAAGGCAAAACTCTGGTTGGCACAGGGTGGCACTACTGTATGGAGAGAGTTTTGCCTTGTTTAATAACAATTATGTGCTAGTATAAGAGATGGTGATCATGTGATGCTTAGTGGTTTAACACCAATCCTGCCTAATAGGATAGTGGTGGCTATGGTTGTTAAAGAGCCAAAGACACAAAATGTATGGGTGCTGAACTGAGTTCAGACTCATATGACTATATAAGCTATTGAGCTTAGATTGAAAATATTCATTGTGTTTTCATTCTCATAGTTTTGTACTTAAATAGAGTTAAAAGGTGGCTGCTGGAGGGTTGCATTAGATCCTAAGATCTAGGTGCAGTGCTCTCAGATCCAAGGCTCCTCACTGATGAAGGCCACAAGCCAGAAACTAGTCTGGGGATATTGGATGAGTAGGCACTAGATAGGGATTTTATGCACAAGCCTTCTGGCATCCATTGATTACTCTGGTTGGCACAGGGTGGCACTACTGTATTGGAGAGTTTTGCTTGTTTAATAACAATTATGTGCTAGTATAAGAGATGGTGATCATGTGATGTTTAGTGGTTTAACACCAATCCTGCCTAATATGATAGTGGTGGCTATGGTTGTTAAAGAGCCAAATACACCAAAATGTATGGGTGCTGAACTGAGTTCAGACCCAATGACTATATATGCTATTGAGCTTAGATTGAAAATATTATTGTGTTTTCAATTTCATTCTCAGTTTTCTAGTTAAGTAGAGTTAAAAGGTGGGTGCTGGAGGGTTGCATTAGATCCTAAGATCTAGGTGCAGTGCTCTCAGATCCAAGGCTCCTCACTGACAAAGGCTACAAGCCAGAAACTAGTCTGGGATATTGGATGAGTAGGCACTAGATAGGGATTTTATGCACAAGCCTTCTGGCATCCATTGATTACTCTGGTTGGCACAGGGTGGAACTACTGTTTGGAGAGAGTTGTGCATTGTTTATTAACAATTATGTGCTAGTATAAGAGATGGTGATCATGTGATGCTTAGGGTTTGAATTTAAAACAGTGACAAACCTACAACTGTAGTATAACCAGTGGAAACAAGTAGTAATCAATGCATTCAAGATGGTTTGTAGATAAAATTCTTTTTCTAATATCCACTCATCCAATATGTCCAGACTAGTTTCAAGCTTGTGGATTTCATCAGTGAGGAGCATTGATTCTGAGAGCACTGCATGTAAATCTTAGAATCTAATACAATCTTCCAGGAGCCATTTTTTAGCTTTTAGTTAATTACAAAGCTATGAGTCAAAAATAAAAACATAATGTTTTCAATTCATGCTCATTTATGTGTATATTTACGTAGATTTAAATTCCATTTAGTATCTATACATTTTGGAATTTTGGGTTTTTAATAACTATAGTCAATATTATTTTATGGGCAGAAATGGTATTAAACTACTAAAAATCACAAGGTCACCATTTCTTATGCATACACAAGCAGTTAAAACAGTGACAAACTCTTCATATAGTAGTGCCACCCAATGCAAGCACTAGTAATCAATGAATACAAGAAGGTTTGTGCATATAACACCCATCTAGTGCCTACTAATCCAAAATCTGTACACTAGTTTTTAGCTTGCAAATTTTATTAGTGAGGTGCTTTGGATCTGAGAACACTATACCTAGATCTCAGAATCTAGCCACCTTTTACGATTTCAATTTAACTATAAACCTATAAGTCTAAAATAAAAACATATAATTATAACTTATGCACTGACACCCTCTCATAAGAAAATCTATATAATTGCATGACAGTATTATTGAAGGTAAGCAATAATCCATAAAATGTTCTTATAGTAATACAGTTGAATAATCTATTATCTATTTATGCATATCCATATAATTATACACATTTTAAGTCTATGACTATTATGATATTTATATGCTTAGTTTTGATAACACTTTTTATGCTATTATAGCTTTTCTTATGAGAATGTATCAGCACATGTAGTTATAATTTATAGTTATCTAAGAAAAGTTTTTAATTGTATAAATTTTAAAAACAGATACTATTTAGTGATTTAATACAAACCATTTATATCCATAGGATGATGGTCACTAAGGTTTATCAAAGATCCAAAGATACCAAAATATATGGATACTGAACTGGGTTCAGATCTATATATAATATATATGTAATTGACCTTGGAATGAAAATGCCTGTTTTCATTTTGAACTCATAGATTTATAGTTAAATAAAAGGAAAATATGGCTGCAGGAGGATTGCAGTAGATCCTAAGATCTAGGTTATGTGCTCTCAAAACCAATGCTCCATACTGAGGAAAGTCTCAAACTAGAAACTGGTCTGGAAATATTGGATGAGTAGGCCCTAGATAGGGATTTTATTTAAAAATCTTTCATCCATTAGTGACTGTGCATTACATTGAGTAGAACTACAGTACGGAGAGTTTATCACTGTTTTTAGAGCTTGTGAAAGTGTAGGAAATAATGATCATGTGATGTTGAGTGGCTTAATAACATTATATCCATATGATTCTGGTATTCATAGGTCATGGCACTTGAACTTCTTATGACCTCCCAAGAAATAAAGTATTATGTATTTTTTATAGTTATTAAAGAAATAAAGACACCATTGAGTGCAGACCTATATAACTATACAAGTGAATGAGCTTGTTGGATTCATAGCTTTACAGTTACCTAAAAAAGTAAAATATGGATGCTGGAGAGTTGCAACAGATTCTAAGATCTAGGTGCAGTGTTTTCAGATCCAAGGCTCCTCACTGATGAATTTCATAAGCTAGAAATTAATCTGGGGATATTGGATGAGTAGACACTAAACAGGGATTTTATGTCCAAACCTTTTTGCATCCATTGATTACTATGACTTACACTGCATGGCACTAGTATATGGAAAGTTTGTCACTGTTTTAATAGTTTTTGTAAGCATAGGAAATGATGATGATGTGATATTTAGTGTTTTAGTTATCTGAATTTTCTAGCATTTTAAATGAAGAAATAAGACATGCAATTAAATCTACGCAGTATAGAAAAGTTCTAAATAATACTCCACTTATCAATATCTTAAATGAAACAGGTGAAAAAATAAAAAAATTGTTGGCAAAGTTATATAAAAACTATCTAAAAGATAAAAAAAATATATCAGATATTTAAAAAAAGTGCTGTAATGATATTGATATTTAATTAGAAATTGCAAACTTAACTGTTTTTTATCAGTTCTACATAAAATGTTTACTTAAGGTAATTGCAATTTGCATACAGGAAACTTTGATTTTTTTTATGAACTTAAAGAATGAACTAGATTTAAAAGTGGTTTTATCACAATGGATTACATCCCAGTATTAAGAAAGTTTATAGAAAGCACTGAGTAATTGTTACCATTATGTGTTTTTATTTATAGTTTATAAAAAGGCAAGTGAATCTACTTATGCATTTTTATAGTAAATAAAGCATTAAATCATCAAACTATACATCTAGAATAAGAATATTTCTTTAAGTGAAGCAGCAATAATTAAATTATTTAATGATACTAAGATTATGATTAGGAAGAGTATGCAACAGAGTGCTTCTTATCTTCATAAACAAAGTTTTAAAAATTTTGTGGGTTAAATGGGAATTTAAGGGTGTATAGTAAATATAAATTAATAGTCATCAAGATTTTGCACATGGTGTCATTGTTTTTACAAATAATGCTTCAGAGTTTCAGGAATTGTTGCAAGACATGAGATAAAAGCAAAAAAGCAAGACTAAAGATAAGTGTTTAAAAGATTAACATAAGGCTCAATAAATTTCCTCAAAAAAAAAATAGATTGATAATGATGAATTAGAAGTTAATAACTACAAATATTTTGGTCAGATTATTAGTACGTATAGAAACATAATGAATGAAAATAGTCATAGAATTAAGCTTAGATGAAGTGCTTTTGACAGAAGTAACTTACTATTAAAGGAAATATATCTAAGTATTTAACAATAGAAACGTTTTAGATAAATCTGTTTTAGAAGTTCTTACATATGGATCTAAGATTTGGAACCTTGAAAAGCAATATTATGATATCAGACCATTCAATGAAATATAAAGAAATATTATGTTAGAAGTACTAAGAGTGGTTTGAAAATGACAGAATGAGCAAGTATTAGTGACATCATTAAAAGAATTAAGAGACTTGGGTATAACTGGGATGGAGAAGAGATGCTGATAGATGGAGAGATAAACCTTAGACTGGTTTACACGAGATTGTAAAAGATTTAGAAATAGACCTACATGTGAGATGGATGGATGGAATAAGGAAGTTTGCTTGTGTGATGTAGAAAAGAGCAGCTAGAGATTGAAGAAACTGGATTAAATTTAAAGAGACTTTCATCTTTCAGTGAATAGGTGATGATTGAAAATGCTGATAATGACTAAACTGCAATATTCCTACAAGTTTTCTTTCTTTTAGCAATTATTGGTAACAATATTAATGTGTGAGTGCTTTGTAGAATAATAAATTGGGATTAGTAGACATTAAAACTGATTTGTTCCAATATATTTTAAACTAATAATAGAGATTTAGTAAATCACATTTTTTAAATGATTGTGTTAAAATTGAGATAGAAGTTTTTATTGTTTTTTTTTTTTTTATGAAGATACTTCGATTTTCTGAAAGCTTGTTTTAGATTGTAACTGAGATTACCATTTATTGCTATAAAAACATAAATAAACTTTATAAAATGTTTCTTAAAAAACAGATACATACTTAAATACTAACTGTTTCTAAAAACTAAAACGTGCTTTAGTTTTTAAAAAAAGAAGATTTGCAGCAATTTATTTATTTACAAAAAAACCGCATTGATATATATAAATAGGTAGATAACATAACCATAAATTTTATTGTACAGTTTTAAAGTTATTTCCATATCTGTTAAAGTAAAAAAAAATTATAATGAAGAATTTAACCAATCAACTGCTGATCTATTTTAATAAATATTTTAGTTATTTTCTCCCCCCTTCCAAAAAAAAAAAACTACTTTCTTATCAAAAGTATATATATAGAACTCTAAAGTAGTTAATTAATTCACTAAAAACAATTAATTCTTTAATTAAAAAGTAAAAATAATAAATATACAACAAAAATACACTTGAACAAAATATATTTTGTATAATATATATATATGCTCAAAACTAGAATGGTTTATAAATATAATTACCAGAAAGCAGCCATCTATTCACTACCAAGAATATATATGCTATCAAGGTAACCTTTATTAGTGAAATAAATTGTTACTATATTTCTTAAGATCTAAGGAATCTCTATGTAGACATTAAAGATTGACACTTGTCTAAAACAGTTAGAGATTTTTAATCTTTCTACAAAAACGATTGTTAACATATAAAAGCAATATTTCCTGGATTTTTTGATGAAAACCAGTCCTCTGGTTAAAATATTAAAAATAATTATATATTCAAGTAATTATATATTTATTTTTTTATTTATGTACTGTCTTTAAATAGTCATGGGAATTACCTTCATTCATTTTTTTTTGTTTTTGCACAACTGTCTTAGACAAACTATAGCATTGGAAAATGTGAAATTTAAATAAGATCTTTATCCATAATTAATCAATTCAGTTTGTAATCTAAATTACTTAGGCAGAGTATATCCAATTAATTCTGCCTTTGTAAATTAGATTATAAGTTGAATTGAGTGAGGTGGCCTGGGTATCTCTGCTGATTTAAATATTATTTTTACCGGTCCTAAAATTTGGAAGTGAATAAAAGTGATTTTCATATGTTTATCAGTCATCTTAAAAAAAATTTGGAACAGTTTCAAAGTAGATTTCAGCAATTTACCATTATCAAACACATGGCTATATTTTTGTAAGTCCTTTTACTGCACAAGTAGACATTTCTAAAACTGCTAAATCTATAGCAAAATTTTTTCAAAAAAAAAACATCGAAAATTGAAGATTTTAGATTTTCAAAATGATATCATATTAAAATCTCACAATATGAATAAAAATTTTTGGAATGTAGTTGACTATAAAAAGTATAATCTTTTGAAAAAAGAAGCCTTCAAAATTAAATTCTATTTTGGTTCCACATATTTGTGTGAATCTTTATTTTCCACCATGAATATTATAAAATCAAAAATCAGATCTCAACATACTAATGCCAACCTTGATAATTGTTTACGATTGGGATTATCATCTTATGCTCCCAACTGTGAGAAATTAGCAAATGAAATGCAGTGTCAGAAATTGCACTATTTTGACTTTTTTAATAAATATATAATATGTTATAACTGAAACACAGGCTTATTATACATATATTGGTGATTATTTATCTTTTCAGCATGTATGTGCTTGAGTGTATCAGCGTTATTAGATAGAGTGGTGAGTGATGGATCATCTGAAAGTCTGTTCTCATATACCCTATATTATAATATGTTATAGTAAATATATGTTTAAAAATGCATGTTATAATAAAGGACATAATATTTTATTATTTATTTATTTATTTATTTATTAATCTGATTGCACCCACCTCTATTTTTTGCAATCTCAAATGTGCCCACACCACAATTTCTGATTTACATGATCCTTATGTTACACCTTCCATTTACAATTTATTTATTTATTGCTATGATTATAATATCATGACAAAGGTATTGAAAAAAAGGTAAGCATACTATATTAAGACTGTTTCTCTGTTTTTTTTTACACAGCATCTCAAGTGTTTAAATATCAATTACATATACTTTTATAGTAGCTTTTCTGCCTAAACAAAATGTTTTCAGTACTCAGTCTGTGCAATAATTTCAACTATTTTTAATAACTTTTAGCGAAAGTATACTTGTGCATTAAAGTCTCCAAAAAAAGATCTTTTAATGATATTGCCATAATAACATTATCCTCTTACGAATTATCTGAATCCAGTATTGGAGTATAAATTCTATTGGGCAAAGTGAGTTTTAACATTGTTGGTCTTTTATTAATATCATGATAAACTTCAATTCTAAAATATATGAAATTAGACTTTACATTAAGTGCAATACAATGCATTCTTCTTGCACTGACTAAACTGGCTTTAAAAAAACTTGTATTAGTTCATACATTCTATTACAATTTCTTCTGCTTAGAAATGAGTTTTTCTAAGAGTATCTATATTGATTTTAAATCTTGATATCTCCTTAGCCATCAGTGCAGTTCTCATTCTTGTCTTGAAGAGTTTTTACCAAGTAAAATTTCATACATTTCATGTACTTATCCTTGGAAAAAAATAAGATTTATAATATTTCACTTTAGTACTTTTATTGTCTTTTGCTTCATCACTACTACTGATATTATTGTTAATATTCTTAAAAATACAAACTCTCCATAATGTAATATCTCAAAGTGCAAATCGTTGTAATCAATAGATGCAGGAAGGTTTGGGTATAAAATCCCTATCTAGTGCCTACTCATCCAACATTCCCTAACCTTTCTTCATCCATTGATTATGAAAGTTTGCACTTGGTGGTGGCTCTACTGTATGGAGATATTGGTGCTCTTATTAACAGCATGTATATTATAAATGGTAACCATGAGACGTTTTAATGGTTTATTGATATTCTTATTATTTCTACAGAAGTAGTGAATAATTCACTAGAAGCAATCAATAGCCTAGCTAGATGTGAGGCAGGGCATTTTTAGACCATATTTTCTATGCCCTTTAACTTTTGTGGCATGGGGGATCTAAAAATAGGATATATAAACATATGTATTTATATTTTGAAATTTCTGTTTCATGTGAATCTACAATTGACTTATTATTAATTGTCCTATCTCAAGCCTGTCTGAAGAATGATCACAGCTAAGAACTCCCAGTCTAATAAATCTGTTGCCATAATTTTTTCTTAATATCTTAAGGGCTTGAGCTAAAAAGTGGGAATTAAAGACAGAAATACTGAGCATATAGTTAAAAAATAGAAATGTTATTCTGGCCCTATAGTAATATAAGTGACTGAAAAGGAAAGGAGACAAATTGGATACAGTACTGAACTTTTGAAGAACTAATATTTTGTCCTACAATGCTGCAGTAGTTTTTGGTCAGGCATTGTTTATTTCTAATTCAAAATTTGGCTTCATATCATTATGTCTTACCTGAAAAATTCATTGGTAGCCTAATCACAACAATTACTTATCTACATATGTGTTTATCTACTGCACTATCTATTTAACTACTGATTTATATGAATATCTCTATTCATCATTCATCTATCTATTTGTCTATATATCTGGATAACTATCTATCTATTTTCCTGACTTTAACTCATTAGCTTAGTTGTTTATTTATCTGTTTATCTATCTATCTATCTATCTATCTATCTATCTATCTATCTATCTATCTATCTATCTATCTATCTATCTATCTATCTATCTATCTATCTATCTATCTATCTATCTATCTATCTATCTGTCTGTCTGTCTGTCTGTCTTCTGTCTGTCTGCCTGCCTGCCTATCTATCTATTTATCTATCTATCTATCTATCTGTCTATCTATCTATCTATCTATCTATCTATCTATCTGTCTGTCTGTCTGTCTGTCTTCTGTCTGACTGTCTGTCTGCCTGCCTGCCTATCTATCTATCTATCTATCTATCTATCTATCTATCTATCTATCTATCTATCTATCTATCTATCTATCTATCTATCTATCTATCTATCTATCTATCTATCTATCTATCTATCTATCTATCTATCTATCTATCTATCTATCTATCTATCTATCTATCTATCTATCTATCTATCTATCTATCTATCTATCTATCTATCTATCTATCTATCTATCTATCTATCTATCTATCTATCTATCTATCTATCTATCTATCTATCTATCTATCTATCTATCTATCTATCTATCTATCTATCTATCTATCTATCTATCTATCTATCTATCTATCTATCTATCTATCTATCTATCTATCTATCTATCTATCTATCTATCTATCTATCTATCTATCTATCTAATTTAAAGTTTATATATATTTTGTAACACAATAAAAATGAGACTATGCTCTTATTTAATAGCTGCACAGATTTGGTTGGCATTTGTAACAGAATAAAAATAATCACAATGTAAAATTATAACCTTAATATAATCTGAATGAAAATATAACTCAATCGTTGAATGCCACTTATAACAGAATAAAAATATGGTCGTAGTGTATTCTTAGTCATAGCCTAATTATTAATCACTATTTGTGACAGAATAAAAATATGAACCAAGAAAGAACAATCCTAATTTAATAATGCCTGCAAGTTGTACCATCATTTGTAACAGAATGAAAATAATAAATTAAACTAAAGTGAATATCAACCAATGAATAAACTTAATTCACTAAAACAATGAGAATAGTCTTTGTCGTCATCTCATAAATTCCAATAGCATTTAGAACGGATAGAAAATAATTAAAATCGTTGTTTCAAGTTACCCTAAAATATGAGGTTATTTGAAGTAGATTAAAGATAAAGCAATAAAATAAAATATCATTATTATATAAATCACTTATAATAAAATAAAATAATGCCTAAGAATTAAACAAATAAACCTTAATATTTCTTATGACTCAAAACACCTTATATTACTTATGTTTAAATGAAATGATTTATGAATGTTATGAGCTAATAATTTAATATGCCCTACAAATGTAAAATATTAATATCTAAATAAATATATGACTCACTAATTGATTTCCAATGACAACTAAATAAAATAAAAGTTATGCTAACTCTGCCATGTTATTCCAATAATATTAAAATATACTCTTATTAATTAAGTCAATTATAATAAAATTAAATACTTAATAATAGTAAAAAATCAATTAACCTAACATATCTTTTTATTTTCATCAACTTACAATATTATAAAATAAAATCATCCTATTAAAGGACATTAAAATTTATAATATTCAATCACATCAATATATAAAATAAATAATATATTTCTATTTGATGTTAGTCAAATGCTATAGACAAATCATATCCTATTACTCTTCAGTTTAATAAAGCTACATAATTATCAAGTCATATAAAAAGTATTAGTGATTATTATAATCAAATATTAATATTAAAATTTAATATCTAACCTAAATTTGCAATTTGCATCAACAAATTTTAAATATCATTAAAGCAAATCATTCCAATTTGTAACAATACATGTTATTATTATTACCAACTCTCTATAATCACATGAGATTACAATCTTTATGGCTGAATACTAACTTAACATAATATATACCTTAATCAATAATTGTTTAAAATAAAATTTGTGATTATTTAATTGCAATTACTTTTATTCACCTTCAATAATTAACATATTTGTACCTTTATCAATTATTGGATCAATTCATATATAATTTCTATCTTAATATAACTGTTACTTATTACTAGAAAAATAATTACAATAAACTTCTAATTATTTATTAAACATTTAAGAATGTGCAATTATTTAATTTATTACTGTATAAAAATATATATCTGGTCAGATAATAATCACTAAATTCAATACAAAAAATATAATTATACTCTATTTCCCATCTTGTGATTTGAATTTCAAATTTTTTGTAACTGCTTCTAATGAATATTATTTCATGCAAATATGATTAATGTGATTATATGTTGGGATGACAGAATTTCATCTTTTGACTAATTCACCCTGGTGAATTTTTTTGTATTATACATTAAAATGCATGTAAAATGTTATATTTTATTATATTAAATTTTTGCTGAAAAATTTATAGAAGAAGGCAGAAAATACAAATTTTTCACTCTTACAATAGACAAGCCCTGCCCTAACATGTTCACCATTATTTGTTGCCAAGGCTGTAAAACATTTGGTGTTTTATGACATTGTTTAAAGAAAATAGTTCCAATGACCAAAAATGTATTTATTTGTGAATTTATTATGGTTTTACATTTTTAAAAAAAAAATAATTTACACTATATTTATTAGATATCAAGAGATATAAATTAATAACTTATTTTGACTTGAAATACTTTATTTTCAAAAATATAACATTATATTAGCAGTGAATGTAAACATAGCCTGAAGCAATTTACAAGCTTAGTTTCTACATAAGGAATCTATTTATACTTATGAGTATAAAAATATTGCAATTTTGCAATAAATATTCAAAAAATTTAAACTTTTAAAGCATAATTTGTTAGATATAAAAGAAATGCATAAATATTCATTTGAATGTTTAAAAATAATAAGAGTTAGGAAATATTTCATTGATTTTATAAATTGAAAATAATCTGTCTAGAAATGGTGATGTCTAAACTCTTTGTTTTGTTTATGATCTCATTTTTTAATATTTAAGGGAACAAAATGTAAATATTTAAAATTTATTTCAGTAGTTGACAAAAATATCTATCAAATGAAGTCAAAGTTATTATTTTCAGGTAAATAATAAACATTTTATCATATATTTTATGTTGATATATGAGAAAAAAAAAATCATCAGAAAATGCAGATCTATGAGAGGGCTAATCAATAAATTTTCATTGTAAAATTGAAAGACAACCAAAAAAGTTTGTTTATTTATATATATGGTACAAATTGCTATTTAATATTGTATATCATTTAAATAAAAAAAAGAGAACTCTATCTTTAATTTTTTTTTTGTAATATAAGGTTGTTTTAAGAAAAACATACAGTGAAAGTTTATTTTATATATATATATAATTTAACTAAAATAAATTCAATGTTGGAAAGTGCATACTGAATAATTGATTCAAATAGTAAAAGGAAATTTCAAAAGCAAAAGATTGCTATCAAAAATGACTTTCTGATAGTAATTAAACATGGCAGGGATTCATAATGAGAAAAGAGACTTTGTAATAAAAAAGAGAAATAATGTAGAAGTTTATAAAATAGAACAAAAGGTGAAAGGAAGGTGTGCAGAACTTCTAAAAAGAATCTGGGGATATAAAAGGAGCCAACGGGTTTGAAAAGGGTCTTTGTCTTGTTGTTTCAGAGAATGTCAAGCAATTTGAAGTGCCCCATATTTTTTTAATAAAATAAATAATAAAATGTGTCCACTTAGATATGAACTGAAACCACTCTCCATGAGTGAGTAGAACTTTATCATTTGCTGGCACTTTCTCTCAAGAAATGTCACCTAAATTGTTGTCTGGCTCTACCTAAATATTGATCAGAGATTTGGAAAGAGGAAAACTAAGAAAACCTACTGCAGACTACCCATTGAAGGAATTGCATGTTGGATGATCAATGACCTACTTAAATATCAACTTACCGGTAAGTTAATGGCCATAACTTTTACATAAAGCTTTATGAACTGACATTTGAATGAAATGTTTATCCCATAATTTTTTGATCTGAAGATTTATGAACTGAGAAGTGAATGAAACTGTTACCACAGAAAAATAAGACACAAACTAGCTATTACTTCAATATTTGAATCAAATTATTAAATTTGTTATGCACAATACTTTCCACTATTATAATTTTTTTTATCATAAATATTAAATGTTTGATGGGCTAGAATAAATCTTTATTATTAACATAACTTTCATTGTACATGTATAAAATTAATAATGTTATTATATTTAAGTTTTATATTTGGTTATTTAGATTCAAATTAATGTACAAATTACCTTTGCTAAGTAGATTTATTTTTCTTAATTAAGTTAAAGGGGGATATGTTCTTCTACTTAATGGGAATTTTAATCCCGATTGTATAACTACTACTTTACGAGTTACAATATGTTTGATGCAGAATCAGTGAGTCTAATGACTCTGAGACCCTCATTTATAAATTAAAAACTGATTCAGCTCACAATTATACTCGTAACAATTCTAGGCCGAGTTGATCAGGAAATATAGCTATGTTTTTTTAGAAATAGAAATACAACTTTCTTCTTTTTTGGCATAACTTGATCAACTTGTGCAGTTTATTGCATATAGAGGCCTAGCAAGATGGAAAATGTTATAATGGTGATCCAACTCAGGTGTATGAAAAAAACTATGACCTGAGAAAATTTATAAATGGCATAAAATTGAGAATTTAATGTCCGTAACCAGAAAATAAATATGACCACAAATAGTGTGCAAGTCTAAAAAGTTATTGCGTACGATTACAAACGTTTTTTTTAAGAGTAGGATAAGAGAATAAGATTTTAAATAACTTTATATTGAAACAAAATAATAGTGTATAAATTAAATAATAATTAAAATCGATCAAAGGCTAGTAATGACAGTAAATGTAGAGAGGGATGGGAGATTATAGGGTGATAAAACAGAGGGGTGTCGATGAACAAATTTATTAGCAAAGCAAGATAAAATATTGAATTTATATTGTAACCATAAGATTTTGTTTACTATAGCAAAATAAACAACACGGCCATATATAAAATTGAGAAGTAGTAAAAATATTCAACATATGGCAGAAGGCAAGAAAGAATTGAAAGAGGGCGTGGAACCCTTCATAAGAAAACTATTACATGAATTCAAAATGGAGCAAAGAGGATATAAAAAAAGAAATGGCAGAGATGGTCAGAGAATTAAAAGTAGAAATAAAAGAACCAGTAAAAAAAAAGTAAAAAGAGAAGAAATAAAGTGATCAGTAGAACAACAGAGGAAAAGAGGATAGATAATTTTATTTGTAAGTGGGATGGTAAATCGATTAAGTACACATCTCAAGAATGCCCAAAGGTTGTTTTGCAAATAAACGATGTCAAGATAGAGACATTGTGGGATTCTAGCAGCCAGATATCAGTAATGTTGGAAACAATGTATGAATGCGTGTGGAGCCAACCCATAGAGATACCAACTCTACTGGTGAAAAGCATGCAAATAACATTGACAAATAACAAAAAGGCACAATTGGGCTTGAAACAAGTTTGGGTGCAAATTAAAATAGGGGATAAAATTATACCCCACACTTTATTAATTTCAAAAGGGTTGGTACATGAAGCCATATTGGGGTCAGACTTTATGCACAAAACTGGGTGTGTGATCAGTTATAAAGATGAAAAGATTATCTGCAAAGGGGAAGAAGTAGAGTTTGGGTCATGAATGAGAATGAATCAGAAAAATGTATGTAATATGGAGGTTGAGATAGAACATCCTCCAATAGAGGCATGGATTGATGAGATAATAAATGAAGTGAAGGAAGAATAAAAAGGGAACTAAAAGAAGTTCTAATTGAATATAAATCAAATTTTTCAGATAAACCTGGGATTATTAAAGGGTATGACCACAGGATCAAGGTTGCTGACAGTACACCATACCAGACACACCAGTGCCACACCAATATAGAGCTAAGGTAGAAAGAGAATTAGCTAAAATGGAGGGATGGGATATTATCACTAAGGGTTTGTCAGCATATAATAACTCATTGGTGGTTGTAAAAAAAAGATGGAGCCATAAGACGGTGTTTGGATGCCAGGCAATTGAACAAGATTACATGGCCGGATCAAAATGTTTCACCTCCAATTAATGAGTTGGTAAATAAATTCCAGGGGAAAAAAGATATTTTCCACATTAGATCTGACTGCCAGCTATTGGCAGATCAACCGGATGTACACAGCATTTCAATATAATGGTATATCATACCAATTTAACAGAATGCCTTTTGGTCTCAAGAATAGTGGAGCAGGCCTGCTAAAATGTCTTGACCATGTACTGTCCCCTGGAATCAAAAAGTTCATCACTATCTACATAGATGATGTGATTATTGCATCTAATAACTCTCATGAGCAGTTACAACACTTCAAGTTGTTTCTGCAAGAGTGCAATATAAAGGATATTCACATTAATTTATAAAAAAGCTGTTTAGCAGTGGAAGAAGTGAATTTCTTAGGGCACTTAATTAATGCAAATGGAATCAGACCACACCCTGACAAAATGCAGGCAATACAAGATTTTCCAGTCCCTCAAATATTAAAACAGGTGAGATCATTTGGGGCTGTGTAATTTCTACAATAAATTTTGCAAAAACTTTGCTTCAGACATGGTGCCTCTGCTGCTATTATTACATAAGGGAACATCATGGAAATGGACAGAAGAGCACGAGACCAATTTTAGGGTTATTAAAAAGAAGTTCCTAAGCCAAGTGATGTTGGTTGACCCTGACCTAAGAAAACCATTTATTGTTTAGGTAGACAGCAGTGGGTATGGGTTAGGTGCAGTTTTTATGTAAGCTTAAGAGGATGGTACCTTGGGTGTAATTTATTTTGTCAGCAGACCATTGAGAGGTGCAGAGATTAATTACTGTGTAACAGAGAAAGAGGCCTTGCTCATGTGGGCATTTCAGAAGTTCTGCCAATTCTTGATAGGATCGAAAATGATTGTTAGGACAGATCATAAGAGCCTGGAATTCTTAAACCACAGTTATTTAACAAATAGTAGGCTAATCTGATGGAGCCTTTTTCTCCAGGAGTTCAATTATTCCATCCAGTATTGTAAGGGCACTGAAAATGTGGTAGCCGACACATTGAGCTGGAATATTGTTCCTAATACCCAGATGCATCTGCTGATGGAAAATATCGGTTTGGCAAGTGTAGAATTAAAAATGGACACTGTAGTAGAAGAAAAATTGAGACACTTAGGAAAGTTACAACAGACAATCCCTACCTATAGAAAATTATTGACCAACTGAAGTCAAAAATGAAGTGGAAAAACAGCAGATATTAACACTGGTGAGAGATACTGCCTGAAAGAAGGGATCCTGTGGTATATCACTGACCTGCAAAGGGATCAGTGGAAAATGATTATACCAGAGAGTTTACAGGAAGGACTTATTATGTACACCCATCATTTGTATGGGTACTATGGTGTAAATAAAGTGGAAGGCTTATTGAAGACATGTTTCCATTGGCTGTATATGAGAGCGCAGGTTTCCAGGATAGTAAGCTCATGCAAGATGTGTCAGAAGACAAAACCAGCAAACAAGTCTTATCAAGGTCCATTGAATCCTATTATCCCTAAGGAACCCAATGACCTGGTGGCTGTTGATTTCTATGGACCATTGCCAGCTTTTGGGAAAATGAAATATCTACTAGTGGTATATGACCTTTTTTCAAAATGGGTGTTGGCATATCCGGTGACCCAGGCCAATACTAGGAATGCCATATGAGCCCTTGAGGTATGACATTTTAAAAGGGTAGGCAGACCAAAAGCTATTTTGTCAGACCACGGTATGCTTTTCACATCTTACGATTGGAAACAGTGGATAGAGAAAATGGGGGTAAAACCCATATTGTCATCCATACAAAATCTGCAATCCAACCCTTGGAAGCAGGTGATGAGAGAGTTGGGATGCCTCTTCAGGGTATATACTGCATCCAACCATAGAGGATGGGTGAAACAACTCCCAAGGGTGTTAAATTTCATAAATTGGCCTCATAATAAATCCACCAGATTTGCACCTATAAAACTTCAATTCAGACAAGCGGTACCTCAATTGTATAAATCCACATTACCTGCTAGTCCAGAAAACATGGATAAATGGAGAGATCACAAAGAAGCAAGAAAAAATTGGAACACTGCACCAAGCTCCAGACCCTGCGGAAAGGAGTCCTGACTGATAAGTTTAAAACAAGGGATACGGTATGGGTCAAAATGAACCCCGTGAGCCAAACTGGGAAGCATATTTTTAAAAAGTTCCAAAATTTGTACAAGGGACCTTACCAAATCAGCCAATGGGATGGTCTCAATGCTTTCACTTTAGAGAATGGTGAAGGAGAAAAGGGTACATATAATGCTAGGTTACTGAAAGCGTATAAGAGTAGGACATGGGTTAGAAGTACTCCATAAAGACTTATTAAGAATAAAATTAGTTTAAACTTCTATTTTTATTCTCATTCCCCTGCTCCAGTGGTATTGTACCATTTATTTATATATATGGTACAAATTGCTATTTAACCCTTTAACTGTCCAATTGTTCATTCGCTGCTGGTGGTATCACTCAAAGCTTTTAATTAGCCGATGCACAAAATAATGTATCAATTTTTCAAAAGTTATTGACCGTTTTTTTAAATATATTCACTTTAGTTTCGTTTTTAAAAAGTATATTAGTAATTTCTCACATTATAAAAATAAACGAAAGTTTGTTCAAAAATAAATTTTGATTTTTAATTTTAAAAATATTTGTTACGGTTGACATGAAAAGAAACGGCAATCATAATTTCACGTTATGATTTTTTTCCCGACTTTGCAATAAATAAATAATTCTTGCTAAAATCGTAACTATTTTTGTAAAATAATATTTATTTTTGACATATTATATGAAAATAATTTGTATTTTATTTGTATTTCATCAAAAAATATTTTTAAAATGCTCTAAAACATTCGTTTATCATTTTCAAAATAAAACAAAAGCGTTCGTAAATTTTTAATTTTTGGCAGCCATATAAAAATTTTAACAGCCAATAAGATTCAAGAAAAGATGATGAGAAGGCGGAGCTTTTCCATTTTCTTTTGTTTACAAAATTTCAACAGCCAATAAGATTCAAGAAAAGATGTGAAAAGGCAGTGCTTAGTTTTTGTTTGACATAAATCATCAATTAATTGATTTTTTACTTGTAAAATAATTCAATAGATGGCAGTATATTATAAAACTTTTTGCGTTCTAAAAAATGACGTTAAAACCGTAAACGTAGTCCAAAAACTAAGCAATTTACAGCGATGTCAAATTTACTCGATTAAAAACGAATTTACGAATATGTATCAAAAATTGCCTCAATTAAGAACGAGTCAAACAGTCAAAAGGTTAATATTGTATATCATTTAAATAAAAAAGAGAGAACTCTATCTTTAATTTTTTTTGTAATATAATGTTGTTTTAAGAAAAATGTACAGTGAAAGTTTAATTTTATATATATATATATATATATAATTTAACTAAAATAAATTCAATGTTGGAAAGTGCATACTGAATAATTGATTCAAATAGTGAAAGGAAATTTCAAAGGTAAAAAAAAGAGTGCTATCAGAAATGACTTTCTGATAGTAATTAAAAATGGCAGGGATTCATAACGAGAAAAGAGATTTTGTAATAAAAACAAAAGAGAAATAATGTAGAAGTTTATAAAATAGAACAAAAGGTGAAAGGAATATGCACAGAACTTCTAAAAAGAATCTGGGGATATAAAAGGAGCCAACAGGTTTGAAAAGGGTCTTTGTCTTGTTATTCCAGAGAGTGTTGAGCAATTTGAAGTGCCTTGTATTTTTTTTCATAAAAAAATTTATAAAAAGTGTCCACTTAGATACGAACTGAAACCACTCTCCAAGAGTGAGTAGAACTCTGTTTGCCGGCACTTTCTCTCAAGAAAAGTCACCTAAATCATCGTCTGGCTCTACCTAAATATTGATCGGAGATTTGGAAGGAGTAAAACTAAAAAAAAACTACTGCAGACTACCCATTGAAGGAATTGGATGTCGGATGATCAATGACCTACTTAAATATCAACTTACCGGTAAGTTAATGGCCATAACTTTTACATAAAGCTTTATGAACTGAGATTTGAATGAAATGTTTATCCCATAATTTTTTGATCTAAAGATTTATGAACTGAGAAGTGAATGAAAGTGTTACCATGGAAAAATAAGGTACAAACTAGCTATTACTTCAATATTTGAATCAAATTATTAAATTTGTTATGCACAATACTTTCCACTATTATAATATTTTTTATCATAAATATTAAATGTTTGACTGGCTAGAATAAATCTTTATTATTAACATAACTTTCATTGTACATGTATAAAATTAATAATGTTATTATATTTAAGTTTTATATTTGGTTATTTAGATTCAAATTAGTGTACAAATTACCTTTGGTAAGTAGATTTATTTTTCTTTATTAAGTCAAAGGGAAATATCTTCTGCTACTTAATGGGAATTTTAATCCTGATCGTATAATTACTACTTTATGAGTTACAATATGTATGATGCAGAATCAGTGAGTCTAATTGACTCTGGTGCCCTCATTTATAAATTAAAAACTGATTCCGCTCACAATTGTACTCATAACAATTCTAGGCCGAGTTGATCAGGAAATATAATTATGTTTTTTTTAGAAATGGAAATACAACTTTCTTCTTTTTTGGCATAACTTGATCAACTCATGCAGTTTATTGCATATAGAGGCCTAGAAAGATGTAAAACGTTATAATATATATATATATATGGAAAACACCATAAACATTTAAAATATATACCTATGATCCAATTATGTTTTTATGCAAATATGTTTTTAAATGACATTAATTTTTTAAAATTAAATAGGTGATTGTATATCAAATTTCACTTATAAAATTCTAAAATTAAAATTGATATTTATGTAACACAAACATGTTATTATAAATATGCACTTTTCAAAATATAAGAGGCTTCAGGAGATAATTATCTTTATAAAAAATATTTAATTGATATAAAAAATATATACTAAAATCTACCTATTCATTCATGTTATTTTAAAAGAATAAAATAAAAATAAATACTTGAAATTGATTTATAATTGATGAATAGGAAGATAAATATTTTTTTAAATTATAATTATAATTACTAAGCTACAAAACATAAATTTGAATTTATAAGAACATAACTCTTTTCCATTTTAAGCATGTAAACTAAATTTGTACTTAACTTAAATTGTATTACTGTTTATATCAATAGACACTATACAGTTATATATATCCAAACAATAACAACAACAACAATAATAATAATAATACTAATCATCATCATCATCATCACAATATATTAGCAAATGATCTCATTAATTAACCACAAATCCAACATTGCCAAAATAATATCATAGTTCTAAGGCCTACTTCTGAAACCGTGATCCAGAGATATTTTTTTATTCCGAAAAAAGTAGAAATGTGAAAAGCTATTAGATTTGAAACATATTTTATTAATTCTGATATTTTTTAAATATCCAAATTTTTGTATCATATAGTAGGTATTTAATCTATGTGACATTATAAGTGTGCAAACATTAGTTTATCCACAATGCTGCAATATAAGTGTCCTTTCCTTTAACAAATATTTGATTCATAAAACATTACAAGAGAACAGACACTAGTTTCATGCATGACAATACTATAGATATTGAACCAATTTCTATCCTATGTGGAAATAATTCATTGATCTCATAAAGCTATATTGGCAGGTGAACATAATTCTTATATACATCTTGATGTTATTAACATTTATATCTCATCATTGAATAATATATAATAATTTTTTAAAGCAATAAAATATTCTGATTTTTTTTAAAAAAATGCTATGAATTAATTTTCATTCTTTCAATAAATTGTGATCTACAAATTCCCAATAAACATGTCCAGTTAAATGATGAATACTTTTGCTTTCACTTCATCATCATATTCATTTAATAATCATATACTTTTAAAAGCAAATAAAAAATAATTATATGAACAAGTTTAGGTTCACTTCTATTGGAGCTAAGATAAGTGAGAGCAAGTTTAATCTGTTTTGTTCTATTTATAAAAAAATTTTAAATTGATGTCAGACAAAGTATAGTGATGCTCCATATTAACTCTTTGGTTAACTTCAGCAAGTGTCCCATAAATAAAAATCTTATTACATACAATAATGACAAATTAAAATATATTATAATTACTATATGCTACATACAATATTTACATTTTAAAATGCAAATAGTATTCTTTCACTCCAACATAAAATAAGCAATTAAGACTACATTTTTTCATACTACAATGGAAATATACTTTTTACATATATTTTTCAATATAATATCACAAATAAAATAACAAACATATTTGAGACATTAAACATTTTGATGTATTATTTGTAATCTACTATTGTGAACTCAGTAATGAAATATACATAATAAAGAAAGAATAATAACTTCAACTATATTATAAATTTTATTATTTACACATTCATTTTTAAAATGAATAAACTCAGTTCGCAATTTTTACAAACTACAATTAATAATAAACATTTTTTCTTCAATATTATTGTTGTCATAGCAACATATTCCAATGCTTGCCAGGTTACCCCTGTTTTATTGCACTACTTTTCTGTCAAGTTTTCTTTGTTCTCACTAGATTTAAGATTTCAACTTTCATTTCGTTATTAAGTCTTTATTATTTATCAGATTATAACAAATTTGACCTCATTCAATAGATATTTTTGTTTAGAAATTAAATAAATTTTTAAAAATCATATTTGATTTTTGGAATTATTTTAAAATATATATTTATTCAAAACAAAATGAAGTCACATCATCAAATTTAGATGGAGCTGATTCAGTTTATAAAAAAAATGAAACCTTCATTGTTTCACATTTGATTTAGAAATCTGAATGATTTTTTTTCAATAACTACTAAATCTATGAAATTATGCTTTAAAAGTTTACATTTTTTTTAAATTTTTTTTGATATTGCTAAATATAATACCAATCAGGTGAATGATCTCATTTTGTAGATAATTGTTTCTTGTGATCATAATCTCTATAGTAACAATATTTAGAAGAAAAAAATATTTTATATTTAAAAATAAAACATTTCTGTAAAAAACAAATACATAATAACATTTACTTTTCATTTTTAATAATTATTACATAATTACATTATCAATGCAATCATACAATTGCCAAAAAATGAAGTTTTTACACCACTGTATTTTTTCTCAATGACCATAATGTTTTCTCAAAGTGAACATTCAAGGTTTGAGATCATGAAATATATAATGGATATCCATCATTGGTAGTGCTTGTGATCCTTTGTTGGACAGCCTATTGGCATTCGATGCCATCTATTGATTTGTTTTTGCATTTAAAATATTAGTAAATAGATATACATGAATTTTAAAACCATAAAAAAAAAGCTTTGCAAAATTTTCAGCCAAGGGTAAAAAAGGCAAATTTAAATTTTAAAAAACTGAAACATAGTTTCACTATTAAAATCAAACCAAATTTTTTTTTTTACAACTGACATTACCTCAAATACTGAAAATTATTTCAAATTTTAATAGGTGCAATATATATATATATATATTGTAACGGAAAGAATAATATTTGTAACAGAAAGAATAATAAATTGATAGATAATGATCCATTATTAACATATATGTTTATCTAATCTGTTATTTGTAACAGTAAGTAAACATTGTCACAGTATAGATAAATAGATGAGTGATGAAATGGTAGTTGCCATAATTCAATAACTAAATATAACATTATAGCCTGATTGCAACTATCCCAAACATTAATTCTGTCACATTAGTAATGAAATAAATAAGTTATCTCATTTCTCCATATAAAATAACAACAATGACAATTAAAACTACCATCATTAAAGATTTAATAATATCTAAATATTGGAGATGTCATTTGAACAATAAAACATACTGGCCATTGTCATCAAATAAAAGAATATTAAATATAGCAACTGAATAAAATTACCCACTTTGAGATTTCTGGAGTGCATTATGCTTATCTCCCATACTAGGTTCTTTTAACAAAGAATCCTTCCTATTCTTCTTTCCAACCATATAAGACCATTCATGGTCACATGCACACACTGGTGCTATTCATGACAACTTATAAAATATATATTATATAAAGTTAATATTATGAAGTTGGAAAGGGATTATATCACTCTTTATTCAGTTTAGCTAAGTATATGTGTTTTCCCACGAGCGCCACTAGATTGTTTTAAATCTAGATAAGTATCTATTTAGAGTGTACTGAGTTCAAACTCATTCGGTACATTTTTATCACACATGACTTGGATGACTAATGAAAAAATGACATTCTTACATTTTATCTATATCGATAAAATTACAAGATCCCAATATTACCAAAATTTATATCATAGATCAAAGACTCTTATAGACATTGCTAGCTCATTTACGTATATTGATGAACAGACATGTATAATCTTATTAATGGCTTCTAAACAAGCATCATGAAACCCATTATTAATATTGATGGCCATTTATATGTAATTTTGTCACATCTGGAATTGAGATTTATATGAATTTAAAGCTAAATAAAGGTGAATTGTACATTAAATTCATAACAAATTAAAAATAAAATAATTTAATTGCATTGCAATACTTATCAAATCTATTGCTTTGCAACTTCATTTTCATATGTATGTAGGTGCACTCATACACATACAACAATGTTTACACAACTTACTTTTAATTTATTATCTAAATTTATAACTGTGTATATGCATTATAACTATACGCATACAGACATTATTATACTACATGTACCCAAATATATATATATATATATATATATATATATGTGTGTGTGTGTGTACATCTAGTATAATAATGTCTGTATGTGTATATACACAGTTATATATATATGTACATATAGTATGATAATGTCTGTATGCATATAGTTATAATGCATATACACAGTTATATATATATATACACACACACATTGTATCATTTTCCCACTTGGGTATTTGTTTTTTTTTAACTTTTTTTTTTTATTCCTGTCTGACATCAAACTCTTGTCTTTATCTAAACTAAATCTTATGATTATACTTTCTTTCTGGGGGTGAATTTATGGGGTGATGTATATCTTATTGGCAGCCCTTTCCATACAAAAATTTCCTATAATTTTGAGTCATTCACCCCTCTGATGAAATTTTCCCAAATTCCGAGTCATTCAAAAAGGGTTAGAGAAGGAGCTAACTGCAAAACACACATATATAAGGGAATTGCAATAATTCGAACCCTCCCAGCTTTAACTTTATTTCTAAGTAGATCTCCACATTTATGGACAATGTTCTTTATTTTTTGTTTATTGCCAAGCACCAATCTTACTAGTTCACAAGAATTTCAGGATCTATTAGATATTTGTATGACTCAGCTATTTAATCTGATGCCCATCTTATTACTCAGGGTGTGGTAGTGCATTGCGTTGAAGAAGAAACAAAGAGCAAACTAATTTTTAAATCGAATCTTTTCTATAAATTTCTATTTAATTCCCACTAAAATCTAAAATAAACCTTTTAAAATCCCCCATACACTTTTCTACCTAACATGTCTTGCTTTAATCTATTATTCGAGGCACACCAGCACACACATGTATCTGATTTTGAAATACATAAGAAATTGCACAATGTGTATTGAAACAAATTAACAATTTAATTTAAGATTCACTAATATTTTATTCTAAGAAAACAATGAAATGGCATAATCATGTATACAATAAATATTTTAATGAATTACAATTAAAAGAGAAAAAACACTAAATAATACATGCATATTATTAGATTATCACACAGTTTGAGTTTGATTATATTTAAGGATTTGAAGTTTACCGGTATTAAAGAGTCTACAGAACCCGCGTATATGTTTCTGAGTGCACTCATAATTTAATCCCAGGATTTAGCATAGGCAAAACATGATGTCCATCTCTTCTGTTTAGTATTCTAGCCATTTAGTCCATTTGAAAGTAGCATATTTATTTTGCTGTTCCTTTTCTTTTTTCCTTTGACTACATTCAGGAATGGTTGATGATCTGCACTAGATCCAAATAGTTATGGTTCTGAAGGGCAAGTGGTGATGTTGAAGGTGGTATATATATTCCAATGGTTTACATGGCACAGATAATAGAGAGAGCTGGAGTCTGAACATAGACCCATGGCACAATGGTGACTTTACCCCATGAGATTCATGAGGTTTCCTTTATGTTTTATTTTCAGTTCACACACAATATGTCCAGCAATGAAGGCAGTAATCACAGTTTATTCCTGATCTTTTCTGCTTTGCGGCCAATTTATTAAAATGTTCTCTTTATATCTTCTTCAATGGGTTGTATTACACATTGCCTTCTTCCCCATCAACTCAACAAACACTATTTAATTTTTTTTTATTAATTAAAAATCCAAGTTTTCTTTCTCCTTATCTCTGATATTTTTTTGTTTTCAAAAAATATATTTTTACAAAGATGCCAACAAAAGAAAACCACTTAGCAACCTCGACTTTTACTTATCTCCTTTTTTTTTTTAATTCTTGGAACTTTTTAATTGCACTCTTTTCTGTTTACTTTAACTAGACAAAAGAAATCAAAAAGAATTTAATAATTAATAGGCATTCCACATTCATTAATTTTAAAAACTATTTCCACAAAATCCGAATATTTACAATACATCAATCCATTTAATTGAAGAATTGAGATAGCCATCAAGTAGTTAGATCTGTTTCTTAAACAATAAGATATAAGTATGGCTAATTAATTCGGGAAATAATAACTGTAAAAGAAACTTTTCTTTTATACGCTTTAAAATCTTTTAGTTTTTACTTTTTTCTTCTTCCAAAAACAACATTCATCTATATACATGTATGCCAATTAAAATATTAACCCATACCCATCATTCTTTATCATTCCAGCAAATACACATGCATTTGTCTATGCGACTAAAATAAATAATAATATAAAAAATATTATCTAAAATCTACCCTTTCTCTCCTTTTGTAACAGGTTCGAGTCCTGTCACAACATAAATATACATTAATACACATGGACTTGGACGATATTGAACTAAGGATAAATACTACTATGGGACATCGTAGGTGAAATGGGATGCTAGACAAAAAAAGACCGTTTCACTATTAATATACCTAATCTTCAAAAATACTTTAATAATTTAAACTATATCTTGAAAATCATTTAAAAAGTAATAATAGACTGTTCTGCATAATTTAAAATAGTGTTAGAGCGCTGAAATTGAGAACTAATGATTAATGAACTGATCTCAACTCTGATACTTTTGTTTCTGAAATAGTGTATCATTAGATTATCTTTTATTTAATACCAAAATAACTCAGAATAAGTTGTGTGCATTGTTAGTACAAACAAAGAAACAAAAAAAAAAAACAAACAAACAGTTGAGCAAGTTTTTATAAATTTCATTCGAGGTACAGGCATCCATAAAAAAAGAGAAAAAAATTAAGAATTGAAATTCTGTATAATAAACTGAAATAGCAATAATTATTACATAAATAAATATAACTGTAAAATGACTTGAAAAGATAAAAAATTCAAGAATGTAAAATAACTTTATGATAATGAAAGTAAAATTGTTTTAGCAATCAGAAAAAAAATGGCACTATTACTAATATGGATAACAATATTATAAAATGTGCGATTGACTTTTATAAAAAACTGTGTACTAACAAAAAATAGTCATCAGATTATGATGTCTTTTGAAACCCAAATATTTAAATGTACAATAAATTATGCCATTAAATGGTATAATGAAAAAATATATAGAATTGATAAAATTATTTTAAAAATTTTAACACAAGCTAAGAAAATAAAAATATTGTTAGTAAAGTTATATATTGAATATTTAATATTTAAGAATAAAGTTATACCAAATGATTGAAAAAATTGGTATGAGTGATATTGATATTTAAGAGTTATAAAAAGAGAGACATTAAAAAATTTGCAACCTTTATTAGGTTCTTTATAATTATACCATATCTATGAAAAATTTTGAATAAAAAAAAAAACAAGTTGGATTTTAAAGTAGTATTCCACATTCGATAATATACATGTTATTTACAAAGTTATCGAAATAAATATACATTGTTATTTTGCATGTTATGCAAAAGCATTTGTTTTTATAAGTAGTTTTGTAGTGATTAAGATATTAGAACAAGATATAGTCTCAGGATATTATTAAATTCTAAAAAATAGTTATCAAAGTCCAATAAAATTAATTATGTTTGCATTAACACCTTAAGAGTGTACAATAAGAGAACTTTACATCTTCAAAATATTTTATATCAATTTTATAGAACATTCTTTGTGGATAAATTGGAAAAGATAAGAGAATGAGAATAAATAAAAAATTATTTAAGACATGTAGTTGTTTTTTTAAAGAATGCTTTAACGCTTCAGGAAATATTACAAAATATATCAGATTAAAGCAATAATGTAGAATTTAAATTAATTCTTAAAAAAAGCAGTGTAGTGATCAATGACTTAAAAACATGCACCAAAAAAAAAGTGATAAAATGAATCATGAGTAGTTAGTAATGAAAATATTTTGACCAGATTATCAATAATAAAAGGACTGCAAAATATAAAAGTAATTAAAGAATAAAACTTGAATAACATGCATTTAATAGAAATTAGTTACTATTAAAAGAAATGTGTCTATATATTTAAAAATAAATGTTTTTACTAAATAGATTTATCATATTTTACTTAGAGATATTTAAGGATACACATCAAGAATGGAGAAATAATTTGTTTGAATTAATAATGAATTGAAATGTAATTAGCCTGGATTATAAGATGTTTATAATGTTTCATCACATTTTCTTGCAATTAAAACATCTAGAAAAGAAAGTGATCTGTTATTTTCCACTTCCATAGTAAATTTAATATTTGGATGTAAGGCTTTACATAACATTAATACTAAAAAGAAAAAAGAGGATAGAATTGACAATTCTTCTTTAATAGAGTAATTTTACCTTACATTAAAGGGATTACTGATAAAATCAATAGAAGACTATCTTGTTTTAATATAAAGACTACTTTTTCTACTGGCAAAAAATTGATGACTTTTTATATAAACCTAAAGACAGAATATTTTTGGAATACCAAGGAGTTTATGAAATTCCATGTTTGCAGTGCTCAAGAAGCTATGTGGGTCATTCTAATAGATGAATAAATGTCAGAATTAAGGAACATAGAAATGATTTTAATCAAAAAATTAGCATATCAGTTTTTACTTCTCATTTTTTAGAAATTGGTCACAAACCTGATTTTGACAATACAAAAATACTTGTTAATTTGGAAAATATGATTTAAGAACCATTAGAGAGTCAATTGAAATATTAAAGAGACCTACTGGTTTAAATAGGGCTGACAAATCACAATGTATATGTGGGAACCTATCATTTTATCTAATATTAACTTGAAATTAATAGGTGAAAAAACTGAGGGAAATAAACATTTTGATAAGCCTCATATTGTGAATGCTGAACTACTTCAAGTTGAATCTCACTTCTCATCTTGCACTGGGTCATGTTATTTTTTGAGATCTAATGATTGTTCTTTCAAAAGTTAAACTTGATAATGGTGATTGCTAGTCCATCAAAATATCGGATTGTAATGCAAAATAATACATGGTTCATACCCAAAAATATTTTTTTATCTATATATAACCGTGAAAACATTATATATATATATATATATTGTGCCCTTTTCTATAGGTCAGTAATAGTACATAACAGTCAACTACTAAAAAATTTTAAATTTAGAATATGTTCTTTTAATACATTAATTATATTAAGTCAATTATATCTTTAAAGTACAATTTGAAGCTAAAGAGAATACGTAGTATATAAAATCATTTAAAAATAGTTATATAAAGCTTTAAATATTGTTGCATATGGTTGTAAAAGCTGGCCATATTAAATAACACAGCTATAAATAATTAAAAGTATATTTAAAAATCCGATTTTAATAGTTTAAAACATATAATTTAATAAATGCTATATTTAGATTTGTAATCATATTTAAATAGTCAAAATTAATATAGTATATTTTTAAAATAAACTTTGTGATGGTGAAAATTATATCTAATTCTATATTTTCTAAATTGTTCTTCCAAATTTTTTATAATTATTTTATATAATATAATAAGTGTATCAATTTTATTAGTCTAGGCAGAGAAATAGATTGAAAATCGTCTGTCAAAGTTATTAATCACATGATTTTTAATGTATACTATCACACACATGCTTGTTTGAAATATTAACAAAGTTTAAAATATTTTAAAAGTTATATTATAGAATTGGATAGAATTATTGCCTATCATAAAAGTAAATAGTATTAAACATTAAGTTAACTATCGTATGTAATGCTTAAATGATGTAATGTTTTAAATAGTATAATAAAGACGAATACATTCATAATATAAAAATTAAATATTTTATTTAAATAAAAATAGATAAGTTGAATATTAAGAAATGGAATAAGTTATTAAATGTTATTTTAAAAGTTATTTTAAATGTTTAAATAGTTTTAATAAAATAATAATTTATTTAAAAGTAATATTTTAAATAATATTTTAAGTTCATTACGTCATAATTTTTTTTATTTTCAAATATAATTCTGCTATAAATTGAAAATATGTAAATTTTTTCTCAAGCTAAAGTAAGAATTAACCAATAGGAATAGGTATTCTTAAAGACTATAAATATCGTCCTAACTAAGTTATAGGGGGAGATTAATAATGTATTGAAACCGGAGAGAGGTAAATTATAACTGTTAAAAGATAGTATTTTAAAAATTTTTTATTTTAGTCAATTTTTTTTTTTTGGTACTTTCTTATCGTTTATTTTGCAAAAACTAATTAATAATTTTAAAGAGTTTTGCAAAAGAAAGTTTTGGAAAAAAATTATATATTTAGAAACTTCGTGGAGATGATTTTATAATTTTTTAAAAGTTACTTACCCGTCATATTTTATCTAAAAGTTTAATCTGAACTTCGCAATAAAAAAAATGAATATACTACGAAATAAAATGGATATAAATTGTAATACTGAAAAAATATTTGAAATATTTGTTGATACAGCTTTATTTATGCATAACCGGAGAATTTTTTTTGGTACATAAAAAAAACCACAGCACGGACATCATACAAAGTTTAATGAAAAAATTGGAGACACATTATTATTTATAAGCCTATTCAAGATTTGTTTTTAAACAGTAATAAGATAATTATATATTGCATGAATTATTTTATATAATATGATATTCGGTATTCAAAGGAGTAAAATGTTATATCCTTTCTAAAGGTAACATTTTTTAAAAAAATATTTTCGAGTGCAAAATTTAAGAAAGAACCCAGGGATTATGTTATAGAAGCGTTCTGATATTAAAATATCCGTTCTTTGAATTATTTAAAATGTATTTGGAAAAGATTTGTTCAAAAGTACTTGAAGTTTTATTTTAACCCTTTTCCCGCCTCTTACGAGGCCTCTCGTTGACATCTGACGTCACTCTAACTCTGCTAGTTCTTATGCTAGAATATTCGTTTGACAGTTATTGATTAGGTTTTTAAAAGTTCTGTAAGATGGTGCGCTCTTCCGAATTATTTTACAAGTAAAAAATCAAAAAAACCGCATTTTAAACTAAACAAAGAAAGAACTTTGTCAGTGATTGGCTGTCAGCCGGCTCTCAGCCGAAAAAGACATTCTGATTGGCTGGAAAGAACAAAGAAACCGCCTGATCAAAGAAAATAAAGAAAAACGCTGAGATTTTCATTTTGAAGGTGATTTAAGTATTTAAAAAAGTATAATTTGAGAAATTAAAATAATTTTTAAAAAATAAACTAAAAAAACAAAATTATTTTCGAAAAATATTGAAGATTTTAGTAAAAATATTTAAGATTTAGCAAAAAGAAATCTTTACTTTTCCTTAATGTAACATTGAAAAAAAGCGTTTGCATCAGCACTTTTTTGTTTAGACATTCACTTTATATTTGCTGAAATTGAATATATTTTATAATAAATAAATAGCAATTTATTTTTGAAAGAACTTTCATTCTTTTTCATAACCTGAAAAATTAGTAATATACTTTTTATAAACGTATCTGAGTTGAATTTAATATTATAGGCGAATATGTTTTAACAATAGGCTTTGTCTTCAGTTTGTGAGTTGGCCAATTAAAAGATTTGATTTTTACCTCATACAACCAATAATATAATTAGCGGTTTAAGGGTTAAAAGAGATTTAAAAAAAAATACCAAACGAAAGTTTAAATGTATCAAGAAGGAAACATAGATAAAAAGTGAACACATAGATGAATAAAAAATGGATCCATGGAAATACAAATAGTACTTAAAAGTTTATCGAATATTTTTAAAGTTAAATTAGATGGATTGATGCATCGGATACGCAGAGAATATTGGTAGAGAAGATTAAGAAGCTTCACGGGATTAATTAATATATCGTCCTAAATTAAAACCAAGGATTATTTTTTAAATTTTACTAAATAATTTAATAATTATTTTATTTTAAACTTTAACGTGCTTGGAGAACATTTTAAAAACTCTAGAGAAAATAATAAGCATTTTGGACTTATCAGGAACTATCGTCAAGAAAATATGTAATTATAGTTTTGATTCCTTTTATTTTGTTAACCTAGTTTAAATCTAAATTTTTATATAAGATTAGGAAAACATAAAAACATTAATTTATTAATATTAAAATTTTATAATATGACAATCTAATAATTTAGCTAAAAAATATTTTAATATAAAGTGTATGGGTGTGAATTTTGTTTATATCTGCAATGCTCAAGTGGACAAAGGAAGCCTACTGAACACGATGACTAGATAAAGGTTATTGGTAATAATAATAACTATTGATAATTTATAATGTATATTTTTTTGTTTTCTTTAGATCATCCATAAATTAGAAGAATGAAGTGTAAAAGTTTTTTATTTATATGTACTGCATTTTATACAACATTTTAAAAAAACATTATGAGATAGGATTGATTTGGAAATATGTATACGACAATTTTTTTTAATTTTTTTTATTAGTAATATAATCCAACATAACAAATAATTATGTGATTCTTTTAAAATTTTTATGTTGTGGGATATTCAAATCTTGTCTAAGTAGATTGTATATGATTAGACATATAGAATAATGAAGCAAGCAGACTTTTCTTGTGGAACAGCTAGATTGTTTAACTATTAATGAATTTTATTTATTGTTTTGTAAATACAGATAGTTATTTTATCGATGTAAGATGTAGAAAAATCTTGAGAAATAATGTTGAGATAGTGGCTTGGAAGTACTATAGTTAGCAGGAAACCAAGATGATGTATATTTAAAATAGGATATGATAAGGAATGGGAATAATATTTAGTCTTTATGTGGTTATCAGCATAGTTAACATAGCCCTATGACTGATACACATTTTATTGGACAGTGTTTATATTTCTTTAAATATTTGATGTTCTAATAAAGCTGAAGAAATAGCTTTAACATCGTCCCTGTACTAGAGGATATTAGGCAGATAAATATCCTACCTCTTCTCACTGTACCATGATTTTGAGATATGTTAAGAATAATACTCTAGCTTTCTTCCTTAATCCTATGCATCTGTTTTCGCTATCTTTATTTCATGTAACTGCATCGTTTAGTAAGATATTTTAAGAGAAATGATAAATAATTTAGAACTTAGGTTATGCTATCGTTTTTGGATAAGATTAGTTTATTTGCTTATAAGGAGCAGAATGTTATAACTTAAAACTGAAGATCCAAAGTATCCTAAGGAAAGAAAAGAATCATAAAATATATTTTGAATTTTATTTCGGAAATGAAATATATATATATTTTTTAAAATAAAGTATCTAAATAAAGATATTTTCTTTAAAGTGATAATAATTTTAAATGCTTTAGTATTATTTTTTTTTAAGAGAAAAATAAGTATTGTATATTTTTAAAATACAATAGTACAAAGTAAATTATGTAAACAATATGCATAGTATATTTTTTGTTTATTGATTAACAGACATGTATTAATGATTAAACTTATATCATATTAAAGTAAGGCTTAAAGAAGAATATATTATGATTAGTAAACATTGTGTGATAAATACTAAAATCTAGTACTGAATTTTGGATAATATTTTGTGTAACATATTTGACTTTGCAAGATGAAATTTTTTAATATTTTGAGAAATCCATACTCATTATAAAATTTTATTTTCTATGGAATGTTTCCATAAGATAGTTTAATAATATTAAGGATAAAATGCTGTTGCTAATAAAGTAGATAAATTTATTTGTAATAAGTTAACCATAATGAGAAACCAAATAGTAACATTTTTTTTTTAAATTTTGTCCTAAATCTAAATAAAGATGTAATTGAAATATAAATTATTTTTTTTATAACCCGGTAGATCAAACTGTAAAGTAAAAAAGTTAAGGATATCCACTGTAAATAGTGTAAATAAATTGTTTAGTTATTTATCATTAGTAATAAACTTTGTTAAATTTTGTTATTTAAAAAATTTTGTGTCCGAGTTATTTATTTCTCCACATCGCTGCATGAAAACACGATATATGCATAATAATCGAAACAAATATATAATTTTGCACAAAAGATAAATAGAGAATTATTTAAGAATTTAAATATTTTATTGGTATTCATTATAATTAAATAATCATAATCTTACATTATTTTATTGGTCATAAATCAGTTATCACAATATTATGTTAAATTATATGCTATCAGTTGCCACACATGTTTTGTTTGTCAGATTATTAAAATGCTACCACGTATTTATTATATCATTACATGAAGATATAAGATCATATTATATTATTTCATTATTTTATTATGGTAATAAAATTATAGTAAAAAGAAAAGATATACAGAATTAGTTAAACAATGAAGAATATTATTACTGTTATTTATTTTTATTAGTTTCAGTGTAGTAGATTATGACATAAAATCCCTTCTCATATTTTACTACCGTATTTTTAAATTAACTTAGAATAAACTTTATGAACCTGAGATTATTTTATTGAGCTAGATTATTAAATAGAAGATTAAGACTTAATTATTAGTTTAATCTTAGTGAGTAGAAGTTAATAAAGTCGTAAGAATACTATGAGTTTTTTATTTAAAATAGTAATAAGGGGGGATAGTGTTCTTATGCCATTGAGGTAATATCCTGTAGGATATTGGCTCAATGTAATCTATCTTGTCACCTGTATTTTCACTTCAAGTCTCATGAAAATATTAAATATTTATTTAATTTATTTTTATAAACTGAACCTTATTCGTATTGTAAATTTGAGCTAGTGAAACATTTTAATTTTAATGCTGAATATTTTATTTATTAATTATTAACTGAGATAGAACCCGTTTTATTTTATATCATTATACTATCTGGAAGTGAAGATGCACGAGATAAAGGTCAGAATATATATATATATATATATATATATATATATATATATATATATATATATATATATATATCTGACCTTTATCTATATATGTAAAAATATATAACAATAAGTCAGATGTCACGTGACTTATATATAGATTGCACTTACAAATATGTAAAATTAAGAGCATGCTAATGAGCTCTAAACAAGCTTTTTTTATTTATGATAAATGCTACTACAAGAGAAGGCATTCAAATCATTTTTATCTAGGATTGTCCCCATTCCCAGACTGGTTTCGACCTGTGGGTCTTTTCAGTGAGAAGTTGGCTAAATTAAATGGCTAAGCCTACTAATATATAGAGTATCTGGATGAAGTTCAGTCCCATATGATTTTTTCAATTGGAGAGCTGACTTTAAAGTCATGTAGATGTTTAAAAGTTTCAGATCTTCTTCTAACAATTAACTTTTAGATAAATGCTTTGCTTGAGTTGGTTTTTTGAATCTAATGTCCCAACTCCTCACTGAAGAGACCCATAGGTCGAAACCGGTCTGGGGATGGGGACAATCCAAGATAAAAATGATTTGAATGCCTTCTCTTGTAGTAGCATTTATCATAAATAAATAAAAAGTTTGTTTAGAGCTCATTAGCATGCTCTTAATTTTATATATATATATATATCAGAAAATTTGCAATGGTAAATAATGATTAAAGTGATAGTAAACATTGATTTAATGTGTAGATCATAGCATAACATATAAACTAGATTTGGAAAGTTTGGCAGATTTTTTAGATGACAATGTAAAATTAAAAATTGTTTCAATTCCAGAACTATTGGAAAGGCTAAAAATTATTGTATCAATGCTGAAACTAATTTCAGTTTAACAAAGATAAATTGCATAAGGCAAAATAAACAGTTTAACAGGACAAACTTGTAGACAAAAGAAGTGATTGTGATAAAGTTCAATTTGTTAAATATTAATTGAATTACAACAGCACAAAATATTTTGTGAGAATTAATTGACTATTTAGATTTTACAGTATAAAATTAAATTAATTTGAATTCTGTATATTTCAAATTATTAAATCTTATAATAAATTTTAATTTGTATTTGCAGAAAACTGGTTCTGTTCTATATATCTTACAATATTTATGAATGATCTTTTTTTTTTTTTTGTAAAATAGTTAATTAATGGATTTTTTTAAATCTCATTTCTGCTCAAATTTATTTACTTTTTTTTCCTAATTTTATTTGCAAGTATATCTTTGTATAATTTTTGCAACAATTAAAGCCATTGTTTTATAAATAGTAGTTGGAAATTTTTTAGCATAATTATTCTATAAAATATTTAATTTTTAAAATATATTCTTGCATTTTATTTGATTGAAGTAATAATAAATTTGTTTTAAATAATATATTAACTCTATAAAATATATATATATAGTAATTTAAAATATATCCTAAATTATTTTAATATTTTTTAAATTTATATTTTATCGAATTGAAAATAGAGTACAAAATAAATAAAGTTTTCATTTTTCAATTTTTTTACTTATTAAATTATATTTAGGTTATGCAAACATATTAAATATTAATTTTATTAAATCTTATTTTCAATTATTTCTTCAATTTAGTAAAATCTTTACACAGATATGATTCTAAATAATAAAGTGATATTGAAATACTATCTGCAAAACTGTGTTGGTTTAGGAAAAAATAACATTTTATCATGAAATGTGATATTTATTAATCTATACTTTTACAAACCATTTTGAAATTGAGTGAAAATAACTTTAAAATAACACTTTTTTTTATCTTAAAATTTTCAATGATTTCATGTCGATTAAACAATAAAATGACATTTTAAAAATATATTAATAAAAAAAATTTCCATCATCTAATTATTAAAGTATGTATTTCAGATGACTATATATATATGCAAAAGTTTACATATATATACATATAACCTATGTATTTTAAATATATTGAAAGTTTATCGTTATTACATTTTTGAATGATTTATTTCTTACTTTTGCCAGCTCTTCAAGTAATAACTAGCTAATTTTTTCTAATTTTCTATAAAGATTTTATAAAATATTAAGGATTTTAATAAAAAAGATTATAAGCAATGAATAAAAGGTATAATTTGGAAGTCTTTTTAATCATCTGTTTTTGTTTAAAGCAATATAATAGAAATAAATATTGAAAGATAATTTTCTTTTAACTATTTTGTGATAAAAATGATATTATTAATTTATTACCATATGTTTTAACTATGTCAAATATTGATCTAGAATTTCATCTGTTACAAATAAATCCATATTTTTACTTTAAAATTTATCAAAATTTATTTTTCCTATATGAACGATCTCTTTTATATTAATGATTGTAATTGCACCTAAAATTTGTAAAACAAAAATACATAAAGGTTTCTTATAATTTAGTTTTTTTTTTAAAAAAATATTTTCCTTTTTCAATGGTTCTTTAGACTAAAGTAAAATTAAATGGAGAAAGATTTTATATTATCTGACTATGAATCATGTTGTTTAATTTGATAACTACTTTAAAAATTAAATAATTTTTGTATTTTCATTATGATTACACTATTATATAAATGTTTTGAAATTCAATTAATTTGTTTTCAAGCAATTAACCTTGCAGTTTTTTTAAAAGCACTTTGAATTTTCCAATACTTTAAGATTTGCAATTGTTTATAGTTTTGTCTAAAATTCTTCTATTTGTTTACTAATATTTTCTAAATTTGTAAGAATAAAAGTATTTTTAAAGTATTTTAAGACAGTTTAAAGTAATACATTTTATTATCAAGACATATCTGGCTTGTTCAACATTAAGATCACTACATATATTCAAGATAGGGATTCTTATAGCTTAATTAATACTTTTGTTTATTAGATAAAATGAAATCATATTATTTTGAATGTTAATGGAATCTATCAATGTTCATTTCAATTAAAATGTTTTACAAAAATATAAAATTAATGTACAATGATTTTATCGTTACTTTCAAATAATTTAATTAATTCTTTTCTGGAGGTTTTTTTTTATATAATCACAAATATCTCACTGGATTCATTATAATGTCAAACCTGATGATCTCATTAAAGTAAAAATTGTTGATGTCAATTATTTTATAATCTCGTAATTTATTTTTACTTTTATCTGATGGCTACATGTAGAAGCATCACAATTAATTTATCAGAAATTAAGAACTTGTCAAAATTATTATAGTTATATTGTTTACTTAATAAATTTTATCTCCTTATATTCACTACAATAATGGTGATTTATAATATATGATCAGTTTCTAATTCTATCATTTTAATTTAATATAAGACAAACTACTACATTTTTTAATATGGTCTAAAAATTGTAAGCTACCTGTTTGTTTATAAAGTCATTTGGATTTTTAGAGGAATAGAAAATAATTGCTGTGTATTAAAATATATATACATTGAGAACTTTATTATTTCTAAAGACTGGAATTAAAATAGTTTCCCTTCATGAAAATTGTTTATACTTTAGCTGCACTATATATATTTTTAACAAAAAATATTATCTACATTTTTTTAAAAAAAAATTATTTACAGTATGTTTATTTTGGTCATCTTCTATGAGATCTAATGCATTAATCA
Organism: Epiperipatus broadwayi; assembly: GCA_028023455.1. Lineage (NCBI taxonomy): Eukaryota > Metazoa > Onychophora > Udeonychophora > Euonychophora > Peripatidae > Epiperipatus > Epiperipatus broadwayi. The sequence goes on from JAQFVV010012417.1 coordinate 9,653,776, forward strand.
AAAATAATAGAAAATAGCTTTTTTTGATAATATCCTCAAATCTTCTTCATTTTACATTAACAATATACAGGACTGACATAACATTCATGCATATAATATCATACTAGATGTAAAAATCATATTGATCATGTATAAGTCATATCTAAAGTGTTTAAGATTAACTGCCCTTTTTATATTTGATTATTTACCATGATAAATTCTTTAATATTTAAAAAAGAAAAATATTCATGATGAACTTATAAATATTGTCAAAGGATACATGAACAAATATATTATAAATTAAAAATATATAAATTGTTAAAAAAAGACATTAAAAAAAACCTTTTGGGGATATGATGTAAAAGTCTCATGCTGGAGAGAACTTCGTTTGGTCCAAATAAATGTAGAACAGATTGTTTGCATATCTTTAAAATAACTAGGCTCCACAAACATAAAATGTCTCTACAAATAAGATCAACTAATATTTTGTTGAAATATAACTTATTCACTTTAGATATAATGTAAAAAATATTGCAATGATTATGAAAATAATAGCCCAAGTAATACAAGGCATGATTGATTTAGGAGAGTTAGAACTTGTTTCACTATAAAATTTGAAAAAACTAATATACTAAAGAATTTCTATTATTGATTGCTTTTATTGAAATTATATGTAATAATATATATTGGAAATTTTTCAAAATTAGACCTGGTGATGAAATATTTCAGAAGGAAAATGTTTTAAAATATTTTTTTTGTAATCAAATAAAAATATATTTATTTGAGTCTGTAAATGTTTACATTCATTCAACATAAAGACATGCACTTTTAATACTTCCACAATTAGTTTTATTATGTATAATATACAAGCATTGTGCCCTAATATTTACAAAATCATTATTTGCTTACATTAACAATAAGACTTATTAAGTTAATAATCTTAAAAGTAGTTAATTGAATAGATTTTATTTTCTACAACTTTTTGTTATTCAAAGTATTACTTTGAAACTATTTTATTATGTATGCATATTGTAATATTATAGGTAGTAACGAACTCTAGCCATGTCAGAAATTATAAGCTTATTAAAAAAAAAAATCTAGGTTGAAGAAATGAAAATAATTATTTCGTTCCTATTTTTAATAATAACAAGTATTCAATTAGTTAAAGATTTGACATTCCTTAAGAGATAATATGAAAAATACAAACATTGTTAAATTATAAAAATGTGAATATTTATAGTTTTTAAGGGTAGTTGTAAAAAGAGAGAAAAAAGGATAAAAATAATTATTTTCCTCTACTCTTTAGTAACTTTATGTATTCAGTTTTACTTTTAAAAAATAATAAAAGAAAAATAAGTAAAATTTTAAGTAATGGCTACCAGTTTTTAAAAAAAAAGAAAAATATATTTTTTTGTTAAAAAATATGGGTTAATAATTAAAGTTTTCTTTTCTTTTTCACCGCCTAAAGAAATTAAAGATATTTTTATAATTGAAAGAATATCTTGTTTCCTTGACAAAAAATAACTATAAAGGAATTTATCAGTGATTGGAATTCTTAATCATTTTTAAAAAGAGGGAAACAACTTTTGTAAAAATAAAATCAATGTGTCAAAGTTTAATGCTGCCTTGTCTGAGATAATATGTGATTGGATAGGTTAACTTTTACACTTGTCAGCAGCCATATTGGATTTTTGGAAACATTGGTTTAATGCATATTTTTATAATAACTTTACTTTACATTATGCAAAAGTCAGGTACTGTATGTTATCAGAAAAAACTGAAAACCTATAGATAATATATATTCAAAATAGTAAAAACTAAGATTTTTATAATTTTAAATATTATTATATTTATCTTGCTTTTTAACAGATAAATTTTCAAATTATATTTTTATTAAGAGATTCATTACATTCCTTACAAAATTTTTAATAAAATGGTATATAACATGTCTTATCTAAGACAACCCTTTATTCAAATCATCAAAAAATAAAGACATTGATATTTTTTCAAAAATTATTTAATTATTCCTTCATTGTATGTGTTTGTATAATCAATGAGGAAAAAATAATAGGGAATGAGTCTAAAATAGTATTTATCTTATAAATGGCTCAGATATAATACATGTGAAGTTATATCAAAAAGATTACATTTAGTACAATATAGCTTATTAATAATAATAATGCTACTCTTACTTTCCTATAATGATACAGATTTTACTATTAGAATCTATTTAAAATCTAAAATCACATGATTACTGTAAAATAATTGTTTACAAGTAATTAAATGTTATTGTAACCATGCAGTAATAAATAAATATATAAATAAAATTGATGATGTAACTTATTCTTAAAACTATTTATGATTCCTCATCTGACCAAAAAGTCAAAAACATCAATGCAGGAAGATGTTATGGACACTGGCATATCAGTCAACATTTCTGAATAAAACTAAATGAGGCAAAATTTGAAAAAGTGCATTGCTTATTTCAATTTCAGTTAACTTACAATAAAGCTGTTTATCTGAACACTTGTTATAAATCCAATCATCATTACATAATCAAAACACTTTTGTGTATATTTTAAGCAGAAAACATAACACATTTTTTGAATGTTATAAATGTACTAAGAGCTTAGTTTAAACAACTAGATATTAAAAATTGTATTTTATTTATTGAAAAAACTGTATATGGCTCTCATGAATATTATGGCTATCTACACATATATATTTTGAACCCAGTTTACAAAGTTATCTGCCAGAAAGTCATCATTTGAAATTCCATTTTACTAATTTTAAAGGATTATATTATTTCATGTTACTATAACCAATAAGTTCAAAACAGTTTTATCAACTATAACCTCTCTATTAATATGATATAAACCTCTAAAGTTTACATGGCAGTGGTCATGAATTTATATATATTATCATTAGAAACCAGTCAACACTTAGACAATCCCAATATAGATAAAACTTAACAATCTTAAGCTATTGTCAGGGCAACCTCCATTTAAAAGTAATGGAGGTTGACTGGACAATAGCTTGAGATTGTTAAGTTTTATCTATATTGGGATTGACTAAGTGTTGATAGGTTTCTATTGGTTACTTATAAATTCATTTAGCTTTGAACATTATTACACTTATATATATATATATATATATATATATATATATATATATATATATATATATATATATATATATATATATAACTTCACAATATAAACTCTTAACAAGCTTTGCAAAATATTCCCAATCCCAGACTGGTTTCTGCTACTGGCTTCCTCAGTGAGGTGCTAGGATATTCAAGTATTAGATAAAAAATACTGTGACAAGCCCAGAACTTTATTTAATGAATAACTATTAAGTAGAAAATCTGAAATTTTCAGACATTCATGTCTTCCAATCCTATTTTAATTAGCCATATGGGACTGGACTAAGTTCAGATATGCCATATATTAATAACTTAAGCAATATAAAATCACCAAAGCTTTAATAGCAAAAAATAAAATTACAAAGAAATCAAGTCATATGTCACATGACCTAACTTAACAAGCTCGTACTACAAATGTTATATATAGAGCTCACAAATATATGTGACATATGACTTGATTTCTTTGTAATTTTGTTTTTTGCTATTAAGGCTTTGGTGATTTCACATTGCTAAAGTTATTAATATATGGTGTATCTGAACTTAGTTCAGTCCAATATGGATATTTAAGTTAGATAACTGGATTGGAAGACATATGAATGTCTGAAAAATTCAAGTTTTCTACTTAATAGTTATCCATTAGATAGAGTTCTGAGCTTGTCCTGATATCTTTTATATAATGCTTGAATATCTTAGCACCTTGCTGAGGAAACCAAAAGCAGAAACCAGTCTGGGGTTGGGGATATTTTGCAAAGCTTGTTAAGAGCTTATTTGCAAGCTCTATATATAGCATTTGTAATACAAGCTTGTTAAATTGAGTCACATGACATATGAGTTGATTTCTTTGTAATATATATGTATATGTAACAGTAGTCATATTTACACACATATATATAACAGTAGTCATATATATATATTGAAACAGTAAGATCTGCTTTGCAGATCTTCATTTTACCTTTTCTCACCTATTTTCTACCCTCATACCTTAGTTTGAACCCCAATCTATCGTAGTGTGTCTGCAATACGCTTATATACCGAAAATACCACCTAATTTTAAACCACAAGTACAATGCTCATATTATATATAAGTATAATTCATGCCCAAATAAATAAAATATTATAGATTATGTATATGTTCACATAATTTAGATTTATTTAAAAGTAGGTTATATAGGTCATAATTGCGCACACACTATGATATGCATTTTAAAACATATCAAAATTATAAATTGTTAATTAAAGTTATTTTGTTTGAATCTATTTACAAAAATATATTACCGTCGTAATATATTTTTTATTTAAAATAAAATTCATATTCGTTTAGTAAATAGATTCAAATATTGCAATTTAAAAAGTAAAATAATTTTCTTTTAATTTAATAAAAGTCATTCCAAATATTTCTGTTAAAATAAATGAGGGACAATAGTTTAATTATTTAATGTTATAGAAGCTTATCTAAAAATACAGCAGATGTCCACTTAAGGTTTTCTTTAATTAGTAAAAGTAATTTTTAATTAAATCTAGTTTGTAATTCGAATGTCGACAAGGAAATTAACAATAGAAATTAATTAAAATTTTGTTAAATTCCTTTAGACATTCGGATGGGTTTAATTACAGCTGATAAGTCCGATATATTTTTGTAATGCTCCAGGGCAGTTCTATTGTTCAATTCCACTATAAAAGGAAGGGTTTTCTTTTGTTCTCCATTCTGGTCATTTGCTGATGAAATGTTTCTAACCAAAATTATTCTAGTTTTTGCTGATGAAATGTTTCTAACCAAAATTATTCTGGTGTTTCTAATGAAATGATTCTAGTCATTTTCTATTGAAAATATTCTAGTAAAATATTCTTTAAAATATATTTTCCTGAGATTTTAGCTACGTGCCTGCGAACTTATATTTGAAGCCAAGTTTTCGTCTCCAAATTAATTTACCATGTTTACCACACCTACTTCTAACCATGACATGACTGAGTAGAACCAGCAAGAAGGCTATTTCCCCTTGGGAATGGCCAGCTGCTGCTCTAGACCATCAGAAGCTATCATGTAAGGAACCCCGGAACTGCTGCTGCTGCCAAAAATATGAACAATTCCAGATTTTGCTGCTGAGTTATATAAAACCTGCCGACCATCAATCTACCTGCAAATGCTTCTCCAGAGGTAACCTAAATTAACCCAAGAGCTCTTGTGATTCCTAACTAACATGCTATAGCTATTTTAAATTGTTTTTCTTTTATGTCACATAACTTCATTATGTATTCTTTTAACGTGTTCTAATATAATCAACAGTTTTGCTCTCTATCCTTGGGTTAATATTTTCGATTTATTAAGCTTTCTTTTATTTTATTATGATAATGTGTCAGAATCATCTTTGACCGAGTGAATTATTCCCTTTGTTGAAAGTAAGATGCCGCTATTAAGGCATATTTTAAATTTATAATAATTCCCAATTTTATTATCTTGCAAATCACTCGTTCGAGGGCGATTCTAATCTTCTTTAATATATATAATAATCACATAGTTTAAAATCTACATGTTATTGATTTTAACCTAATATGAGAGTATGTGCGAGGTCAATGATTTAAATGTGTCCCCAAATGCATGATTGCGTAAATAAACCTATGCTTTCTTTTCAAACCCGCAAGCATGCATTTTCCTATTTTTAAATACTGTGTTCTACTTTAATTACAAAGTTCATCATTGACGTCGAGAATGTGCGGACCCTTTTAAATGAATTTCTGGGAATTTGATTGGGCATTTCTCTTAATCCAAGTAAAACCCATTTAGTATGTTTTATATACACTAGTCTAGTATTGCTGGTAAATGAATTGGTTGTTGAGACCGCTTTGTTTTGCTTTTCCAAGGATTTTTACATGGCCAAGTCCATTCTCTTCACTTCCTGCAGTTCCCAGGCAGAATGTGTACACAAATGTCACACCTGGGAATTAAACGCAGTCATCACCCAGTCGCTAAGTTTCGGCTGTTCATGACAACACTTTCCTATGGGTTAGCAGTGAGCTGCCCTCTGTAGTCATTCCAAATATTTCACTATTGTTTTATTTATATATTTATTTTTACAAAGCATCCATGACTTAAATCTATCACAACCTCCATCCTTTAATAAATTCATTATTAGCAATACTGACCTCCCATCTGCTTTAATTATTATTATCAAATAAATGTCTTGATCACATCCCCACTTTATTGCTTAGTAAGCTTTTGTCCATGCTATTCTCGAAATCAATAAATATTTTATAACACTTAATTTTCAAATATTTTATTAAACTTTTATAATTACTCAAAGCACCTCGCACATGTTCCCATCTCTTTAAGCACATTATCATAATTCTATTAGCCCGAGGGATAGAATATATAATTTTGCTTTAAAACCTTTTTGTCATTTATTGGAATGTAATGCCAACAATTATTTAATACACATCCCTGTCTCATATAAGCAGACAGTGGCATTATATATATATTTCTATATAAATAAATTTTGAAATCATTTAAAACTAATTTTGATTTTATTTTATTGATTCCTATCACTGTCTCGGTCTATATATCTATTTTCTACATTTCTTTTGTACATCCATAGACATTAATTAGCAACCCAAACTTATCTTAGTGTAGAGTCTTTTTGTTTCTCCCTGACCACCAGGCACCGGTAAAAGGTTATACTAGTAGTAGCATCAGATGTGTTATCACGTAGGTGGCACTGTGAAATTTGGACTTTAGATTCGAACTTAGTATATCTAGAAGGCAACCCTCCTAGAATGTTCAGTTTTGTGTTTGGGGTTTGAATTCTGCAGTGTGTTAGTGGGATAGATGATTCTGACTGTTATGATATATATATAATTGGCTTACATTTTATTACAATTTTTATGGATAATATTTAGAATTTATTATTATCATTAAAAATTTGGATAAAAATGTTTTTTTTTTTTAATGGATTTGAAAATTATGTGCTAAGTTTTAAGTAAAAGCTAAACATCACCAATCAATTTGTAGGTTGTTTGCTAAAAGAAAATATAAAAAGTAAATACTTCTGACAAAAATCTGCAACAAACTATATGTTCCATCCAAAGCCATAACTATCACCGCCTGTGTTAATCTGATCTGCAAATTATTATATTAAAAAATGGATAAAATTAACTTACAATGACTTGAAAATTATTGCTGCAAAATGACTAAATTTAACTGTGGTTAGTTACTTTGGAAATCTGTTTAATGGGGAAGTTATCAACATAATAAAAATTTGAACCTACAAAAAAAAAGTTAATGGGAGAACTTCTAAAAAAAGGATTGCTTAAACTTAATACTTGAAACTTACAAAAAGAAAACTAACCTGAAAGGCACAAAATTATAACTACAAAAGAAGATCTAAAACAATAATACCATGGTAAAATAAGGCATTGTATGGTGCACATCTACCTTTGCATTAATTTCTATAATGTTAATAATAATTGATAATAATGAATATTCTTGATTTAATTTTTTTGTTGAAATGTTTTAATTATTATTTTCCCTTCAAAATAATTTTAACCAGTCTTAATTTGTTTTCTCTTATTTATGAGAAGTTGTTTTCAGATTTAACCCTTGTAGTGGCTGTTACTTTATTGGCCAAGTGAGGTAAAGATTTCAATTGGTCAAAATCACACTCAAGCCTCAAAATATATTCATCTTTTAATATAATATTCACTTTAGTTTTGTTTTTAAAAAGTATATTAATAATTTGTCAGGCTATCAAAGTAAATGAAAATTTTTTCAAAAATAAATTTCTATTTATTTATTATAGAAATATTTGATAATGTCAAATTTAAAAATGAAAGTTAGTGACCAATTAAAAAGAGTTGCTGACATAGTTGATTTCTTTCTCAGTTTTACACTGAGGAAAAGTAAATATTTTTTTGCTAAAATCTTAATAATTTTACTAAAATCTTAAATATTTTTCTAAAATAATTTTATTTTTAGCATATTTTATCAAAATAATTTATAATTTGTCAAAAAATACTTTTAAAATGGTCTAAAACATTTGCTTATCATTTTTGAAATGAAACAAAAAAGATCGTAGCATTTTTCTTTGATTAGGTGGTTTTCTTTGTCCTTGACAACCAATCAGAATGTCCTTGATGGCTAAGAGACAATCAGCACCAAGCTTTCTTCTTTATTAGATCTTTAGCATCAGTTTTCTTGATTTTTTACTTATAAAATAATTCAAGAGAGGGCAGCATCTTATAAAACTTTTTATAACCAATCAAATGACGGTAAAATCTTTATTGTAGCATTAAAAATGATAGAATTTGAGTGACTTCAAGTGGCTGTGAGTCAACTCATAAAATTCATGGAAATGATTAATTATTAAAAACAGTAAATAAGTAATAAAATAAATCCTTAATTAATTTAATAATAAGAATCAGCTGGTTTGTTTTATGAAATATATTTTTTGTAGAAATGTGTTAGACTTATCTGAAATTATTAGTTAATTTTATTAAATAATTTTTAAAAATAATAGTATTTAAGTCTTTATTCCTGCAGCTATCTGATCCATGCATTGAAAGTGTGTGTGATTTGATTTCATTATAGTATACTACTTTAAGGGATTTTATCTAATAATGCTATTTAATGCCAGATATATTAAGTATTTAAATTAGTCCTTGTGATCATAACCTAACTATAGAATAATAACAGTTAATTTATTTGTATATGGAAATATATGTTTGTTTTTGGACATCCAGTGGGTTCTCTTGATATTGAATAGGTCAATAACTGTTTCAAAGTCTATACACTGCACTTTATTTACAGATTAAAAATTAATTTATAGTAGGCCTGTATCCTCACAAACCATATGGCCTGAGCATTGTTGATGATCAGCATGTATCAGTATCTCAGCATTTTTTTCTATGTTAGATATTTTAGCACTTGATTGATTTAATACTTTCCCCTAGTTTGCCAAGGCTAAATAATTGATCTAGATTTTTTAAATCCTGTCACAAACAATGATTGTTGATTAGACCTGTTTATTGCTGCTCATGTAACTTATAGTTACTGTTATTTTCTTCTAAATAATGCTTTCATATTTTTTTGTATTTCTTTTTGATTATTCAAGGGAAATGAGAATGTTTGATATCATCTGAGCCACCCTTTCTCCTTACTGTTATCCCCTAACTTATGTATATAATAAAATTGGTTCACAATACTAATTACTTTTAAATGTATGTAACCAATTGAATGGACATCAACTACAATTCACAACAAAATTTAAATTTTAATTCAATTATGATATATTATAGTCATTTTTTTCTGCAAAAAAATATATGTTTCAAAGATAATCTTTAATATCAACTCTCCTGGAGTTTAGCCATCTCACAATATTAAAGTGACTTCTCACAATATTGAATTTAGATTATATTTTTGTATTAATCAGAACTTTGTTGTTAAGGTAAAACATACCATTTAGTTGTTTCTATTTAAATCCTATTTAAATGTTAGTTAATATGGAAAAATAATCATATGTTTAATGTTTGTGATATAGGAGTCCTTTTATTTTTATGAAAGTTTTTATAAATTTAATAACCCATATATCAAATAGTTTAATAATTTATGTAAAAAATAATTGGTATAACACATTTGTATTAAAATGTTTTATGAATAACAAAATACTCTTTGCAAATGAAAAAAAAAATCATTTTCAAAAAATTAGAAGCAGTAATAAATAATTTAAATACATTTTATGTACCTGGAGTCTAGATGTAATAAATAGAATTTGAACAGAATTTTTCAAGCTTCATTCAGCTATGCAATCTACCTCACACAAGATATACACATAACCACACACATGTAAAGATGATAAATGATCTGCAATATAAATATTTCATGCTGAACCAGTCCTCATGAGTTGGTTCAGATCATCTCCCATATATATATATATAAAATCAGTGCTCAGTTTATATTAAAATAACAAACCACACTTTAATGGACTGGTTTCAATCTACTCCATCCTCCAACTCTTTAGATGGGGCAACCAAATTTGTTGTTAATGCTAATATTATTATCACTCCTATGTTGATCTCAAGTCACTCTGACTCCTTATTTACAGGTTCTTGTCCATTTAAATATACAGAAAAGGGATGGGCAGAATAGAGGTTGAATTTGTAATTGTTAAGTACAAGTATATTTTATATATTGGGAATCTATGTAATATAGGGCAATTGAACATCGATTCTCAAGCTCCCTTCAGCCATCCACTCTATCACATACAACTGAAACATATGATCATGCATGTGAAAAAGATAAATGATCTCCAATATACATTTTCATGCTAAACCAGCACCCATCATTTGGTCCACATTAGCATCGCCCTATATATATATATATATATATATATATATAATTAGTTTCCAACCAGTAACCACCTAAACATTCACAGTAAATATAGCAACCAATATTTCTAACTGCTGTCAAGGCAACCTTCACACCTTTTAATAGCAAGAATGGAAAACCATTCTTACTAATGATCCATTGAATATATATGGACACTTAAAGATTGCAACTTGACTACAGAGTATGAAATATTGTTACAATGAAGTTTAAATAAACCTCTTTAAACATGAAATAAACATGTCACTATAATGCAGACTAATAAATAGTCATCTAAAACATTATTTAATGCAATACTTTTAAATTGCCCATGTATTATTTAGAAATAATAAGCGAAATAGTGCCTAAAGCTAATCTGGGATAATGATGTAATTAGTTTCCAACCAGTAACCACCTAAACATTCACAGTAAATATAGCAACCAATATTTCTAACTGCTGTCAAGGCAACCTTCACACCTTTTAATAGCAAGAATGGAAATCCATTCTTACTAATGATCCATTGAATATATATGGACACTTAAAGATTGCAACTTGACTACAGAGTATGAAATATTGTTACAATGAAGTTTAAATAAACCTCTTTAAACATGAAATAAACATGTCACTATAATGCAGACTAATAAATAGTCATCTAAAACATTATTTAATGCAATACTTTTAAATTGCCCATGTATTATTTAGAAATAATAAGCGAAATAGTGCCTAAAGCTAATCTGGGATAATGATGTAATTAGTTTCCAACCAGTAACCACCTAAACATTCACAGTAAATATAGCAACCAATATTTCTAACTGCTGTCAAGGCAACCTTCACACCTTTTAATAGCAAGAATGGAAATCCATTCTTACTAATGATCCATTGAATATATATGGACACTTAAAGATTGCAACTTGACTACAGAGTATGAAATATTGTTACAATGAAGTTTAAATAAACCTCTTTAAACATGAAATAAACATGTCACTATAATGCAGACTAATAAATAGTCATCTAAAACATTATTTAATGCAATACTTTTAAATTGCCCATGTATTATTTAGAAATAATAAGCGAAATAGTGCCTAAAGCTAATCTGGGATAATGATGTAATTAGTTTCCAACCAGTAACCACCTAAACATTCACAGTAAATATAGCAACCAATATTTCTAACTGCTGTCAAGGCAACCTTCACACCTTTTAATAGCAAGAATGGAAATCCATTCTTACTAATGATCCATTGAATATATATGGACACTTAAAGATTGCAACTTGACTACAGAGTATGAAATATTGTTACAATGAAGTTTAAATAAACCTCTTTAAACATGAAATAAACATGTCACTATAATGCAGACTAATAAATAGTCATCTAAAACATTATTTAATGCAATACTTTTAAATTGCCCATGTATTATTTAGAAATAATAAGCGAAATAGTGCCTAAAGCTAATCTGGGATAATGATGTAATTAGTTTCCAACCAGTAACCACCTAAACATTCACAGTAAATATAGCAACCAATATTTCTAACTGCTGTCAAGGCAACCTTCACACCTTTTAATAGCAAGAATGGAAATCCATTCTTACTAATGATCCATTGAATATATATGGACACTTAAAGATTGCAACTTGACTACAGAGTATGAAATATTGTTACAATGAAGTTTAAATAAACCTCTTTAAACATGAAATAAACATGTCACTATAATGCAGACTAATAAATAGTCATCTAAAACATTATTTAATGCAATACTTTTAAATTGCCCATGTATTATTTAGAAATAATAAGCGAAATAGTGCCTAAAGCTAATCTGGGATAATGATGTAATTAGTTTCCAACCAGTAACCACCTAAACATTCACAGTAAATATAGCAACCAATATTTCTAACTGCTGTCAAGGCAACCTTCACACCTTTTAATAGCAAGAATGGAAATCCATTCTTACTAATGATCCATTGAATATATATGGACACTTAAAGATTGCAACTTGACTACAGAGTATGAAATATTGTTACAATGAAGTTTAAATAAACCTCTTTAAACATGAAATAAACATGTCACTATAATGCAGACTAATAAATAGTCATCTAAAACATTATTTAATGCAATACTTTTAAATTGCCCATGTATTATTTAGAAATAATAAGCGAAATAGTGCCTAAAGCTAATCTGGGATAATGATGTAATTAGTTTCCAACCAGTAACCACCTAAACATTCACAGTAAATATAGCAACCAATATTTCTAACTGCTGTCAAGGCAACCTTCACACCTTTTAATAGCAAGAATGGAAAACCATTCTTACTAATGATCCATTGAATATATATGGACACTTAAAGATTGCAACTTGACTACAGAGTATGAAATATTGTTACAATGAAGTTTAAATAAACCTCTTTAAACATGAAATAAACATGTCACTATAATGCAGACTAATAAATAGTCATCTAAAACATTATTTAATGCAATACTTTTAAATTGCCCATGTATTATTTAGAAATAATAAGCGAAATAGTGCCTAAAGCTAATCTGGGATAATGATGTAATTAGTTTCCAACCAGTAACCACCTAAACATTCACAGTAAATATAGCAACCAATATTTCTAACTGCTGTCAAGGCAACCTTCACACCTTTTAATAGCAAGAATGGAAATCCATTCTTACTAATGATCCATTGAATATATATGGACACTTAAAGATTGCAACTTGACTACAGAGTATGAAATATTGTTACAATGAAGTTTAAATAAACCTCTTTAAACATGAAATAAACATGTCACTATAATGCAGACTAATAAATAGTCATCTAAAACATTATTTAATGCAATACTTTTAAATTGCCCATGTATTATTTAGAAATAATAAGCGAAATAGTGCCTAAAGCTAATCTGGGATAATGATGTAATTAGTTTCCAACCAGTAACCACCTAAACATTCACAGTAAATATAGCAACCAATATTTCTAACTGCTGTCAAGGCAACCTTCACACCTTTTAATAGCAAGAATGGAAATCCATTCTTACTAATGATCCATTGAATATATATGGACACTTAAAGATTGCAACTTGACTACAGAGTATGAAATATTGTTACAATGAAGTTTAAATAAACCTCTTTAAACATGAAATAAACATGTCACTATAATGCAGACTAATAAATAGTCATCTAAAACATTATTTAATGCAATACTTTTAAATTGCCCATGTATTATTTAGAAATAATAAGCGAAATAGTGCCTAAAGCTAATCTGGGATAATGATGTAATTAGTTTCCAACCAGTAACCACCTAAACATTCACAGTAAATATAGCAACCAATATTTCTAACTGCTGTCAAGGCAACCTTCACACCTTTTAATAGCAAGAATGGAAATCCATTCTTACTAATGATCCATTGAATATATATGGACACTTAAAGATTGCAACTTGACTACAGAGTATGAAATATTGTTACAATGAAGTTTAAATAAACCTCTTTAAACATGAAATAAACATGTCACTATAATGCAGACTAATAAATAGTCATCTAAAACATTATTTAATGCAATACTTTTAAATTGCCCATGTATTATTTAGAAATAATAAGCGAAATAGTGCCTAAAGCTAATCTGGGATAATGATGTAATTAGTTTCCAACCAGTAACCACCTAAACATTCACAGTAAATATAGCAACCAATATTTCTAACTGCTGTCAAGGCAACCTTCACACCTTTTAATAGCAAGAATGGAAATCCATTCTTACTAATGATCCATTGAATATATATGGACACTTAAAGATTGCAACTTGACTACAGAGTATGAAATATTGTTACAATGAAGTTTAAATAAACCTCTTTAAACATGAAATAAACATGTCACTATAATGCAGACTAATAAATAGTCATCTAAAACATTATTTAATGCAATACTTTTAAATTGCCCATGTATTATTTAGAAATAATAAGCGAAATAGTGCCTAAAGCTAATCTGGGATAATGATGTAATTAGTTTCCAACCAGTAACCACCTAAACATTCACAGTAAATATAGCAACCAATATTTCTAACTGCTGTCAAGGCAACCTTCACACCTTTTAATAGCAAGAATGGAAATCCATTCTTACTAATGATCCATTGAATATATATGGACACTTAAAGATTGCAACTTGACTACAGAGTATGAAATATTGTTACAATGAAGTTTTCCATTCTTGCTATTAAAAGGTGTGAAGGTTGCCTTGACAGCAGTTAGAAATATTGGTTGCTATATTTACTGTGAATGTTTAGGTGGTTACTGGTTGGAAACTAATTACATCATTATCCCAGATTAGCTTTAGGCACTATTTCGCTTATTATTTCTAAATAATACATGGGCAATTTAAAAGTATTGCATTAAATAATGTTTTAGATGACTATTTATTAGTCTGCATTATAGTGACATGTTTATTTCATGTTTAAAGAGGTTTATTTAAACTTCATTGTAACAATATTTCATACTCTGTAGTCAAGTTGCAATCTTTAAGTGTCCATATATATTCAATGGATCATTAGTAAGAATGGATTTCCATTCTTGCTATTAAAAGGTGTGAAGGTTGCCTTGACAGCAGTTAGAAATATTGGTTGCTATATTTACTGTGAATGTTTAGGTGGTTACTGGTTGGAAACTAATTACATCATTATCCCAGATTAGCTTTAGGCACTATTTCGCTTATTATTTCTAAATAATACATGGGCAATTTAAAAGTATTGCATTAAATAATGTTTTAGATGACTATTTATTAGTCTGCATTATAGTGACATGTTTATTTCATGTTTAAAGAGGTTTATTTAAACTTCATTGTAACAATATTTCATACTCTGTAGTCAAGTTGCAATCTTTAAGTGTCCATATATATTCAATGGATCATTAGTAAGAATGGATTTCCATTCTTGCTATTAAAAGGTGTGAAGGTTGCCTTGACAGCAGTTAGAGATATTGGTTGCTATATTTACTGTGAATGTTTAGGTGGTTACTGGTTGGAAACTAATTATATCATTATCCCAGATTAGCTTTAGGCACTATTTCGCTTATTATTTCTAAATAATACATGGGCAATTTAAAAGTATTGCATTAAATAATGTTTTAGATGACTATTTATTAGTCTGCATTATAGTGACATGTTTATTTCATGTTTAAAGAGGTTTATTTAAACTTCATTGTAACAATATTTCATACTCTGTAGTCAAGTTGCAATCTTTAAGTGTCCATATATATTCAATGGATCATTAGTAAGAATGGTTTTCCATTCTTGCTATTAAAAGGTGTGAAGGTTGCCTTGACAGCAGTTAGAGATATTGGTTGCTATATTTACTGTGAATGTTTAGGTGGTTACTGGTTGGAAACTAATTATATCATTATCCCAGATTAGCTTTAGGCACTATTTCGCTTATTATTTCTAAATAATACATGGGCAATTTAAAAGTATTGCATTAAATAATGTTTTAGATGACTATTTATTAGTCTGCATTATAGTGACATGTTTATTTCATGTTTAAAGAGGTTTATTTAAACTTCATTGTAACAATATTTCATACTCTGTAGTCAAGTTGCAATCTTTAAGTGTCCATATATATTCAATGGATCATTAGTAAGAATGGTTTTCCATTCTTGCTATTAAAAGGTGTGAAGGTTGCCTTGACAGCAGTTAGAGATATTGGTTGCTATATTTACTGTGAATGTTTAGGTGGTTACTGGTTGGAAACTAATTATATCATTATCCCAGATTAGCTTTAGGCACTATTTCGCTTATTATTTCTAAATAATACATGGGCAATTTAAAAGTATTGCATTAAATAATGTTTTAGATGACTATTTATTAGTCTGCATTATAGTGACATGTTTATTTCATGTTTAAAGAGGTTTATTTAAACTTCATTGTAACAATATTTCATACTCTGTAGTCAAGTTGCAATCTTTAAGTGTCCATATATATTCAATGGATCATTAGTAAGAATGGTTTTCCATTCTTGCTATTAAAAGGTGTGAAGGTTGCCTTGACAGCAGTTAGAGATATTGGTTGCTATATTTACTGTGAATGTTTAGGTGGTTACTGGTTGGAAACTAATTATATCATTATCCCAGATTAGCTTTAGGCACTATTTCGCTTATTATTTCTAAATAATACATGGGCAATTTAAAAGTATTGCATTAAATAATGTTTTAGATGACTATTTATTAGTCTGCATTATAGTGACATGTTTATTTCATGTTTAAAGAGGTTTATTTAAACTTCATTGTAACAATATTTCATACTCTGTAGTCAAGTTGCAATCTTTAAGTGTCCATATATATTCAATGGATCATTAGTAAGAATGGTTTTCCATTCTTGCTATTAAAAGGTGTGAAGGTTGCCTTGACAGCAGTTAGAGATATTGGTTGCTATATTTACTGTGAATGTTTAGGTGGTTACTGGTTGGAAACTAATTACATCATTATCCCAGATTAGCTTTAGGCACTATTTCGCTTATTATTTCTAAATAATACATGGGCAATTTAAAAGTATTGCATTAAATAATGTTTTAGATGACTATTTATTAGTCTGCATTATAGTGACATGTTTATTTCATGTTTAAAGAGGTTTATTTAAACTTCATTGTAACAATATTTCATACTCTGTAGTCAAGTTGCAATCTTTAAGTGTCCATATATATTCAATGGATCATTAGTAAGAATGGTTTTCCATTCTTGCTATTAAAAGGTGTGAAGGTTGCCTTGACAGCAGTTAGAAATATTGGTTGCTATATTTACTGTGAATGTTTAGGTGGTTACTGGTTGGAAACTAATTACATCATTATCCCAGATTAGCTTTAGGCACTATTTCGCTTATTATTTCTAAATAATACATGGGCAATTTAAAAGTATTGCATTAAATAATGTTTTAGATGACTATTTATTAGTCTGCATTATAGTGACATGTTTATTTCATGTTTAAAGAGGTTTATTTAAACTTCATTGTAACAATATTTCATACTCTGTAGTCAAGTTGCAATCTTTAAGTGTCCATATATATTCAATGGATCATTAGTAAGAATGGTTTTCCATTCTTGCTATTAAAAGGTGTGAAGGTTGCCTTGACAGCAGTTAGAAATATTGGTTGCTATATTTACTGTGAATGTTTAGGTGGTTACTGGTTGGAAACTAATTACATCATTATCCCAGATTAGCTTTAGGCACTATTTCGCTTATTATTTCTAAATAATACATGGGCAATTTAAAAGTATTGCATTAAATAATGTTTTAGATGACTATTTATTAGTCTGCATTATAGTGACATGTTTATTTCATGTTTAAAGAGGTTTATTTAAACTTCATTGTAACAATATTTCATACTCTGTAGTCAAGTTGCAATCTTTAAGTGTCCATATATATTCAATGGATCATTAGTAAGAATGGTTTTCCATTCTTGCTATTAAAAGGTGTGAAGGTTGCCTTGACAGCAGTTAGAAATATTGGTTGCTATATTTACTGTGAATGTTTAGGTGGTTACTGGTTGGAAACTAATTATATATATATATATATATATATATATACATTAGCATCGCCCTATATATATCGAGAGATATCTCACTATATATATATATATATATATATATAGTGACCTTCTATAGCCAGCAATCATAATCAAACTTGTCTCACACACTGCTATATTGTATCCAGCACTCTCCAGTTAACCACTCAGCCTACATGGTTGGGCATCATAATCTGCCTCTGTGACCTATTATATTCTCATTATCATTGGACAATCAGGCCCACATGTTTCCTGGCACCATTATCCACTCCTGTGAACTTCTCTTGGATCAACAACTAATCTAGACTCATGTTTGGAGTTACAATCCACCTTTGTGGCCTTCTCTTTGAATGCTGGAATCATGTACATGAATCTGGCCGCACATTTCATGGCACCAAATCTGCCCTTTTGTAACCTTCAGTACCTGAATAATCAAGAATATAAACATAAAGAAACAAAAATGTTAAACTAATGAGATGATTCCTTTATTGAACAAAACTAGCATGAAACTATAGATCTAAAGAAGATCACAAGGTGATTAATAAAGATAATAACTTCTGGTCAAACCAGCTTTAAAATCCACACAAACAAAATGTGATGAGCTAAATTTGATATTCAGCAAACCAATAAATAACTAATAATTATATCTCTGGAATGATTATGAAATTAAAATTATAAATGAAATAATAAGTAAATTATGATGTAGATGACTAAATGGATGATGGAAAGAAGTAATAATTAAATAGTAGAATGAAATGAGTCTAAGAATGAAGAGAAAAGAGCCAAGATGTATGAGAATAATGAATTATTAAGGTGATGATAGAATAAGTGTTAATGAATAGTTAAGGTGTTAAAAGAATAAAAGTTAATTTATGATTAATCAATTATGATAATGAATTAATGTTAAATGAGAATGAATAAATAAAAAGAATGATCAAGATGAAATTGAGAACAATGTTGGTGATGGAGACTGAAATTTTAAACTATAAACTAATATTGTATTAAATGGTAAGAAAATAAGCTAAATAAAAATAGGGATTCCAAGCTTGACAAAACTGGAGTATTTATCATAAAGTTAAAACAAGCTATACAATTTTATGACAAAAAAAGTAATGTATACCTTAAATTTTGGTTGACTTTCAAAAAACAGTGAAAGTGATCTAATTCAAGTCCAACTATCATAAATAACTAGCTATAAAATTTACTACAAATTCAAATTCTACCTTGAAACTTAACAACTAATTCTTCTCAGGGTTCAAACAACTCAAAGATTGTTATACAAAATATACTTGGGTCAGTGAAAGGGATTTTTCCACTACCTGGATATAATGCACAAAGCAGCTCTTAATATAAACTCCACTTAACTATATTTAGCAGTTCTGCAAAAACTTTATAAACTCAATAAATATTATTAACTTTAGAATTTAAGAAATAGGAATAACTTTTTAATAACTAAACACATTAACTTACCAACTTCCTTTTCTCAAATAATTATTAACCATGTGATCAAGATCAATGAATTATAGCTCTGCAGGTTCAACTAAATTGATTAAACCAATATTAAGTGTTTATCTTTTAGTATATCACTTAAAATAATATGTACTCTAGGTTAATACCATTTTGATCATTAAGTGATGATGCCTTAGATGTACTCATAAATTATTGGGCGTAACAAAATTATTGTGATATATCAACATGTAGTTAATTTTACTATATTGGTCAGTGATGATTTCAATATATAATCATCTGGTATGTCAATAGGAATAACAATAATAGTGTATATGGTGATTAGCAATAAGACTACCAGTAACTAATAAATTTTTAAACACAACAAGATTTATTTACAATATTTACAAATTTATTTCAGACACATTGTCTGAAATAAAACCAATACATCAAATTAAACTCAGGGATGGAAAATACTTGGTATCCCATTGACCATATACTCAGTAAATAAGACAACTAATACAGTGATGTTTATAGTATCACTATACTTACTGGGTAAGTTTTTATTATTATTCTATCTTATAGAATATGTGATTAAACTTTATTTAAATTAAACTAGCATTTAAATTATTAGGTCTTTAGGATATACACAACTTTTTAAATCTAAAAACTTGACATTATGATTTAGTGTATTGAACTGTAACTATTTAATTTATCAGAATATGATAAGGGCAATTATCATATGCAGCACAATTAATAATTTATTATCTTTTAATATGAAAAGATTCATTATATTAACATGGGGACAGGCATCATAAGTCAAATGCATATATGACACTAAAACATTACCTATGTCCACAACCTAATCATTGAATAGTTAACCAATCTTACCAATCCATTGGTGAATCATTACTTGATGAGGATAAATCCACACTGCCCACATGCATTTCTTGCTTTTACATCTAGAAGTTCTACAATCATTAGTAGGTTTTGTTTTGGTCTGTCTATAAACTGATGAAGATCTTACAACATCATAAGACACTAGTCCAATTAGGCAAACACTATAGATAGACCAGTGTTTCTTAATCTAACATTATCTTATCCTTGCTATATGATTTTGAAATACAAAACTTCACCATACAAGGTGGAAAACTAACTATAACCTCATGAGGGATTTAACAATAAAGGGAGGCTCTACAAAACAACATGATAGTTGTATAATAATATGGCTAATTCTAATACCTCTCTAAAGGTATACACATGTGGGCTTGGCCTCATCATGGGAAAATAGAATTCAGACCATGAATATCCTCTTTTGGGATTAATTAAGCTAACTACACATTAATTATTACTCAGCCTCAACCATACCATCCTCTCATGGAATCAGCAATGGGTGATTCTCCATCAGCCCATGCTCAATATTAATATTAATATTATTCTATTTGATGCCATTATATGTGGCACATACTTATCAGCTAAAAGGTGTCACAAATCATTATCAATATTATAGCAAGGTAAAATAACACTAACAATAAAAATGGAAACATAAATATTCCATTTCACAATGCAGAAACTATTAATGTATTAATAGACAAACCAAAATATATGTCAAATGATCATTAATTATTTTAATATAACAATTATAATTTTATTATAGCAAGCACTATGCATGTAAACAATGAAGATCAACCTGCATTTATATTCAAAGTGGAGATGTTCATTCCTATGCAAAATTAAGAAATGAAAAAAAAAAACTTAGATTATTTTTTTTTTCATATAAGAAAAACAATTGGGTCATTATAGTATATCTTTGACAACATGTCTATTTGTTCATTCTTTAATAAAATATTAAAGGCTATTTTAAAAGTGTGAGAGATAAATATCTCCATCTCTCCCCAGATAAATGACATTTAATATTATGTTTTCCCTTAATTGGAAAAATAGCAAAAATATGTGTAATAATAAATGTATGTATCTTTATACCTCTTTACATCCCATTTACTAAATATATATATATATATATATATATATATATATGTAGTATATGGAATGTATATATATATATATATATATATATATATATATAATTCCAAATGACACATGAAGTAAATAGTCTAAGCTAACATAGCAATAATAATAAAAATAATAAACGAATGTTTTCTCCCATTAGATTTTATTCTATTAATCAAAGTTTATTCCATCCTTGTGAGCTAAAATGATAACTGATATTATGATGAGTAAACATTCCCAAATAATGCATATATATGTTTTATGATTATCCTATTTGATGCTAGCATAAGGCAATATTCAACACTTCTCCAAAGGCAAAAAAAAATCATTTATTGGTTTATGTACTGACGTCAACATAGTGAGACAAGATTTAAATATTTTCAAAGGTAGCATAATCAAAATCGGTTTATCCACATTTTAATTTAGATAATTTTTCTTAATAAATTTATAGGTTATTATGATCTTCCAAACAAACTTTTTAAATACATTTATTGATTTATTTGATGTCAACATAGTGAGACAAGATTTAAATGGTTTCAAGTGTAGCATAATCAAAATTGGTTTATCCACATTTTAATCTAGATAAGTTCCCTTAAAAATGACTTTAGAGTTTCATTACAATTAACACATTCAACTTTTTAAAATTATTTATTGATTTTGTTCTTTCCTCCATGGTACTATTTGTAACAACTTTAAGTAATTTGGACATTTTCTAACATTTTTAAAAAAAATCTTATTTATATGCGTCACACAGTAAAAATTTAAAAGTAAATATTGATTTTATTACATTTCCATTGGCAAAGTAATAACTGTTTAGCAATGCTAAGAAGAATTTATCCATTTATAAATACGATATCCTTAGCATTCTAATTAATCTGTAATTTTCCATTTCTATCATTACACAAATTGGTGCTAAAGAAAAATTGGCAGATGAGTTTTATTTCTTAAGAAAGAATAGAGAATAAAATCATGCAATTATCTTTTAAGTTTATTAAAGTTAGAAGATTCAAAAATGACTTTTTGGATTTGTTTATTTTATCTTTTGACATTTTTCTTCAAAATTATATCAAATTATTTTATTGAAATTATCATTTATAAGTAAGCACATTCTTCTACTTAATAATAAGTGCGTGAAAACAAACTTTTTTGTCAGCTTTTTCCTTTAAATGTAAATAATTTGTGCATCATTTTTAAAGCTGAGAATTTAACATTATAAACAAAATAAAAGCAAAAGCTTACTTTCTCTTGAATTGTTCTGGGTTTGAAGTAATATTTATGCACATGGTTCATATTTCTCCTTTATAGTATGACTTTCAGGAACTATCAATTGATGGAAAAACAGTGTTGAAATAATAGCAAGGCTTGAAGATTTCTATTCAATCATTTTAAGGAAATAATATTTTATAGTCCCTTTCAAGTAGATTCCCAATTTTTCTGATTTTTCAGCTTTTTCTTCCTTATTTTATAAGATTAGAGTTGAAGTCTGTTGATTCTGATTCTTTTTTTCTTAATCATCTCCCCTACAACTTTGTTATATCATATACAGCTTGTATTACAAAGCGTAGTTAGTTTTAAAAGCTGATTTGTTCTAGTGAATTAATGGAAATATATTTGTTTTGAAAAGTTTCCTTAAGCATATCAGACACATTTAAGTAAAATAATGAAACTCTTGTAACATGAATAAATTTAATTTTTAATTTTCTTCAAGGCTAATAGATTAAGAGTTTGTATATAAATTATTGAACTATTATAGAAAAATGTGACAGTGTATTATATTAAACCAAATATAGGATATAATATTTTTTAAACTAATTAAAAGGCAGAAATGATTTTAAAAGATAGTGAAACAAATATTTACATTTCCTCAAATTTGATGAATTGAGAAGAAATCTGTGGAAGATTTGTCATTTAAAGTAAAGAAAATGTATTCATTTGGGATATATAATGAGAGAAGACACTGGAAAAAAAAAATTGAGCAAATTTATTCTACTGAATTTTAAAAAAATTATATAAGCAGTTAAAAACTTATATTAGTATGATGAAATTTGATGTTTGTTATTTGGGGGTGGGTATAGAGGAATGGAAATAAAATTGTATAAAAATAAAACTTTCATGTTGTGAAGGAGAAAATCGCAAGAATATAGTAATTATTGGATAGAAAATTTAAAACAAAAGGTCAAAGTTGTATTTGTCAATTTTTACACTAATCTCACATTGATTAAAATAGCTATTTTCTGAAATGATACATAATTTAGTTTGTATCAATTCTTAGTTTAACCAAAGTATATTGAGTATGCTTTTTTATTTAATTTATCAGTTGTTAGTATTGCTGACTTTACTGCAATATATTTTCAATAAATGGGTAATGTACTGTTCTTACATATTCTTTTAGTATTTAGAATGGCTATTTTGTGTAAAACATTATCCTGATTGTTTAAAATTTGCATAAATACTTATTTATTTTTATGATTTCTAAGAAATGACCTTGGTACACATGAATATCTCCTGTAAGGATTTTATTTTAAAATAGTGTGTGCTTATGTCATAAGTAAACACTAATTTATATCTTTGAAAAACTACTTAGATTGAAATGGAAGATATATTACTGATAGCAAGAGTTAATAATCATATAAAAATATTTATGAACATTTTCATTTTTTGTTCTGCTGAGACAAGACAGATGTCATCTGGTTGTTATATTTAGAGAATTTTTGCAAGATACAAATCTTGGCTTCAGTTGATTAAATGTGAGAACCAACAACAGCCCAGAGTTATATAATTGGGCTTTGATTATACTTCAAAAGCTAACATTAATAAAGTATAAGTTGTTGTTTTTTTTAATGTAATTAGTTTGTGTATTTTCTATATCAGCTTTTGGATTTTAATTACATTCTAAATAATAAGTACTGTTTTTTACAAAATTACTAAATTCAAAATGTAAGTCAGATTTTAATCAGTATAAGTTTGGAAGTAGTATTGACTTTATGTTCAATCAGAAGATATATGGAGAAGGAAAAAAATTAAGTTTTTTTTATACAGTGCATATGGGTAGATAATTTTTGCTTATAAAAATTGTTACATTGGAGGAATTCAGAGTTGCCAAAGTAATAGTTTAGCCAATATATAATATATACGAATATATACGTAGAACTGAAGTTTTTAAAAAATATAAATACCATTTATAATTTTATTCCCAGGACTAAAAGAGTTAACATCAAAACATTTTTTCCGATTATTCTTTAAAAAATTCAACAAGTAATTTTTTTATTGTTATTGTTTAAACCTAAAGAAACAAAGCTGTCTTCATATTAGGAGGTATAGCTTGCAATATTTTGAAAAAATAAGAATGAGATATTCTAAAAAAGTGTTAACCAATCAACTTCTTTCATGAATTCATTGTATAATGATTGGCCGAGTTTACGACAAGCTTCACAGAGATACATTTATTATTGTGTAGTGTTTAGCGCAATCCAACAGGTAGTAGTAGAAGTACGTGTTATGATATCGCACTATAGTAGACTAGTAAACACGGCATTTTGTCTTTCATTTTTTGGATCAAATCCCATTTAAAATATTTAATTTCGATAACATTAGCACTCTGGTAAGTAATTTTTTATATTATTTAAATTGAATGAGTGGTCTTAAAAATAAATGTACGACTTTCTAAAATTTTTAATTAATGCTTTTTCTGAAAATCAGTATAATATTTGTAATTTTAAATATAATAAAAATATATGATTAGTTTTAATTTTATAAAAAAAAATTAGCAAATATGTATTTTGATATTACGGCTATAAAATTTTACACATATAAAAAATACTTTTATAAATTGATATGTAGATGGATAGATTAATTAAGTGAATAATTTATTGTTTTCCTCTACGGCAAATTATTGATCATAGTGACGCTGTTTTTACGCGTAAATATATATATACATTAACTAATTCCGATCTCAAATAATACTCTCTTAAAGACTATGCATTTCCTTTATTACTACTGCTAATTCAATAATTCATCTCTTTATTTTTTTTTTCATAAAATTATGTTTTGCCATTATTATTTTTTCTTATAAGAGCAAAAGAAAAATAATAAAATTTTCAATTTTAAATATTTATGAAGTAAAGACACACGCAGAGACAAATAACTATTTAGAATTGTTGGAACTGAAGAATTAACACATGCTGATATAATAATACATATATATATATATGTATGTTAATATAAAAAACCCTAAACCAGACTATGTCAATAATATCTTCTCTTTCGTTGTACCTCTTTGATACGCTGTTGAAATTCTTGTTTATCCTAACAGTAGTAATTTAAAAATGCTCTAGTTTTTTTACCATTACACACAAGTATATTATATACCCATGGTAACCTACATGAAGAGAGGAGATATTATAATCACTTAATACAGTTTTGATCTCATAATCGCAGAGACAATCCAATGTTCACAACTATACATTTTTAAGTGTTAATAATCTAATTATAAATAATCTTCAAATCTTAACTGGACTCTAAGAATACAAGTAAAAGTCTACCAAACTAGTATTATACAAACTATAAAATCAAACAGAAAAGGAAAATTCTAAATAAAACTGCAATTGAAAGATTAATGATATGGCAAATAATAAGCAAAATTTAAACATCTTCAATGTGATTTTTTAAAAAGTATTAAAACAAAAATATAGAAATACCCAAAATTAGGACTTATTCTGAAGTAATTTTAAACATAATTTAACATCTTTCTTTGTCTATAAAAATGATCAAGTAGTCTATTAAATAATTTAATAATTTATTGCTCTGGGAAATCATAAAAAGTTCAAGCACTGGAAATGATATATTGGACCACAAACCATGGTATTCAAACTCCAGAATACATTATTTTATCACTGTGCTAAACTAGCAGGACACTTGTTTATTTGAAACACTTTTAGTAAATCTTAATAAACTTAAACATTCATATTATGTATTTATAATTTTGTATTAATATTTTGACTTTGTTTGGCCCATATTACTTTTTGTATTAGTACATTTTTAATTGTGATAACTTCCTGATTATAGGAAAATATTAATAAGTGATTACCAATGATGTTTTTTTTAATCATTTGCCATCCTTTTAATATATTTTTTATACCATCTCAATATTTCAGCATCTTCTTAAACTTTAATAAGCCTTTTGATCAAGTAATATTGCTTATTATAATTTTATAATGTTTAATTATTTATTCTGAATTCAAAAAAGTATTTATTTAGCTGCAAATCTAAATGTAAGTTTGGAATGATTTTATAGATGAATAAAGGTTCCATTTTACAGTTATAAAAATAAAAGTTTATTGTTAAATATTGTGATATAACTTTAAATATAAGATGCTAAATTAAATTGAATTGAATCAGCCCATGTAATGGCAAACCACATAAATATTGTGTCTCCAGCTCTGTAATATTTGGTATTTAAAGGTTTTACGAATTCGTGAAACAATAAATTATTTAATTATTTTTTCATCATATCATCTATTTATATTTATATTTTAATATATAATCAGATAAAATATTTATAGAAACAAAACACTCCATACAGTAGTGTCATTCAGTGCAAGCCAGAATAATCAGTAGATGCAAGGTTTGTGTATGCCTACTCATCCAATATCCTCATCAGTGAGAAGCCATGGATCTGAGAGCACTGCACCTAGACCTTAGGATCTAATGCAACTCCAGAAACTACTAAGGAAATTTTGGATAAATAGACATAGATAGGTATTTTATGGACAAACCTTCTTGCATCCATTGATTATTTTATCTGCATTAAATGGTGCAACTGTATGGAGAGTTTTGCATCTGTGCAAACAGCTTTTGTAAGCATAAAGAAAAGTGATCATGGGATGTTGAGTGCAGATAAAATATTCATCATTTATATATAAATATACATTGAATATGACTTAATACGATTTCTTGACAGATGCAATTTATGTGAAAATTTATGCTTTTATTGTTTACTTTAATTTTAACAATGGTTATTGAAACAATATTATTGTGGTTACATCATATTGTATCTTGTGAGTCTTAGCTTTATTTACAGTTTTATATAATCACTAAATTATCAGAGGACAACAAATAACATTAAATGTAATTTCAGATATTTATGATTCTTTTGTGACTATTTTGATTTCATTATGCTCCTAAATCAAATGATCTAAAAATTTGGACAATGGTAAGTGTTTAAAGTCATATAATGCTATAAAAATAAGATTGAATAAATATCACTAATCTATAATGCATAAAAGTAAGATAAAAGATTTAGTTTGATGATAGTTTTATAATTATTCTTTTATTTGTTTAATTTTTGCAATTTTTATTTTTTATTTTTTTATACTTCTGGTAATAGAATACCCATGCTTAATTAGTAAAAGCTATAAATTAATATTTAATTTGTAGAATTTTTTTTTACTATTAATACCTTAAATAATTGTAATATATATTTTTACTATAAGCCAACATTTTATGAAATTTGTCACAAAATAAATGGTATATGCTTATTCTTTCCACCATAATTTATTAACCAGCAATGACCACAATCATATCATAGCACTTATAAATTTTCAAATGCCTTAATTTCATATTACTTTTTAAATTTAATAGTGGTCCATCTCATTACTTTTCTAATTATGTCTATATTTTACAAAAATCAAATTAATTTAAATTTATCTTGTATAGTGTAAATTTTATGCCACTTTTCTGGAGTTTAGCAGTTTGTCATACCACTTGTAATCTAAACTTTAATTGACAAAAAATTCTATCCTTCATTTATTCCAACCTACAGTTACTGTTTTTCTATTTTTTTAATATAATTTCTATACTACTTTTTATAAGTAATGATTACAATAATAAAAGACCAATTTATTTTATTATAATACAGGGTTGTATTTTTTTTAAAAAAAATGCATTCAAATGAATTTTGTGCAGTGTTGCTTTTTATGTGGCATTGCTAAGTAGTTTTATATATGTTTTATCTTTAAAATTTTAAGTTATTATATATGCCATCATATCTGATCAGTCTTTGAATAAAAAAAAGTGTTCTTCTAAGCTAAACTTTCATAAAAATATGTCAACTGATTATGGGTTTAACAAATGGTATTTGAAGATTTTGGACAATAAATATGTTAACAATGATGTTATTGAGACCATAGAAGATCACATCAATGTATAAATGGAGAATGCACATGACACTGATTCTGAAATATGAGAATCTGATGCTAAAGAGAATGATATTGTTGAAGATTTGACAACAAGTAAGTCAAGAAACTATATATAAAATGGTGAGAATAAATTTAAATGGTCCAAAAAGCCTGCACCAGTAAATAAAAAAAACAAGATAGCATAATATAATGAAAGCTTCACCAGAATTGACAAATAATGTAAAAGCTTTAGGAGACAGTTCAAATTCTAAAAATGTATAGATTTATTATTTACTTATAACATTATGAGTGAAATAATAATGTAAACAAATAAAAAATAATACAAAAAAAGAACAAAATATAAAATTCAAAATCATACTCTTTTTCATTATATGAAGTTATTAGAACTGAAAGCATTTTGGGAGCTATTAATCTATATGAAAATATTCAATTCAAGCAATGAAAATCTTGATTTGTTCTATGCCACTAATGGAACTGAATGAGATTTTTTTTCAACAACTATGCCTATAAGAAGATTTTAATTGTTTATTTTGTTGTGTCCATTTTGATCATTCTGATCATTAAAAAATGAGAAAAAAGTGATTCTGTAACTGCTATTACTAAGTTATTTTATATGTTTATAGAAGTGTTGTTGAAACTCAAATATCAATGAAATGCTTGTGACAGACATTTAGGGTGAGATGCATATTTAAAATTTATATGCCAAAAAAGCCAAACAAAAATATAGAAAAACTTGTTTATCTCAATGATACTTTAAACAGTTACTTTATAAATGTGTATAAATATTCAGAAAAAGATTCTGACAGTAAAACTTTAAAAAGAAAAAGATTGTAGCATAAACTGATAAAGCAAATATATAATTCCAACAGAAATGATACAGCAGACAATTGGTTTAGTTCCATAGAAGTGGTCACAGAGTTATGAAAGAGAGGATAATTTATTTTGGAATTTTAAAGAAAAATAAAAAAACAAATCTTTATAATGTTTTTGCCATGAAGGTCAAAAGCAATAGAAAGCACTTTACATAGATTTCATGATGACATTACACTGTCATCATAAGTTGTATTACTAATTTCTTCTATGCACTACTCTAACAATATTGAACCTAGCACTGGAAAACTGGAGATGCCAGATTATAATATGACAAAAGGAGACGATGCACTTGATTGGAAATGTGCTATTTATTCACTCTTTAGAAGAACAAGACATTGATCAATGCCATTTTTTTAAATGTTGAATATTTCCACTATTAATTCAGTTATTATATATCAAAGAAATAAACAGTCACTGAAAATTCAACTCCAAAATTTTAAAAATATTAGCTAAATTACTTAGAGATTTATACATAGAAGCAAGACTCCTAATATGAAACCTCCAAAATGAACTGTGTGTTCTTATTTTACAAGCATTAGAAAAGTGTAAAGTTACTAATAATGATACTGACAATAATCCAGATGACAACAGACTTCAGATAAAGCAAACTTGCTACCAGTATCCTATGTAGTTGAAAATACTTTTTGTACCTCTACAGAATATGTAGTAAGCCAATTTATGCTGTCCCAATAAAAACATACAGTAAGCATTCTATTTTAAAATGAAATTTATTTTAAAATTATTTTTAGTTTGTTTACTTATTTTTAATGTCCATTTGAAACCTTAATTGTACCATAAAATAATTTATTTCTCATTAGCAATATTCACATTGGTGGTCTTAATGCTACAAAAACACATTGTAGCCATTTCAGGTTAAATAATTAAAAGATGGAATACAAATCATACAAAAATTAAGTTTCAATGATTTTATTCACATTTAATTTTTTTTCTTCTAACATAAATCACAGCTCTTTATTTCTACTCTAATTACATTTCCATTTAACTACACTGAATGACAATTAACTAAAAAAATAATTATTGTATTTTATTTGCATTGTAAATTTATTCAATCTTTTTGTTTATAGAAATAATTCAGATAGAATATCTAATATTAATATTCTAAGTGTGAGATGATGATAGTAACAGTAAATATTGGACACAATTAGTAAAAGATTAGTAACAAAGTTATTTCTTTCATAGCCACTAATTTTGCGCGATCTACAAGTATTTTTAGAAATGTACTACTTAAACAATAATAATTGAGATCAATATAAAACATAATGCTCTAATGGAGAGAGAATAATAGACAAAAATTCACGTGATAAATAATTTCTGTTGAAGAAGATTTAAGATAAATAATTTAATAAAATTCAATTGTCATCATTTATAAGTAGACATACTATTATTTATTAATATAAATGACTTTATGTTTATAGTAATATTTTTAAAAATGCAAACAATACACATATATGTAGATAGAATTATTAATGATTTTAAAAATATTGATGGATTAAATTTAGGATTAAATATACATTAATTTAACTTTA
Source organism: Epiperipatus broadwayi (assembly GCA_028023455.1). Classification (NCBI taxonomy): domain Eukaryota; kingdom Metazoa; phylum Onychophora; class Udeonychophora; order Euonychophora; family Peripatidae; genus Epiperipatus; species Epiperipatus broadwayi. Next base: position 9,684,850 of record JAQFVV010012417.1, read on the forward strand.
GATGTGATATAAATAAAATATGTATTAAATTACAGTTGAACTAACTGAGTTGTGAGTCGTGTGAAAGTCTGGGTTCAAACTCCCTATATATTACATTTTGGAGTACAAGTATAAAAAAATCTGTACTGTAGAAAAAAAATTATATATTATAACTGTTATTGTAGACAATTTTATTATGTGCGTGTGTGTGTATATATATATTAATAATTTTTAACATTCTATTTTTGAAATATTTTTAAGAACATGGAAATATTTGTTCTACTTTATTTCAGAAAAATCACAACCAAATGCTGTAAACAGTAACTAATGAAAACAGAAAACTGTAAACACTTTTTGCATATAAAGGGGGAAACTCTTTCAAATGCATTTTCTTGACATTTATAAAGATAAAGTTCTACAGTAAACATAAAAATGCTCAAAAGTCTCACAGCTTTCCTTATTTTTTTTTATTATAACAGATTCTTCCACCAAGAGTTGAATGTTATAAATTAATAATTTTTAACAGATGTTATTGTTGAAATATTTTTAAGAATGTGTAAGTATCTGTTCTATTTGATTTTAGAAAAATCACAGTTAGATGATATAGACAGTAATCAATAAAAGCAGCAAAATGTATTACTTTATTTTTGTAAAAATCAAGAGAATGCATTTAAAAGAGGTTTCTCTTTTAGACTCAAAAGTGTTTACAGTTTATTGTTTTTGCAGGTTACTGTCTGTATCATCTAACTGTAATTTTTCTAAAATAAAATAGAACAGATATTTCAACATTCTTAAAAATATTTCAATATATATATATAATGTAGTACTTTTATTTGTGTATATATTTACAGTTATAAAAAATTGCTGCTGAACAGTTGAAACTATAAGTTTAAGTTTGGAAATAAAGAAAGAGATTTTCTGATACTAACTTTTGATAATTTGGGAATGTTGAATGATCATTGTACTAGATTATATATTTTCAAAGATTTTTAGTTTTTGTCGGTGCATGTCATCTCATCTTTATCATATCACTATCAACCATCAGTGCAGGGAAGACAGTCATTCTCTCTCCAGTAAGTGCTGTTAACATTGGCATTAAGATTTAGTGCTTGATACTTTTAGTTCTTGGTGAGTGGAGATTATTGCAAAATGTGTGCATAGTAAAATAATGTTATGTTGCTTTGTGCTGAAGAAAGGTTGTCAAAAGTGGTGTTGAGATGAAAAATACACCAACAAAAATATATAAAAAACATTGAAAATGTGCAGTATTAAGAATATAAGTGATATTTGTGATTATTTATATTTATTATAAAGTATGAAGATTTGGCTATCTTATATAAGCTGAGCTTTGATTGTATATATGTGGGGAGATGATAAGCTGGACCAACTGATGAGTAATGGTTTAACACGAAATACGTATATTGGTGAATATTTATCTTTTCAACATGTGTATGATCAAGTGTATCAGCGGTATGAGATAGCATGATGGTTGAGGGTCGTGTGAAAGTCTGAGTTCAAACTCCTATATTATAAATATAACACAATTCAAAAAATAAATACGTACGAAGTATCTAGAGAAAAGCTTTATTTAATCGTAGTAGGATGGTATGCTTAGTATGCTTTTGGCTACTAAATAGTCATAAACGTAGCTTTTTGGAGAAAAAGTTTGTCGAAATTTTTGAAAATATAATTATAATAAAAATAATTTTTATTTTTTAAAAAAAATCACTTTTATACAAGATTGTGAAACGGCGAAGAAGTCAATACTTTTTATTTCAAAGGCTATTTTGTATTTTTTTTCCTTAAACCATTCTTCAGTTAAAAATAGCATAAAACTAGTATTGAATAGTTAATTGTTATCCATGGTTTTCTGCTTAAAAACCTACTCTAATTTTAAAATTGTGAATTCAGCTGCATTACAAATAGTTAAAAAAAGAATATAATAGTTTGAAAAAAATATGTAAATAAAAGTAATAATCTTTGTTTTAAATAAATCAGTCTTGCTATTGATTAGCTAGAAATGCATTATATATATATAAACAATTAAATTACCAATAAAAGATTGCTACAAATCAAACTTTTTTAATAGTAGATAATTTTAGATTTAAAAATTATTTTAATAAGAAGTGTTTTCTAAGCTGTTTTAAGAATAATCAGATCTATCTATCTATCTATCTATCTATCTATCTATCTATCTATCTATCCATCTATCCATCTATCCATCTATCTATCTATCTATCTATCTATCTATCTATCTATCTATCTATCTATCTATCTATCTATCTATCTATCTATCTATCTATCTATCTATCTATCTATCTATCTATCTATCTATCTATCTATCTATCTATCCATCTTATGTTATCAAAGAGAAAATAATAGCTTTCATCTTATATCAATAGAAATGCAGTGGTGAAATCGAAATTCACTTTACGATGTTTATTTTAAATATAAACTATGTATACTGATCAGTAAAAAAAAATAAACCAACAACAATAGCATAATGGCTTGTAGAAAGGTAATTGTAGATTAGAACTAAATAGTTTAGATGGTGAATTGTTTCTAATTTAAGCATTCTCTGCTTCTTTAAAGTGATCTGTGTTCATTGTTTACATATAAACAAAAAAACATCAATTGTCACTAGGTTTTAATGATATTTAGTAGAAACTATGGTTTAATTTGTGGAAACAAATATTTTTCAAGTTTTGTCATTGTAAATTATTTTATATGCAACTAATAATTTAAATATATATAAAATTAAGCTATTAATAAGTAATTTGTTATATATACATTACAAAGATATATAATTTAATGACATTCACTAAGAACAAGACAGCTCTACGTTAACAAATCCAATCATATAAACTAACATATTTAACTTAAACATGGGTATACAATGAATAATATTACTTTACATTTTTTTTAGCGAAAGAATCAAACAAAGATGGAAACTATTTCAACTCTAACTACCCAGCAGTTAATTAGCCAAGTGAATATTGCATTTTCCATTGTTTCTTATTAAAAGCAGCTGGAAAAAACTGTTTGATGGTTGTTGTGTGCTTTCTATTAATTAATATATAAAAATAAAAAATAAAAAAAAACACATTATGTATAGACTATTCACTCATAATTTATATACCAATTCTAATTTTTAAAATAATTTTCCATTCAAAAGTTTAATTTGTAACACCAGTGTCTTTTCTGTTTTTTTATCTTTTATATATATGTGTGCGTGTGTTAAACTTAAATATCAAGCAACCACTTTTACTAAATTTTCTTGGAATTCTTTGTTCTATTCGTATTAGTAAATTAATCTTTTTTCTATAAACTATTAAAGCTCTTATTGATTAATCCTTCTAATCTTTTTCAAGAATAATTTCCCTGCATGATTTAAATTAAACTTATAACTAATTCTTACATTATATATTGTTGAAATAGCATTATTTTAGAAAAGACAACAAAAAACCCCAATAAATTAATAAAAAGTAAAAGAGAATAAAGAAATCAAAATAAGAATGACTTTATAACTTGTTTATGGATAGTTTTTTTTTTTATTGTAAAGGTAAAAAGACAAAATAGCTTTCAAATAGTCCACTTCATGATAAAGTTCCACCAAAAGTGTCTCACAGACAAACAATGAAGTGGAAGGGCAATTGCAAGAAAGTACGAATTTAAGTAGTTGTCTGTAATTTTTAATTCTCTAGCTAAGAATAGCTAAACACCCATTTACCAAGCATATTTGGATAGTTAACTAAATTGATTATAGATTTGAAATCTGAAACTAAATATTAGATTTGATGAGAGCCTGCATTTTTTTTATATAAGTGCAGATTTAAATCCGATTATAGACATATCAGATAAATGCATTTTTACTATACTAAAAAGTCTTTTTTTTCTTTTGTACAATGCAATGAAGAAAATTTTAAAAAAGTAGCAAAAATAATAATCAAGAAAAGATAGAGTAAACGGTCTACATGGAAAAGAGCAAAAAATGAAAAACGAGAGAAGAAAAAATATATAAAAAATACAAAGCAATAATTAAAATGAAGAAATAAAAAACGGTTCACTTTCTAACATATTTTTGATCTGAGCTTTATACAAAACATAGCAAAAGAAATGAAGAAGTAAAAGAGAAATCAACAAAGGACAAAGTTAAAGAGAAATCAACAAAAAATAAAAAAGTGGTAGAAGGAAATAAAATGCATATAACCTTTTCTGTATTTGAAACTATATGTTTTCATATTATTTATATTGCATAATTTATTTGCAGTTTTGTTATTAATCTGCATTATTTTTATCAGTATAATAAACTAGAAAATAATTTTTGCTATCTGCAATAAATCAACATGCAGAAATATTTTTATGAAAATGTTTGAATGATTATGGAGAGACTTATTCAAACAGAATTCTCCCAGCAATCAAAACTGACAATAGTGGGTTGTAAAAAGCATTGTAAAAAGTAATAAAGAACATAAATGATATTAATATTATATGGATTTAGCAATGTAATGAGAAAGATAAAGTTATAATATTTCATAAAGGAGGTAATGGAAATAGAGTTGGATAAGAAGAAAGAAGAAACATTGATATATATATATATATATATGAGTGGATACATTGAGCATATAAGAAACATCAAGAATTTAATAGACTATGTTAAAGAGAAGAAAAGTAAAGAAACAGCAGACTATTTAAATGAAAGATAGAAATTGTTCTGAAAAAGATTGCTGGGACAATCAAAACCATCAATGGTTATAAAAAGCATTGTAAAAAGTAATAAAGAATATTAAATAATTTTTGTAATCAATGAAGATTTTCAATATGGTTACTGATGATTTCTGCAGGGATTTTTTTTTTGGGGGGGGGTGAGGGGGGGTTAAAATGCTATACAGAAATGATCCAAATAATGGGTTGATATCATGATATTTTCATTAAAATAAAATAAAAAAATTCTTCTTCAAATATATCTATGATTGTAAATTTATAGGAGCAAAATAGTTTTTATTTGAATATATGTAATATTAATAAATCCAGAACTTCCTAAACTATATATCTTAATAATTGAAAATGAGGAAATGACAAATCTCAATTGCTATTTGATGTTATCACTTACTCTTATAAATCTTATATCTTATAACGATAGGCAATATAGCGAGGACTATTAGCAAGAATAAAATAAACACAGCCTCTTTCAACATAACTAATATATATTTAATAAAGTTTGATGTTTGATTTTAAATTTTGTGATATCTTTCAATTTATTTTCTCTCTTAATTGTTGTAATTATAAATTTATTTAAACGTGATTACGTAAGTAATATTTACTGAGGTTGTAACCTCAAGAATATGTGTGTAAAAATGCGATATTAGGGACCTCTCTAGGTCTTAACCACAAGCTTATGCTTTGGAAAAAAAGAGGGGAACCCTTCTTTACTTCAACCTACTTTTTATTTTTACATGCATATTCTTGAGGTTACAGCCTCTGTAAATATTACTTACATAATCAATGTGCATTTAAATAAATTTATAATTACAACTTTAAATTATCATAATAGATTTCTAACTATAAGACCTTTTCATTGACTCATTGTAAATTGAAAGATTTCACAAGTATTAATGTGTAATAAGAAATGTGGACTTAATCAGTGAAGTATTGAATAGCTTCATGCTCTCAGATCTAACTGCTTCAGCTTCACCTATTTAAATAGAAAGTAGGTTGAAGTAAAGAAGGGTTCCCCTCTTTTCTTCCATAATGTAAGCTTGTGGCTAAGACCTGTAGAGGTCCCTAATATCGCATTTTTACATGCATATTCTTGAGGTTACAGCCTCAGTAAATATCTCTTAATTGTTCTAAAATATAAAACATATATACACACAAAAATTGATTTCTAATGCCATGCACTTGGTAATAATTGTCTTGGTACTAAAAATTTGACAAGTACATATAGTTTGTTTTATTCTGAATTGATAATATCTAGCTGGTAAAAATTTAAAAACTGTGTCAGTTACAGATAAAAAAAAAAAAAAGATTATATGTAACAACATTAAGTTTTTCTTTAAATTTCTGAGTATATTTATTTTGAATTAATTAATTGTTTTTATCATACTTTATATTATTTTATGCATGCATAGAAATGTTTACATTTATGTAATGATTTTTTATTTTGTTGATAGTTTTTATTTTATGCCAGTTTTTAAAACTGTGATTTAGATACTGCAGCTATCTAATGCTATATAGTACTTAATTCTTGTACCTATAATTCTTAATCCTAGTTATGTCTTCATACAGCATTCTGTAAATTGTATTACATATAGATACGAAGGATAATATTTAACAAAACCTTTCAATATGTCACTACAGAAGAAAAACCTTTCCAACAATGTAAACAGAGGGAACGGTGAAGAAAAAGGCAATAGTCACCAGAATTGTCAATTGGTAGTTGATAGGGGTTTGAGCTATTATTAGTATTTAGTTTATTGCCTGGCTAAGAATAGCTAGGTATTTTTTTTGAGGAAGTTGTTTTAAAAAAATTCAGGCAAGCAAAAAATTTCGAACTAATTTCCTTTAAATTTGAACCCACATATTTTCTTAACAAATGGATCTGTAATTACGCAATAAAATTTTTCACATATATAAATATAAAGAAAATTTGAATTTTATTTTTGAAAATTTTATTTTTATATAAACATATTTATATAGGCTAATAGTAATGATTTTCAAGATTTTTTACTTTTTAATCAGTGCATATCTCATCTCAACTTCACCATATTGCAATCATATGTGAGCACAGAAACTTAAATCATCCTCTGACAATATGGTTGCATCTCCAAACACCATAAACAAGAAAAATAGAGTTTATAAGAGATTTATTAGCTAAAAACTTAGAACAGTTTTTTTTTCAATTTTATAAGAGTTCATGTTTTCTTTAATCTATAAATCTAGAAATATTTTTGTTCTCTTTTCAGAAATCCTTCTTCAAGCTCTGTATTTCTTTTTATAGAAATTCTATTAATATACCACATTAATTACAAAAGGTTGATGAATTTAATAAAAAAAAAGTATAATGAAACATTTTTTTTTTCGATAGATATTTTTGATTTTTATAACAAAAAAAATCTTAAAATGTATCGTTCAAATTTATATGTAAATTCTTAAGGCTCTTAAATCTATTCAGTTTAATGCATCTGGTATTTATGGACTTTTAATTACAGTATTAAACTAATGCTCATTATTTTGTCAAGATATTATTACAGACATTTTAGCTATTGCCTTTCCAATTTTATTGTCTACTTTATTTGAAAAGTGTATTGGTAAGATCTATTGCTAAGACAATCTTTTAAGTTTTTCTGATAATAGACTTATTACTGTGTAACTAAATTATTTGAAAAAAAATATTTACAATTAAATAAATACTTGTTTTTTAAAAATTAAATATTTTATTTTTGAAACAGTCAGTCTTTATGAAAAGATTAATTAGATAATATTACAAAAATATTGCTAATTCAAATCGTGTGGTTCTTGAATTCCTGTACTGTTTTAAGACATTTATTAGATTCTTTAGAAAACTTCTGTTAATCATCTTAAAGGATTTTGATAAGAGCTATAAATTCTCTAAATTTTGTGAATAATTATTTCATGGATAGGAAGCAGATGATGTTTGTTGGTGGTATTTTATTTAATTCACTTTTAACAATTCAAAGTATCACCCAGGACTTGTTTATTGATACTTTATATATATATATATACTGAGAAATATATATATATATATATATATATATATATATATATATATATATACATTTCTCAGTTTTGTTTATGATAATCAACTTTATTTGGATTGTTTAGTCAGATATCTCAATAGAAGACTGATTATGATTTTGAAGCCTTTTAACTTTGAATATATCTAAAATTACTGTATTTTATTTAGAACTAGAGTTGGCCTTGATAGAATTGAAAATGTGATCTTAAATTATTTTTGTTCATAGCTATAAGTGGCTTTGTTTAGTTTTGGATTTCAGAAAAATTTTAAAAATAATACTAGCACATTAATTTGATTATCATATGCCAGTCTGCAGAAGCTATGTACATTTGAATTTCTTCCTAGACATCTTAAACTTTTACTGTCTTACATTTTATTTTTATTTTTGTTAATTATTATGACTTTGTGCTATGATCAATTCTTACTGTTTGCCTATTCAAAAAGTTTAAAATGCATGCTTAAGATATTGTTATGGTTTGCATTACGTTACCCACTATTTTAAATTGTGTAATTGGCTTAAGATGGCATAAAGGCAAGAACTGCTTTAAATGTTCCAATATATCTGAGCTCTAAATCAGCATAGGGAAGTCACTTTTAAAATACAAATGTTTATTGTATATGTAATTTGGATGTATCAGTTTTTTAAAAAAATAAATTAAACATTTGATGTTGGAGGATTTATTTTGAAAAGTGAAAAAAAAATTAGTATTATATTGTAATTTTACTAATAGCGTGTATTTTTTTCATTTATAATTTTTATGTATTTACAGAAAGTTTACCATTTGTTTCTTTTTATTTACGTGATTTTTGTATATATTTGTATTTTTAGTTTGATAGAAGATCAGCTATTTTCCGAACCACAGTCAGTTACTGAATCATACATATACATTAATTGTCAATAAAAGTGATTATCTGTGTATCTATTTGTCTATCAACCTATCTATTTACATACTTACCTATCTACCTGCTTTAATGCCTGCCTGGATGCCTCTCTGTATGCCTTCTGGCCTGTTTAATCGATTTACCAACCTACTTATATACCAAGGGCTACTTATCTATCTATCTATCTATCTATCTATCTATCTATCTATCTATCTATCTATCTATCTATCTATCTATCTATCTATCTATCTATCTATCTATCTATCTATCTATCTATCTATCTATCTATCTATCTATCTATCTATCTATCTATCTATCTATCTATCTATCTATCTATCTATCTATCTATCTATCTATCTATCTATCTATCTATCTATCTATCTATCTATCTATCTATTTTAATTTTCAATGACTGTGTAATATTTCATTTCTGTTATAATACCTTTAATATTTTTTCTTAAGTTACTAACATTAATTAAAGTCAAATTTAATTTATATTAGTAATAAATTGTTTTAAAATATATTTCTCAAATAACACTTTTTTTCTATTTTAATGTGTGGAGATGAGTTATTTTCTGTTGTTTTTAAAATAAAATCTCATTTATTCTGTATTATCAAATAAAACTCCAACATTTCAAATGTTTTACACTGCATATTAATGTAGGCAGAAATTTCCAACAGTTTTGCAATTAAAATCAAAATACAAAAAATAAACATCAAACTTAATCACCGATCATATATTTCTAAGAATTTAAATCTTAACGTAAAAAAATTAAGTTGCTAAGAAACAACGTCTTGTCTCCCACCAGTAAATAACTTTCATTCTGATATATCTTGCAACCTTTTTTCTGAGACAATTGGAATTTTTTTTATATGTTTAAGATCTAACTAAAAATTTATATATATATTTGTTATATTAAATTATTTTATATACTTATTGTATAGCAATAATCACAATGAAAACACAAATGAAATTAATTGTGATCAGTGATTGAAAGTCACGTCTTTTTGATAAGCTAACCACTTAATTATTTATTTTCTGTATTGTAGGAAGTTATTTATTTTATGTGCGTTTGCAACAAGAAATTATTTAAAATTAATCGTTTACATTTACGAGCATGCATGTATGAATTTGTGGTTAAACTAAATTATAAAGACATTTTACTTTTTATTGGCTATCTTCAAAAAATAAATTGGTGTAACGCATATTAAATAAATAAAAAAAACTAAAAAAAAAACTAATCGAACGTTTGCTTAGGAGTTCATATGAAATTCAAATACTGTAAATAAATGACAGAGACAACTACAATTCATGGACCTTGATCTCTAGAATTTACCCCTCTATTTCTGCATGAAGTCAAGCTAGACATTCTCTTAGATACTTTTTAAAATTAATTCAAAAGCTTTTTTTTTTTTTGTTAATGTTCTAATATATTTATCAATAGTTAGATATTCATGTTAGTTTGTTTTTTCTATTAATAAAATTAGTCTTTAAAAATATTTAAACAAACACAAAATCAGTTGATTAAAATATAATACTGTATAGTGATTACTGAATGCAACTTAAGCTTGAATGCGTGTATAAGATTTTTAAATGAATTGAATAAAGCATTTATGATTACTGTTCTCCTCAACTTTATACATTATATAATCAACTCCAACACACCACTTAAAATATATGATGATTTGTAATATATTAGTTTCTTATTTTGCTTTCCATATTACAGTACAATAATAAACATAATCAAATGATTATTGCTGGAAGTTCATAAGAAGTTTCAATTCCAAAGTCACAGACAGGACTATTTCCATGCACATTTACTATTATACCGATGCATATTGGGCATTGGAACACAATGATCATTAAAAAAAATTAATTAGTGTATTAATAATAGTATATATTCTCCAATGCTATAGATTTTATATATTTTCAGACACTTTTTTCTTTCAATATTATTTAACACTAGCACGCGGAGATATAGTGTGAACAAAAATGAACAACAATGTTAATATGTAATTGTTTCTTTAAAAAAAATTGTATTTACAGCTTTTCATTAGTTTTATATTTATTTCCTTTAAACATAAATGATGAAAACATTTATAAGAAATTTTTATCTGAGCAATGAATGCTGGTTCAGCATGAATTCTGCATCTTTCAGATCATTAATTTTTCTCAGATATTTTTATTTTTGTCTGAAAATAAAATTTGGGGGAGAAATTTTAGGTATACTTTAAAAAGATATTACATATGGGAAAAAATGAAATTGAGTTATTCCATATATTGTGTATAATTTAAAAATATTAAAATGAAGTTTAAAGTTATACCTGGGCTAGGGATAATTTATAGTTTAAAAAGTGAATAGTAATAATCAATACTGTATTTATCTGAAAAGATTGGTGTCGAAGTTACGGGGCAGAAAGTTTGATACTTATAAATCAAAGTGTATTCTTCATATTTATTAATAAAGATAAGTTGAATTATCTAATTCTATTCATTACAATTCAATTGTCTATATCAAGGGTGACTAACTTTTGTATTCATAAGATCTACTTTTTATTTTTAAAATGTGTTGCGATCGACTTGTTGTCATAGGTGATCGACTTGTCATAGGCTTAGTGAGAGTGGAAGGAAGTGTGAAATAATACTATTTTTATATATCTACCTAGTAAAAAATATCAATTATTTAACAGGCCAAAAAACCCATGTCCAGGGGAATTAAAGCAACATGAGTAATTATTAACAATATTTATTAATTCAAATTAGTTACATTAAGTCAAGATTAAAAAAAATTATTTTCAGTAATGATATAACTTAGTGGACTTCACCTATCTAGAATTGAAAAAAAATTAGAACAAAAACTAAAATAACAAAAAAAACTTAAAAATCTTGGCTTCATTTGTTTCACTCATTACCAGACAGCTCTTGCCAGATTGGCCTCACAATCGACCGGTGGATCACGATCGGCTTGTTGGACACTCCTGGTCTAATTAACTTCCTGGAACTTTAGCCAATGACAAAAGTAAAAAAAAATCACTTGAGGGAAACTGCTCTTGTCTTTCTAAGACACAACCTATTTGATTATTATTATCTATATCTATATATTTAATTGACCTTCTGAAAAATAGATTTATAACTCAACTAAATGGCTTTTATTGTTCAGTGTAGTAATAGTATGGCAAATTCTAAAATTTAATGTCCAGAATTTATGATGGATGTTGCCACATCTAGTATTCTTAAAATGTCTTATGAACTGCCAAACAATGCAAGCATTAAATACTTAATACTTGAATACGTGTTTTTTTAATAAAAGCAGTATGAGCATTTGGTCATAATCATTAATTTTTATATTGCTTTCCATCATCTCATAAGAAAAAATATTATAGCACATAATTATTAGTAAAATTATAATTATTATTAAATTACTATAGCACATAATTATTAGTAAAATTATAATTATTACTAACTTTTAATTAATTAGATTTTTAAAAGATATTTATATGTAGAGAGAATAAACAGCGAGTTTTAAATAGTATCCAACAATACAATTTTAAAAAGGCAACATGATATAATTGAGTAATTATATATATATATATATATATATATAGTGTTTAAATATAATTTACCAACCTTCTAAACATTTGTTTAAACATTTTTTTAAAAAGAAAAAAACAACAAATTGAACGTTAATAGTGTATTTATCACAACATGAAAATGATACTTATTTATAACTTTTTTTAAATTTTTAATTCAGGTTACATTTTACATGTTTTTATAATAAAAATGTTACTAAATAAATTAATACAATGTATATGTTGCTATCTATAATATTTCAATACAAACTAAAATATTTTATAAAAAAAATTAAATGCAATGTATATATATTACTAAGTAACAATTGATTAATAAATAGAATAAAAACTAAAATAGTAACAAAAAATTGTATATATATAATGTTTTATAACTAACACTTTCATTTAATGTGCATTAAAAAAGAAAAAATAATTGGTTTCTTCAACCACATTTGAGGGTTTTATATTTAACTTGAAATAAATGGATTATGCATCCAGAAATTAATTAATTTAATCACTTCTGAATTTCTAAGCTTTTAATTCAAGTTAAGTATAAAAACCCAAATTGTGTTTGAAGAAAACATTTATTTTTGCTTTTTTAGTGTACATTAAATAAAAGTGTTATTTATAAAATATTTTTTTTTATAATTTTTAGTTTTCAGATATTTCTATAATTATTTCATTTCAAAATTTTAAATAAACATTACAATCTTCATAATATTTGAAAGGAAATTTACACACATTAAAATCATTGGCAATATTGGTTGGTTTACAAAAAAGAATTTTTAAAAATCAACTTTTATTATCAAGAGAATGTAAGATTTGTTTTTATTTATGTTTTGGTTAATTTAAATCTTTTTAGTGAAAACTTTTTTAAAAAAATATACTGTAATCTCTTGTGCATTACTAAAAAAATACTGCTCAATATAAAATGTATATGAAATTTGTCCTCCAACACCATTTAATTGGATAAATGATGGGAAAACCTCTGAAATATAGCATTATTATATTGCATAGCATGCATAAAATTTGAAGAAATTTTATTTAATAGATATATGTTTAAAATTTGATTACAAAATTTAACATAAACAAACAGAGTTTCTAATGTAAATAAAAGGATTAAAAATATATATTGGTATTATGTTAAAATATAAACTACTAAATATTATAAGATAAAAATTATGTATTGAAAAAGAAATGAAAGATTACATGAAACTTAAACTAAAAAAGCAATTGTAAATAGGTTGGGTACAATAACTATATTATTATTAACTAAAACATTTTTGATTTTCCTAGTAGCAATTTTTGTTATATTTCAGAGCATTGGTATTATTCAATTTTTAAATTATTTCTTAAAAATAAATAATGTTTCAGCTTGTCAAATACAAAAAAATATATATATAAACTGAAATACTTAGTCAAAACAATAGCTCACAGGATTGTGTTTTTGGTGCTAAAATATATATTTGAAATGAAATAAAATAAAATTTATTTTAAATCTATTTCTAATACCAAAACTAATTTGTAAAGAATGTGTAAAACAATAAAATTATATTTTAAAATTAAAAATTCCACTTATAATTATTTTAAAATACTAATGAAATTTACCTGCAATGATTATAAAAGTATTTCTTTTTCAATCAGTCACAATTTCTTTTGAATTGTATTTTTTTTATAAACAAATATTTTCAAATAAAATCTGAATATAAACATCATATTCTTATCAAAAAATAAATATTTAACAAATATTTTGCAAAAATAATCATAAATTTTTAAACAAACTATGAAAAATATGTCTTTTGTTTTCAAAATTTGAATAAAAGATGAGCTTTTTTATAAGTGCAGTGATTATTTTGAAAATAAAGAAATTGTTGATTGTTGACTTTTTGTATTAGGTTAACTGTATGATATTGCCATCTAAAAAAAAAAAATCAACATACATTTTAGCTTAAGCTTTTATTGTCAAATGAATGCAAAATCAACAACAAAATAATAGAGATATTTACAAGGGAATGCATTTAAGTTAGGCAACTGAAGTGCTGTTAAACAACACTGAAGAAATGCTATGAATTAAGAAAGTGATAAATTCATCTTATAATTTTGATGTGAAATTATACCAAATATTTCTGTAATTATAATTAGATTTATATATACTTATGTCAAAAAATAAATCATAGTATAGGAAGTAACTAGAAATTATGAATGAATTATGCTTTAAATACAAAATAAAAAAATATATTGAATAAAAATTCACATGGAGCAAGTATTAACATTTTACTAAAAGTTTCAAGTATAAATTTATATTATTTCTTAAGAAATTATTTTAGTAATAAATCAAGTATATGATTAAAGAATAGGTGTTCTCAGTATGTGCACACATCTATAATATAAACTTATTAAAAAATACATCAAAAAAGACATAAACAAAACTAATTAGATGAACTATGATTAGCAATTTAATAAAATTAATTCTTTAAAAAAATTGAAAACAAAATAAAAATAAAGAATTTAATGTAAAAAAACCTTTATAATTTTTAAGAAAGAAAGCTCTGATGAAGAAGAGCTATGATCACCCAAAATCATTTGCTGCACTTTAATTTTTTCTATAAAATTATTTTATTTGATTGCCACCATAGATTTTGATAGAAAAGTTTTTAATCATAGATAGATATCAGAGAAGAAAAATAGAGCAGTCCATGGTTTTTTCACACATTTGGTTTTAAATTTTACTTATCATGTTCTTTTAAAATAATAACAACAATCATTTTTATCCATAAAATATTTGAATATATATATAAAATTTTCATGAACTTTCATGTGGCAATGTTTGATGAAAAATATCAACCAATCACTGCTAGACATATTTTTTTCATAACTGATATCAGTAGCAGCCAATAAATCAGTTGATACCCCATCAAACACAACACAGCACTTACTATTTAAACACCATTAAAACATTCTATTCAATGTTAAATTTTGAATGCAAATTTTTAGCAGTAATTTAATTAAAGCTTCCATGGTATTGGCTTAATGTTAACAGATAACACAGAGTTTCTAAATCAGACTCATTTTAAAATAACATTGCTTTCAAATAAACATTTACATATGTAAATAATTAATTAAATACCATAATAATATCACTATTGTTAATTTAAACTTATGCCCTTGTCACAAATTTTTTACAATCTTTTATGTGGCAATAATTTGATGAAAATAAGTCAATTAATATCTACTGCATATATATTTTTGCTATAATTGATACTAGAAGTTACCCTGTCTATTAATACTAAGAAGATGCAAAGGAGAGTTTAGCTAAAGACTAGATTGTTGTTATTGATTGGCTTTCAGCTGTTTTTCCATACTGTTGATGTTGTTGATTATGCCAGATGTATATATCCAGCAGAGATTGTATAATTTTTTTTTATCAAACATTGTTTTTCAAAGACTATGGAAAATTTTTATAGAAGACATAAGTTAAAATAAACATCATATATATATTTTATTTTAAAATAATTTTTATTTTTTCTTGGAAAATTTTTCCAACTTTTTCACTTCACTATCTCTTCCAACTGTTTCCCTTGCATGCACGTATATTAATTCTCCTTCATACTTTTGAATGTATTTTGTATCTTTATTATTAACTACATGAATTACTTTTTTTTAAGATTTCGTAATGAATGTTGATATGTGTACATTGTATTTATTGCTTACATAATAATACTAAGAAGATTAATATTGAGAAAGGTGTATGATGAGATAAATACATATCTTTAAACATTTTTACAGAAATTTTATAAGAAGTATTTTCTGGATTAAAATAGAAATCTAAAGAAGTAAAAGTAAATATAGATTTATTTAAATCACCTAGATTTTGCCAATGATGTGGTTGTTTTTATAAAGAATATTTCAGAACTTCAGAAAGTATTGCAATAACTAGCAGGTGAAAATGAAAAAACAGGACTAAAGATAAATACTAAGAAGACTAAAGTAATGTTCAATGGATTTTCTCAGAAAAAGAAAATAAAGATTAGTAATCATAAATTAGAAGTTAATAATTACATATATCTTGGTTAGATTATCAATACAGATAAAAACCTAATAGATGGACTTAACTATAAAATTACGTTTGTATGGAATGCTTTGGGTAAAAATAACTTGTGTTTGAAAAGGAAGGTTTTTATAGGTGTGTTTTACCACTTCATCTTTATGGATCTGAGATAGTACAAGGGCAATACATAGACTTCAGATCACTCAAAAAGTATGAAGAGGTGTATGAGATTAAAAATAAAATATTATAAGTGAAAGAACTAACAGATATTACTGACATCATTGAAAAAATCAAAAGACCAAAATTAACTGATCTGGAGATATTGTTAGAAAATCTTATAATAGATGTACAAGTGAAGTTTTAAATTGAATTCTAAGAGACTCTAAAAGACATAAAAAGGACCACATATAATATGGATGTATATAATAAGAATGTTTTCCATTGTGACATGGAGAAGAGCTGCTATAGATTGGATAAACTGGATTAAATTTGAAGATATCTTTCTTTTGCAATGGATTGATAATAGATAAAAATAATGTTGTTGATATCTGAATTACCAATTGTTTTATCTACTGATTTATTTTATCTGCATTTTTATGATTTTTTTCTCTATTTTATTTTGAAATTATTTTAATATTAATGCTTTATTGTGTATTATTTTTTATCATTTTTATATGAATTATGTATCGTGTTTGTATTTCATAAATTCTTTATAATTCATTATTTATATGTTTTATATAATAAATATTATTGCTTTAATGTTTATTTTCAGATAAATTTGTAATCTCTGTTTCATCCTTTATTTTTAATACTTCTATTTTCATCTTTTTTACTTTCATCAATTTTTTGTGAGTTTTTAATTTTCTTGTAATGTTTTTTTTCTTTTTTTTTTGACATTTTCTGAATTCATTTTGAGATTTAGCTTTCATTTTGATGACTGCAAATTGATACATTGCTGCATTTGTCTTTCCATTAAACTTCTGTTATTACATGTTTTGTAATATTTAATATTATTTTTTCCCCTATGTCATAGCATGGGAGGCGAACCCGCAACAACCATCTGCAACCAACTGCTTGCTTGCAAGGCTGCTGCGCTGACCTCTCGGCTAACAACGCTTGACTAATATTATTATTTATCACACTACAATACATTAGAGTAAAGTTTAATGTAATAATAGTATAAAAATAAAATCCATCTCAATTATTATAAACAAAGCATTCTGCATTTATTTATACAGAAAATAGAAAAAAATACACTTCTTTTTTTAAAAATTATTATATATTAATTTTTCTTTATCACATTATCTAATATTTTAAATACTTTACTCAAAATCTTTATATCTATTACATTTATTTTATTTATTAAGAATTGTTTTATTCCAGATATTTTATTGTAAACAAATGAGTGATATAATTCTTAAATTTACTTTTATTGATCCAATATGTCATTTTATTTATTGAAATAAACTATATTTTGTCAAAAATAAATAACATTCATTAGCTTATCCTAATTATCTAGGTACTCAAATTCTAAATTATCGATTGCTATTATATTTTAACAAAATTATTTGAGATTTTAACATAAATATTTAAATCTCATATATGTTTTTTAAAAAAAACTTGGAAATTTTCTTTGTTTTAAGGTGTAAAACATCTCTTTAAATATATAATGTTGTTTCATTCTGCCATATCTTATTTAATAAATTATATCTTTCACATTCTGTTATTGAGTGCAAAAATGTCTATTATTGTTTAAAAAAGGAGAGAAATATAACAAAAATTATGTGAATAAAAGGTACTGGAGTATTTTTTTATATCATCTACATTAGTAAATTAATCAAATAGTATTATATGTTCATATAAAAAAGGTATATGACTTAATTGCTAATGAGATCATAAGAAATTTGAACACCAGACCTGCGAGTGCTAAAATTGATCCTGGGACTTTCAGATCCCAAGCCAGATGCTCTACCAATTACACAAAATCATGCAGGACATGTTTACATATAAGGTAATATTGAATAAACCATTAAGCATCACATGATCACCATCTCTTATACTAGCATGTAATTGTTTCTAAACAAGGCAAAACTCTCCATACAGCAATGCCACCCTGTGCCAACCAGAGCAAACAATGGATGCCAGAAGCCAGAAACTAGTCTGGAGATATTGGATGAGTAGGCATTAGATAGAGAACTTATGCACAAGCCTTCTGGCATCCATTGGTTACACTGGTTGGCAAAGGGTGGCACTACTGTATGGAAAGTTTTGCCTTGTAATATTAAATCATAACTTATTTAACATTAATACATATCTATTTAACATTTTAAATTTGTTAAACTATGATTATTAAAAATAAAATAAAAACAGTAAGCAAAGAAATTAGGTATAAAGGTTAGAACTTTAAAATAAAATTATAATTTTAATCTTAGGCAACACACATCGTCGCTATAACTGAAGTAAATTTAGCATATTTGAAATTTAATTTATATCTAGTAACATGATGATCATCAATGTGGTTAAAGCGTTAGCATATATTTATTTAATAAATAATAATTTAAAAAATAGATTAAATAAATGAAAATTTTCTATTTATTGTTTATTAAATAAATAAATATTACTACTAATGATAATAACAACAATAATAAGGGTATAACTAGTTAATAATGTGTACAGATTTATACAGTACACGATGTCTATGTAAAGATTCTAAATTTTACATTCTAATAAATTCTTTTATACAAGATATTCAAATTTTGCTCTTTTTTTATTTTGCATTCATCTTATGTTTATTCACTCACTTTATTTTATATTCATATTTATCTTTTTTATATGCATTACCCATAATTCTGGATAACTTTGCAACTGCATTATTTTATGATATTAACTCACAACAATAATAATAATTTTAAAAATTAGTAATTTATAAGTTATAATAGTAGATTAATGAGCTTCTTTTAATAATTGTCATTTTTTTTTTTGAGGATAAAGCCTTTTACAATTTTGTCCTCAAGAATAAAACACGAAATATTTAAATACAAGTATATTATATATACTTTTAAGCTAGATTTAATTAAGGGAAATTTGAACCTAGACATTCAATGTCTCTGTAGTCACCACTCCATCTTATACAACTGTTGCACATGATCACATACATGCAAAAAAGAGAAATCTCCAATAGACATATTTTACGCTGAACTAGCACTCATCAGTTGGTTTAGATCATCATCTCCCATATATATATATATATATATATTGATATATATATATATATATATATATATATATATATATAAACAATGCTTGGTTTATATTAAGATAGAAAATCTTCAAACTTTAATGGATAGGCTTTAATCTTATCAACCCTCCAACTTCAGCCATTCATACCATTGAAAAATCTGATGACGGCATGTTCAAAACCCTTGTTTGCCAATTATGCTGTCACATCCATGTTGACCATAAGTTATTCTGACCCCTTATATGCAGGACCATAAGTCCATTTAAATACACATAAGAGGAATGGTTAGAATACAGGCTGAATATGTAATATTTAAATACAAGTATATTATACACCTGGGTCTCTTTTTACACGGACTTATTTAACACGATTTTGAAGTTATGGGATTCATGTTTCACCGGAAGTCGACCTCCAATAATGCGCTATTACTTTAAATAATAAATTTCGCACACTTATGTTATATTGAAAGTAACAGCACATTATTGGAATTCTACTTTCATCTTAGTAATTTCAATATTTTCAGTGCTTTATAATAGTAAGATTTTATGCAATAATGAAATTAAAATCATGATTTCCACATTTTATGTATACACACATTAAATTTTACAATATTATGATGTAAATTTGTTCAAACATTGTGCTTGTTAATTTTGTATTTTAAATCACATTCTGTTTTTGCTTTTTAAAAAAGAACATAATCAATTATTAATCATTTAGTGTCCACAAGTTTATTTTTAAAAGGTCAGTAATAGCAGTGGGCACAATTAAAAATTAAAATCTGATTTTTAATTCTAATTAACAATTTAAAAATTACTTACGGGCGACTTGAAATTAATGTGATGTAAAACAAAATTTGATTTTTAAATGGAATTGAAAATTAAAGTCAAAAATAAGAATTTAATTTTTAGTTGTTAGTTTTAATTAAATTTTTTCCAGTGGTGAATAAATGTCTTTTTATTATCATAAGTCTAAGTTCATAAACAATTAATAAAATCATTGTCGTCGTCAACAGAAAACCATTAACACAACATGAGAGTGAACTTGGCATTAGTTGTATTTCCTCTTGTGAGAATAATTGCTGAGATATTTTTGACTTCGTATAAGGAGAAGCCAAATACATCACATCACATGAGAATCTAGTTTGCAAATGAACGTGTTTTTGGGAAAATAGTGATAATAATTAAAATGTGTATAAAAAATGTAAATTACTGTACTGTAAATTATGCATAAAAATATATTATTTTGAATAAAATTAAATATTATAGTTAAAAAAAGTTTGTCTTGTATCAATTTTTTTCAAATTTGAAATTTTTTATTAGTCATATTTTATTTCCTTATTTTTTTTTTGCGTGAATTTTAAAGTAATTTTACATTGGTGCTTTGCTTTTATGCAAATTTTGAAAAATCACAGACTGCATTCCCCCTTTTTCAATGTAAGTTACATCTATTTTTGCGCGATTTCATTTGCGCATGTTTTCTGAGGAACCTATCTATCGCGTAAAACGAGACCCAGGTGTATATACTTTTAAGCTAGATGTAATATAAATATTATGCATTCAGCCTGTATCCTACCCATCCCTCTTCTGTGTATTTAAATGGACTTAAGATCCTGCATATGAAGGTCAGAATGACTTGCTAAGATGGACATGACAACAAAATTACAAACAAGGTCTTTGAACATGCCATCATCAGATTTTCAATAACATGGATGGCTGAAGAGTTGGAGAATAGAGAATATTAAAGCCTCCCCATTAAATTTTGATATATATATATATATATATATATATATATATATATATATATATATATATATATATATATATATATATATATATATATATATATATATATATATATATATGAGACAATGATGATCTGAACCAACTGATGAGTGCTGGTTCAGCACAAAATACGTTATGGGAGATAATTTATATTTTTTGCATGCATGTGGTCATGTGCATAGATTGTATAAGATGAAGTGGATAACTAAACAGAGCTTGAATGTCTGGATTCAAATCCCCTCCAATTAGAAACAAAATATGTATAGTAATATTTAAAGTAAAAAAAAAAACCATTGTTTTATAATTTAATTAGTATTGTAATGGTTTCTAAAATTTTTAATGGATCTATAGTAAATATTTTTATTTTTTAAGTTTATTTATATATTGCAATACTCAGTTTGAAAATCTGCTGATATAGCTATAATCTTTCACCAAAGAATAGCACTGGATATATCATGTATAAATTAAACTTGACTGTCATGCTGTGCTGACGTGGCTGATTAGTTCTGCAATATAAGTTAACATTTACATATTTTTTGAATATCGTGTGAAAAAAAGTTTGTTGCTACAGAATTGTTTTTGCTTAGTGTGGGGAGGTAAAAAGAAAATTGGAATAAAGAGATAGTTTTAATTGGATTTAGAAAGATTAGGGGAAAATATTGCTAATGTTTAGAAACTGATTAAATATGCCATTTTAAATATAAAAGATGAAAAAAATTCTTTTGTATGTGTTTACTGCAAAGAAGGCTTTAAAACTAAGTTGTACATAAGATTAGTTGGTTTTTTAGTAGGTTTTCTATTAAAGAATCTTTCAATATAAGAAAGAGACTTAATTGAAAAAGAAGATAATGTTTGAGTGATAAGGTTAGAAAGGACATGTTTATTGATCACCATTAACAAAAAAAAAGTTTTCTTCCTTTTATATAAAGTAGGTTGAAGAATAGTAAAAAAATCATAAATTTAAATATAGAGTAGAGGATTTAAAAAAATAAGGAATATGGATTGCATTTGTATTCCACAATGTATATATAATGGTCACAAGAAACTTAGGTATGCTGTGATAGAGTGTAATGTATTTAATAGGGTTTATCATTTGAAATGCTTGAATAAGATTAGGAAGTATATAACAGGTGTATGGCTATATAGATCATGTGTAAATGTGATAAAAGAGATGAAAAATGGTGTCTAAGTGTAGATAGTTTAAAGAGAAAGTCAGGAGAAATGGAGCAAAATGTAGTTAATGAAGATAGAATAGAGTATGTAATTAGTGGAGTGACAAAAGATATGGATAACAAAATAAATAATGCAATGGTTAGCCAAAGAATAAGTAAGATCAAGGAAAAAATAAAAGATGTAGAAGCAAAATTAAAATTGTTAGAGATGTAGTGTGAGCAGATTAACAAATTAATGAATAAAAACAATAAGAAAAAACTAGATAAGAAAGTTTAGAAGATAAAAGAGAATGTTATGGTTGAAGTAGAAAAAGTAAACTATGAGCCAGTATTGATAAAAGACCCACTAATTAGAATATGTGGACATGTAATTGCAAGAGAAAATAAAAACAGGTATGTAAGTATTTATTTGCCTGGTATTAGAATTAGGGATGCTGCAGGTAAAGTAAATAAACAAGAAAGTAGAGATGTCTATGTTATGGTAAGGACAAATATTTTGTCAGAGTCATGAGAGAGAGTAATGGATGAGTATAAAGAATTGATTAGTAATTTGAGTAAGATTAAAAGAGTAGGAATAGTTGGATTATTACCAAGATTTGACATTAGGTATATGTTAGATAAGGCATATTTTATAAATGAGACATTGAAAAAATTATGCCAGAGAAATAGTGTTATGTTTGTGAATATGTAGGATTTTTTATTAGTAAGAGGGAGTTCTATAGTAAAGTGGATTTAACTTAGCAAAACAAAGAAGTGAAGTATTAGAGAGTTTGATTTATAAAAAATACTATAGTCTGAAAAACTTATAAAGGGGGGGTAAAGTTTTAAATTGCAGTATTAACAAAAAGAAAAAGAATGGATGGGATATAAGAAATAAAAAAACTGTAGTTGATTTAGTTATATAAATATAGATGTGGACAGGGAATGGGTATGTAAAATTAATGATAAGCAAATTACTTATAAATTTAATAGAGAAGAGTCAAAAGAATTTATAAAAGAGTAGTTAGAAAAGAAGAAATTGTGAAAATTGGATAATTGAATATGCAAGGTGGTAGGAGACCAGAGAAATGGCTGAAATTAAACAAATCAAATAAAAATTAAGAGCTTGAGATATTAGTAAAGTAGAACACATCTAAGAGAAAAAGTAGAACCTACTCTGGAAGACTTGGTATGGCAGGGTATAAACAGAAAAGAAAAAAGGAGTGGTGATATAGGAATTATGTAAAAAAAATATTTAAATAATGATAAGGGTCAAGAATATTTATTGTTTGAGGTAAGGTTAGGAAGACAACAATGGTGGTGGCTATAGTTTATAAGGCTACTGGAGATAATCAAACTATAATGGAGTGGATCAATAACCTATATGAATGCCTAGTTAAGAATGTACAGAATTTCAAAAAAAGGGGAAGAAAATAATAGTTATAGAGATATGAATGGGCATATTGAAAAAATTGATGACATGAATAACAAGAATGGACAGCTTTTGAATATTTTTTGTCAGTGAGTGAATTTGAGCATTGGAAATTTATCAAATATTTATGAGGGACAATATATATGGTCTAGAAATAATATATTTTACAAGATAGATTATGTATTAATAGAGAAAGAGGTAATAAATAAAGTATGAAAAATTAAAATGTTGATGATGAAGGGAGAGTATGCAATAGTGATCATAATTTTTTTATAATAGAAATTGTTAGTAATGTGATGGAACATAGTAATAAAAGTAGAAAGGATGGTGAAAGAAGTGGATTGAGAATGAATGATAAGAATAAGTTAGAAGAATAAAAAATAAAAGTAGAAGAAATCATGGAAGAGTTTTTTTGGGATGAATATAAAGACTTGTGTGATGAAGCAGAAAAAGTCAAAAATAGGGTATTAGGAGAGAATATTCAGAAAAATAAGAGCATCAGAAAAGTGAGAATGAATAAAAATGTAAAAGAGAGGAAAAATCATGTAGGGAATGTAAATATGCTATTTTAAAAACAAAGAAAGTGAAAAAGATCTTTATTAAATGGAAAAAGTATTTAAAAAAAATAAGTCGGCTAAAATAGATAATTATAGAGAGAGAATGAAATTAAATAGTAAATTATTGAAAGATATTAATAAAAGTGGAAGAGATGGGAGTAAAAAATTTTGGAAATATATTAAAAGGAATGTAGGGAGAGTGAAATAGTATTAGTAGATAATGAGGAAAAAGAGTGTAACTCTAGAGAAGAATTGGAGACGATCTTAAATAAGTATCTAATGGATGTTTTTTCCATTTTTATTCTTATGCCTTTTATTTCTTTTTATTTATTTTTTTATTTTTTATTTCTTTTTTGTCATAAAATATCTTTATTATTCTATTTGAAGACACATGTAGTACTCAAATTAAAATTTTAACAGTATAGATAGCAGAAAAATATATGTTTCATGACAAATTCTGCTTCATATTCATCAAGATTGATGGTGCTGATATTTCTAACTTTTTATTCTCATTTTTATTTTTGAAATAAATTATTTTTTTAGATAAACAATTTAGCCTATTGTTTGACTATATAAATTCAGTAATTAATAAAGTCAATTAAAAGTTTTTTTTATCATATGCAAAAAGGAACAGTAAGATTTATTTATATTAATAAACAATGGACAGATAAAATCTTACAATCTATAAATCACTTGTATTCAGATAAAACTTACACTTTTTTATTTTAGATTTTTATCTTTTTATTCTGGCCAAATTTATTAAATAATATAGTATTAAATAAAACAGTAAAGTTTAAAAACATTAACTTTAATAAAATAATGTTTTATGAATAATATTAATATTAATTTTTACTAAAATTTTTTTATCTTTGTTAAACACTATTAATATATTTTATTTTTACATATATTATGTAAAAGCAAAAATAATTTAAATAAACAATGAGAATAAAAAATTATAATACACAAACAAAAACATATATATAATATTAGAATTTTTATAGCATGGAATATTATTAAACTTATTTAAAACAAAGATATCTCCAAATGATATTTTGACATAATCTGTGAAGACTTGCAGTAATAACTTGCAATGCCAAAACCCAAATCTTAACCCTGCAAGATCTTGGACATTATTTAGAAACATTTTCTTTAATTTGAATATGCTTACATAATATTTCATACTGCAAAAATTTCTACTATTACTTATTAATAAAACAACTGAATCTTCCACCAGATTATTAAAGTGAGTTCTTAAGCACCTTTTATTTACAAAACAACTCTTTCAAATAACAAAAGATTGCACAAATTCGATGAAATGGACATTGTTGGACTTGGTAAAGTTAAAAGAAAAGTTGTAGAGATAATTGATTTAAAAATGAACATGAACTTTACTATAAAGGCACAAATAAAATAGGATTCATTATTAATAAAAAGTGAAAAAAAATATTATGAAGATAATGATAAACCAGACAAATTAATTATTCAAATTAATGAAAAATGCTAAATGTAGAAAAATTCTCATTGTGATAAATAATTAGAGAATTTTTATATGATTGTAGAAAATGCATTTGATCAGACAAAACAACATTTCAAAATTATTTTGAGATATTTTAATGCTATAAGTGATAAAAGTTCTAGGTTATGGCAATAGAAAGAGAAGACACAAAATCGTGGGATTCACACAAAGAAAATGGTATATTTTCCTATGAGAAAAGTGCTAAACAGAAAAGGACATGGACAGTCAAATAAAGATATGGACAATTGGATTATATTTTAATTAACATTTAATACATATTTCAAGATTCTAATATTATTAATAAATTCGACAGAGAAAATTATCTTAATATTTTATTGCAAAACTATTTAAAAAACAATATTATCTCATTTATATTCCTAACTTTCAGAAGTGCTTCAATAAATTTAAATTAAACTTGCAAATCATTTTAAAATATTAATAGACTTTGTAGATATGGAAACAGTAAAATCAAGATCTAACTGAATTGGATTGTAGTTTGACAAACAAATATATATATTTAAATATTATAATGTTCTTATTAGGTTTGAAACAGGAAGTGATTATCAATTAGGAAGATGTAAGATGCATGCTAATACAAAACTTAAAGACAAAAAGTATTAGCAGCTTATATTCCTAATCAGAAACACTTCAGTGAATTTAAATTTAAATTTCCAAATTATTTTAAAATATTAATAAGCTGAAAATAATTCACATTTAAATAAAATCAATAGGAAGATAACTGATACATTATTAAAAACTTCAAGAAACAGCAATTGACCAATATATTTTCTACTGAGACAAGATAATATATAAAATAAAGAAGGAATATGAAAATTTTTAAAGTAATTTATTAAGAACAGATAAATAGAGATTTGTAAAATGGTTTGAATAAGAATTATAATAATATGATAAAATATAATTATGAACTGGCAGAGTAGAAGAAACTAAAGGCCTCAAACATATGGAACAAAATCTTGGAATTGGAAGAAAAGTTATTTCTACAATAAGAAGAAAAAATGGAATTATTACAAAAAAAAAGAGATGATATCTCAAAATGTGTGAATGAATCCTAAAAACAACTATGTAATGCAATAAAGAAAAAAATCATAGTATCCCCTATAGTTATTACATCTTAATAGCTCATAATTTTCAATAAAAAAAATAAGAACTGCAATTAAGTCTATGAAGATGAGAAAAGCTCCAGGGAGTCATAGAATTATAACTGATATCTTAAATAACAAGTCAGAAAGTGGAAAAATTGGCAAAGTTATATACTGATTGTCTAAATGATAAAATTCTCCAGAAAGTTAGAAGAATGTAGTAAGAATGATATTTAGGAAACATGATAAAGAAAATATTATAAATTATAAACCCATCAGTGTTTTATCAGTCTATGCAAAGTCACTACCAAGATAATTACAATTCATTTACACTAAATTTTGCATATCAATCAACCAAAAAAAAAAAAAAAAACTCAAATTAAAAATGATTTTAGCATGATGGATCACAGCCAAATATTGAGAGAAGTTATAGAAAGACTCAGTGAATATAAATTGGCATTATGCTTTGGATTTATAGACTAAGAAGACATTATGATCATATTATGAATAATATTGATAAAAATGTAATAGAAATGAAATTATTTATTTGATGGTAATAAGAGAATTAACATTAAGAAGGGTGTACAACAGGATGATTCCATATCTAAAAAACTTTTTACAGTATTTTTTTTTCAAAAATATTTTGTGAATTTGGAGGGATAGCTAAAGAAAATAAAAGTAAATGAAGAATATTCAAATCATCTAGACATTGTAGTTAATGTATTTGGTTTCATAAATAATGCTTCTGAATTTCAGAAAATGTTGCAAGAATAATCAGTTTAGTTAGGACTAAAGATAAATGCTAAGAAAATTAAAATAATGTTCAATGTATTTTTTCAGAAAAAAGAAAAATTGATAAATACCAAATTACAAAAAGTTAACAACTACAAATACATAGTCAGATTAATAATACACATGGCAACATAATAGCTAAACCAAATCATAGAATTAAACTTGCAATGAGGGTTATTACTTAAAGGAAATGTACTTATAAGTTAAAAAAATATTTTTAATAAAGATCTGGATATTTACTAGAAAAGTAATTCAGAGACTTCAGATCATTCAATGAAATATAAAGAAAAAGATATATGTTAGAAGTAATAACAAGAAATTGAGAATAAAATACATGGATTAAAGAATGAAAAATTATCATTGATATCATTGAAAAAACCCAAAAAGACTGAATTGGAAATATGTTGGTCATATTTCTAGAAGAAATGATAATAAATGGACAATTGAAGTTTAAAATTGAATTCCAAAAAATAGTAATAGATCTAGAAATGGACCAGAGGCCACATGTGAGATAGATGAGTGAAATTAGAACATTGGGGGGGGGGGTGTTATTACCACCGGAAGCAATACCCTGTTCTATAGAAATTTCAAACTGTATATGTGTACAAAATTCAAATCCAACAAACTGTATTTTAGAATTTTTTTTGTGTGTGTGTTTTGACTTGATCTTCGTCGCACGCACACTTGCGTACTTAACCGTAATCCATTTTAGCAAAAAACCTACACCACATTTTATTTATATTTAGCTGGAGTACGTATATTTATATTGTTTATAAGACGTGTACAATAAAAAATAAATTATATTTTTACTAAATTTTATTTGCATAATTTGTCCATAAAAGACAAGATTATATAACATACATTTATCCTTTTTTATTCATTGTAACTAAAAACAATTATTATTATTTAATTATTTCTCATATTGTTCTTTTCCTTTTCTAATAAATGTCATTATTTTCCTTTACAATAAAGATAATGATTTAGTGATTTATTTTTGTTAAATTAACTAACACTTTTATTGATATAATTTTAGGTCTCTGTGCTTGTATGGGATTTTAATGAAGTCGATATACTAATTATAAACGTAATTCAAAATACTAATTAAATACAGTTTCTATAGCAACATGCATACAATTGAACCTCTCTTTTCCTAAAATTTTGATGCATAGATATTATGTAATATTTTTTTAATAAATCATGGATTTAAAATGCCATTATATTTTACAGATATTTAAGTCAAGCGCTGATTATAGATAAATTGAAAATGAATAGTATTGGTTTATTTATCGTAATTAATAAAATATAAAGCAGCTGAAAGAAAAAAGCCTTTGCATGTTAATGTAATCTGAAGTGACACGGAAGTTACAACTTTACTATAACAGCAACAGCTGATCTGGCCACACCCGCGTGATATTATTAAATGGCGATTTAAAACATAATCCTTTGATAATGAAGGATGGAATGTCATTACTGAATCTTAATGATTAAATTCTTCTTAACGTTTTCAGTATTTATACTAAATGATTTATAATATAGGATTATTAAAGCCACTAGTTACAAACAAAAGCACATTTATGATTGTAAAACATATTACTGAATTTAATAATTGTTAAAAAATATTTTTTATTTCGTTAAATACAATATATTTAATCTTACTCTAGATCACACGCCTATATATATATTTGAAAAATAGACTTAACAATTTCAGGCTTCTTGTTTGCGTATTACCACAAACACAATAAACACTATCAAAGAAAAAAAAATACTGCGATTTCTAATCGAACATAAAATGTTTTTTAAAAGATCACACAATATGCCTATTAAAATATGTAAAGCGGGGAAAAGTATTTAAACGATTATTAAATAAAATAAATAACAGCCAAAGACATAAGTTTTACAATTTTAATATATCTTAATTTATTGGGTGTGATTTTTAATAAAAATGCAATTATTTTTTATACTAAAAAAGTAAAGCATTAAGTTTTTAAAATTAAGACCCATAATCGCTCCTAAATTATCTCATTAAATATTTATAAAAATCAAGCCATATTATAAAATAGAGACTAATTTCACTTATTTATAAAATATGATACTGAATAATGCATGGACGAATATTTGATTTTAATCAATATAATATATGATAAAATTACTTATAATATTTTTAAACTGATGTACCTTTATACCTCGAATAATCAATATTTTTACAGAGAATAATGTAGCAACTTCTGATTCTAAGCATATTCTCAATTAACACACTAATAATCGGGTATAAGATAAAAACTTAACATTATTTTGTAATTGACTATTTTTAAAAAAAATTTTTAAACTTACTTTAACTTAAGTAGCAGACTCCCAGACTCCACGAGTTATAAATAAGATATAATAACAATAGATTTACATTAATTTAAAAACACCCAGTTAATCAAACAAGCATTTCTTATTTTATAGTTGAATCATCTTATATTTTTCAGCTGCTTGTTTGATACTTGAATGAAAATGATGTGAATTTATATATATTATAATGCATGAAAATAATAAATATATGAACTAACTAAAGGAAAAATAAAATCATAAAAAACACACAATTACTTCTCTATAAAGCTGCTCTAATATTTCAACCAGCGGTTTGTTTTTCATCAGATAGAGAAATAATTGTGTGTTTTTTATTATATATTAAAATGGTAATCCCCATTATGTTATTTAAAAGATATGAAGAGTTTGATTTCGAATTGAACTCAGCTATTTTTTTTTTTTTAGAGTAAGTAAGTGCTTTGTTTAAATAATGTTTCTTGGATTCATATTTGAAATATTATTATGTCAAAATAATTGAATGTATTATAGATTGGATGAATATCATCAAATGTTAGTTATTTAAAAAAGTGACAATAAAATTGGGTTGGGGTACAATTAACATTCATAAAGAAATACGTATATTGGTGATTATTTATTTTTTCGACGTATATGTGTTCAAGTGTATCAGTGTTATGAGATAGAGTGGAGAATGGTGAGTCATATGAAAGTCTGTGCTCATATACTCTATATATTATATATATTAATACAGGTATATAATAAACCTGCATATCAGTCATTCATAAAGAAATAAATCTTTACTAAGAATTATTATATTTTATTTTGTGAAGAGTATTTATTGATTTACTATATAGGATTAATTAAAAAAAACATACAGTAATATTGTTTGAAAATTTGTTTTCATTATTTTTATTTAAAAAAAATATCAATGTTGTAATTTAAATGTAAACAATGGTTTGTATTTCACATGCTGTTAGATCCATTGTTAAAAGAAAAAATTGATGTTTTGTTTTTGTTCAGGATAGTAACTAGACAAGAAGATAGTCATTCTTTTCTGTCTTTTCATTAAAGGAATCAACATTTTGCTTAAATTGCTAAAGTCTAAAGAAATGGCAGACTGAGAAAGATAAATTTGGAATCCGTAATAGCTCCACTCTAGCTGTTAGTTTGCCATATCATCTGGATACTTCTAAAGCAAGGACAACAAAGATTAAAATAACATCAGCAAGCAATCACTATTTTCTTATTCATAGAAGACTATATTACCTCCATTTTTTTTTTTTTTTAAATATTACCTCCATATTTATAACATCAACCGGGATTCAGTATTCTCTCAAGCCTTGGTAATTAATGGAAATCCTAGAAGAGTAAAAGTTAAGAAGGATCTATTAAAAAAACTTTGCTTTCTTTTGTTAAAAAAAAAAAAATTAAGAAATTATACATGTATATAATATTTTATCAGTGTGTTCTCAAAAAAAAATTTAATTAGTAATGTGATTATAAAATTATATATATATTACAACATTGGTATAGAAAACAATCTCATAGGTAATTGGAATTTTTCTTCTTCTTCTTCTTCTCTTTCAAGATAATTTTATTTGACCTATAGGTAAGTACAAAGAAAACAAGTATTAACTAGGTGAGGTTACAGGGTGATATATACAAAAAAGGAATGATTCAAAAGTCAGTAGAATACAAAATGAGTGTTAGTGAAGAACTTAATCAGTGGATGCAAGGTGAATATATCATTCATCTAGTCTATAATGAAATACCATTGTTAGTAAGCCCTGTTTTGGTGAGCTATGGTTTTACTATATTATTATTATTAATTGCAAATATATAGAATTTTGACTGAGCTGATTAATTTATATATATATATGTTTTTACTATTGTAATGGAGATTAAAGAATCATAAATACATGTTTACATGTTTAAAATTAAATTCTATTTGACAATGACTTTCGAAAATTGATTGAATTAATTTTTATTTTTTTATTTTTGAGATTTAAATAGCAACAATATTTATTTTACTCTTAACATAAGAACATGCATGTCACATATATTGAAAAAGAGATATAAATAACTTTTGATTTGTTTTGGAATATATATGTGCATGTCTAATTTGAGAATTTAAAAAAAAAAAAAATTACTATTGGATATTTGTTGTAATAAAGTGTGTCATTACACAAGTTAAATATTTATATAAGAAGTATTGAAATTTGGAATAAAGAAATAGTAATTTGATTGATCATACAGAAAAAAATGTATATAAGAACTAATTAAGTTATAGATTATTAGGACCCTAATCTTTATGAATTTATAAAATTTGAATATTTATTGTAACTTCATAAGTCATTCAATCTATATATATTAACATCTTGATATTTTTGTTTAAAAAAATCTAATATTAAAATATACAATTTATGCTAAGTATGTTGAATAACTTTTTTCCCCAAATAAAATAAATAAGTTTATACTTGCTGATTTAATATATTTGGTCAGTTAAATATTAATTACCTATTTTTATGTGAATACCCCAAGATATGAAAAAAATAATATTATACCTTCATACATTAATTTATCTGGAGTGCAACAAAACATTCATTTGGATCTAGAATAAATTCATTAAGGATATTATCATCATTATATGATAATACATATACTGTTTATGCTCTTTTTCTAGTTTGATAATAGGTATATAAACAGTATTTGTAAAAAAACTGATACTCTGATTCTAGTGGTAGGATAAAGATATATTGTCTTTATTACATAAACATATAAGATATTTTATCATTAGAATTAAATAATTAGAGAATGACAGATATGTAATTAGATAGTATTGTATAAGTTGGTATATGTATAGAACTATGTCCATGTCATGTTTATTATGTCTATTAATAAGCATTTACTATTATATAATTTAGCAATTGAACTTCTGAGACCTTCTTTAAAAATGTACCATTAAATAATCTGGCTCTATAATTAAGGCTTTCTTACCATCCAGGTACAATTAAATAATTTTTCATTCAAATCTATGGTTACTTAAGATATCATCTCATTTAAATCACAATTTGCAATTCATATTGAATAAGACAGACCTTGCACATCCCATAACATTATATATATATATATATATATATATATATATATATATATTTATAGTTACATATATATATATATATATATATATATATATATATATATTGTAACTAAAAACATCCATTGTAACTAAAAATGGAGGTCAAAGATTCATTGTAACATCAATAAAGGGTAGATCAAAAGAATTAAGATACCTGAGTAGTCTACAATATGTAAGATCATAATATTATAACTTAATAAATGAAAAATGGTAACTTAAATTTTATATCAAAGAGAAAATAATTAAACATTGTAACTTGCTGAGCATAAGCTATTAAATAAAATATCAGACTGAGTTATCAATCATATTAAGGGTCATTGGACTAAATGAACATATTTCTATAATTAGGTTTCTAAAGATATCATAATATCACAATCATAGAAACAATAATACCTGGAGACTAGTCATTTAAGGTGTCTGGCCTATTTCAAACCCTAGTTAGGCAGGCATTGTATCATCAATAAATAAGTAGAAACTATAAACAAATCATTAAGAACAAACTACTATAACTCAGGAAATAACATCAAGTGGGTGAGTACACTGGTAACTCAATAAAATAACTTCTCAGGTATACAGATGGTAGATTTTGTTCACTTTCATCTTTTGGTTTGATGTCAAGTGAATATTTAAGTAAATAACAAGTGAATATGGTCTAACCAGGTGCCACTAGATTATCTGAACCTAGATACAGTTATATCTTATAACCTTTTCACATGTACCAGGTTTGAATCCCTTTTTGGTACTTTATTTCTAATAAAAATGGAGGATTTTTCTTTTAGACCCATATCACTGTATGCAATAACATTTAGGTAAACATAAAACATCTTTAAACTAAAGTGGAGTATATAAAGTTTATCAGACAGTAATCATCTTCTAGATCTTACTTAATAAATGAGTTTCAATATCTTTATAAGTTTTACTAGCTCAGATTATATTATTAATTTAGGATGGCAATTCACTCATCCTTGCATGATATAGAGGATGGAATGGTGGTTATTATAATTATTCACAAATGTCAACTAAATACCATAAAATCACTATTTATTTATGGCCTTTAAACATTTATCTATCCCATTAATTAAAATGTGATGATGATGATGATGATAATAATGATAATGATAATGGTTTCAACCACAGCTTTAGGACTAAGCCTAATCATAAAACCTAATTTTTATAAAGAAATTCATAATTATTGCTTAATTTTAGTATATCCAATTAAATCTTAAATAATTAATATTAACCATTGATGATGAATGATCACAACTAATAAAGAATTCTCTCAATGAACTATATACGCCTCGTTTAATAAAACAATTTAACATTTATTAATTTATTACGAACATATACAAACAATTTAAAGATAAAACTAAGAATTTATATGAATAATAATGATAATAACAATAATTGATTATCTGGCAATCATAATATTAATTTTGAATTCTTCCCCCTTTCCCATCAAATATATTTGAAATACATTATATATATATATATATATATATATATAATGTATTTCAAATTGGATACTAAGTTTGCTAAGTTTTCAATTCACATGAAAATATTTCTTAAAAAAAATAAACACCCTTATTTTTTTTTCTCTTCTGCACACATACTTTTATAATCTAGCATGTAAAGTAAAATGGTTAAAAAAAATGTTAGTAGAATCGGAAAAAGAAAATTTCAAGAAACAAGTTTTTAAATGTTTTTTTTTCTAAATTATTACTAAGCTCACTGTTCCTCAACTCAAAACAAAATAACCCAATATTTTTAAATGCTATCTATTTTTCTTACATTCATACAACACCATATACATGTGTACCAAGTTCATATATTACTGTGTATGCATGTGTTTATTCCCGTAATACACCAAAACATTATTTAAAACAAAATAATAATACAAAAAACATATTTTATCTACTAATAAATATTTCACAATTTTAGATTGGTATACACTAATAGTTTTAGCATCCATAGAATTTTTTTTTTACTCTAGGTTATAACTATTCTTATTGAAGAAAACTATGGTTTTAATCGATTTTGGGTTGTGTTAAAATTCTGAGAAAAAAATATAAAACTTCATTTCTAAAATTTTAGAATAGTCTTTGATATAATAAAAAGAAAATATATAGTAAAAGTTCATATTACCAGTCCCACAGGTTCAAATTTAGCTTGTTTAATGTTCATATTTCTGCAGCAATCATAGTTTCTTTTTCTTGAGGCTTTTAATTATTTAATGGTGATGATGATCTTATTTGCCACTGGGACTTTTCTTCCTTTCCTTGATAAGCATCCATTAGGGTATATCAGTTGTTCTCTCATTTGCAATTTCTTTTACTGGGTTTAAATTCAGTCACTGCAACAATTGTACTAGATGATTTAATAATTATCTGTTGATTAATCATTTTCCTTCAGCTTTCAAATGCAGGTGAATGTTTCCTTGCTTAAAATATCAAATTTTTCTTAATCAGTCATCAGGTGTATAAAATTATTTTCAGACAAGACATTTTTTTTCTATATGATATGCTAGTTGATGATGAATCAGGGAATTTCTCCAGAAGAGAAAATATTTTTTTTTAGCCCGACATCCTTATACTTTCAATATTCAAAAACTTGATATAAAAAAAATGATTTTAAAAAAGGTTATCTAGCAGAATTAAAATGTTTGTCTGCCTTAGTTTCAATATTTTTAAAGTTCTCTTACTGATTTTTCCCAGACTGGTTTTTATAGTTTTTTTTTTTTTAGCTAACTTGTTTAATTAGATTCATAGTGTAACTTTCTCTGGAAACATATTTGAAAATCACACTACCTTGATTTTTCAGACTAATCTTGTTTTGAAGAAAAAATTGTCCCAAGGTTTCTTGTCTCACTTGGCTGTTAAAATTTGCACTACTATAATATTCAATCTCTTCTCTTTGAAGATTTCTAGCTGGATTTCTGAGTCTTGAGAAATACAAATACAAACAAGAAACCTTTATAGCAAAACCTTTGAGCAAGTAAAAAAAATAATCTAACAGAATTGTTTTTCTTTTTCTCTAACATTTTTAATATGTGTAAATGTAATTTATTTATGCCATACACTCACACACACACACACTGCCATTCACATTGTTTATAAAACTGGCATATTACAACAATCTAAATGTTTTTTAGAAATTACAATTTTAATATCTAAAATCAAATTCTTACTTTCAAATCCCAAACTATAACTCTTAAAAAAAAATAGAAATAGAATAAAATATTAGAATCTACTAAATGTAGGTTAGCTTTGAAGAGAGTTTAATATTTGAAATATACAATGATAATTAAACCCTTTACACACACACTTTCTGTATATGTGTTATTATTTTACTTTTTAACAAAAAAAAATTAAATATTGAATAATTAAATGTGTGGACCATTCTGTTTGAGTTTTTATTAACACACAAACAAATAAGGAATATAACTGTTGCTCCACTCTTTTTCTGTCTTAAGCTTTTAGAACTGGATCTTGTAGGGTTTAAACTTGGGTGCCCTACAGCTTCCTTTACTATATAAAAATGTGATGATGATTTTTGTTCCACATTTTCTTTCATGCACATTACTACAAATTTAGCTAATGACTAAATTGTAACGGCACAATATGTACAAGTGAATTACCACTTTTTGAATTATAAGTCATTAAGTATTACATATCTATTAATGCAAACCATTCTATTCAGTTTTTAATTAATATTGATTATTTTAAAATTGTATGTGTGCAGAAATAAACATATTTGGATTATATTTTGACTAATACAAAATACATATTTCAAGATTGTAATGTTCTTAATAAATTCAACACAGGAAGTGAACATCAATTAGTAAGATGTAAAATACATGTTAATGCAAAACTAAAGGGACAAAAATTATTAAAGCAAACAATATTTACAGCTGACATTCCTGATCTCTAGAAACATTCTAATTAATTTAAATTAGAACTTGCAAATCGTTTTCAAGTATGATTCAGATTTGAATGAAATTAATAGGAAAATAACTGATACACTTTAAAAAACTGCAACAAATATAGCTGGTAGAAAAAAGAAGCAATTGACCAATAAAATTTCTATTGAGACTGGAGAATTTATGAAGAAGGATGAAGACATATATAAATGATGCAGTAAAAAGAATTCAATATCTCAAAATTTGTAAAATGGTGTGAAAAAGAGTTGATAATGATATAAAAAAGTATAATTGTGAACTAGCAAGGAAATCTGGAAAAGAAAAGAAAATTTTCAAGAGTGTAAAACAGCATTTTGTTATTGGTAAAAAAACATATCTACAATGAGAATAAAAATGGAACTATTTCTAAAAAGAGAGATGACATCATAAAATGGATCGAAGAGTTCTATCAAGAATTATATAGTAATAAAAAACAAGTATCTCCTACATCTATTATATCTTCTAAATTTCCCAGGATATTAAGTGAAGAAGTGAGACATATAATTAAATTTATGATGGAGGGAAAAGCTCCAGGTAATGATGGAATTATAATCAATATATTAAAAGAAGCAGGTGAAGAAATAGAAATTTTTTTAGCAAAGTAATATATCAAATGTCTAAATGATAAACATGTACCAGATAATTGAAAAAATGTAGTATAAATATTAATATTTCAAAATATGATAAAGAAGATATTAGAAATTATAGACCTATCAGTCTTTTATTAGTTTTATACATTTTTTTTTACCAAGATAATTACAACTTGTCTACAGAAAAGATCGAATATCAATCAACCAAAAGAACAAGCTGGATTTAAAAGTGGTTTTAGTATAGTAGAACATATCTATATATTGAACAAGTTATATAAAGGAGCAATAAATATGAGTTGCCATTATAAAAAGGCATTTGATTCTATAAGTATTTCTTTGGTGATTAAAGCATTGGATCATCAAGGTATATACCCAGGATATTGTCATATTCTGAAAAATATTAGTAAAAATGCAACAGCAACAATTAGATTAAATAATGATGTTAGGAAGGTTAATGTTCAGAAGAGTGTCAAACAGCGTGATTTCGTATCTCCAAAACTTTTTACAACGGTGCTGCAAAAATATTTTGTGGATTAAAATGGAAAACCAAGGGAGTAAAAGTAAATGGAGATTATTGTGAAGATGATGTAGTTGTTTTTGCAAATAATGCTTTAGAGCTTCAGGAAATATTGCAAGAATTATCAGATGAAAGTAAGAAAATACAACAAAAGATAAATGTTAAAAAGCCTAAATAATGTTCAATGAATTTTCTCAAAAGATGAAAATAAAGATGGATTATGATGAGTTAGAAAAAATTAACAACTACAAATACCTTGGTCAGATTATTACTACATATGGAAACATGATGGATGAAATTAATCATAGAATTAAACTTGGTTGAAGTGCTTTTGGTAGAAATAACTTAATATTAAAAGGAAATATGTCTATGTGTTTGAAAGGGAAAGTTTTTAATAAATGTGTTTTACAAGTTTTATTTATGGATATGAGACTTGGGCACTTAATAGAAAAGCAATATAGAGACTTCAAACTACTCATAAAAGTATGGAGAGATGCATGTTAGGAGTAAGAAGAAGAGATAGAAAATGAAATATATGGATAAGAGAACAAACAGGTGTTACAGACATTTTTGAAAGAATTAAAAGACTAGAGCTGGGCTGGATATATTGTTAGAAGAGGGAATAAGAGATGGACATTTGAAAGCTTAAACTTTATTCCAAGAGATAGTAAAAGACCCAGAAATATACCACATGTGAGATGGATTGCATGAAATAAGAAAGTGTGCAGGAGTGCTATGGAGATAGTTCAGAGAAGATGGATTGAACTTGGAGAGACCTTGATCCTGCAGTGGAATGAGAAAGGTTGACAATGATAGTGTGATGATCTTTTCATAAAAAAGAAAAAACAAATCAAAAATTATCAAAATAACTGTTATTTTATGTTCAAAAGATTTTTTCCCTCCATCTATCATTCAGATATATATATATAAAGTTTCAGATATCAACTATTAATCGACTTGTAGCTTTATTTTTATGTTTGTACATTTTATTATATATTTTTTTTATTTGTAGTTGAATAAGTAAAGAACTTTTTTTATTAGTAAACACTATTCATTTATTTATAAATAAATTAAAGTGGAAATTAGCAAAACTATCTTATACTTTGATGTGTATTAAGATTAGTTTCATGTTAATATAGTAACACAAACATAAGAGGTGGTGGTCATGTGATGTTTAATATAGTACCACTTAGTTAGCTACAAAAATGTGTCTTTTTTTCCAAAGTGTTCAATTAGAAAATATAGAATGTTATAAATAGCAAAAATGATTTGTAGTTATATGTTACAACATGCTCATCATCTAAATAAATTGTTAAATGTTTTTAGAAAAATTAAAACTATATTTATAGCTTTCTAAATATATTCAACTGTTAATAATAACATACAGATTTGAGTGTTATTATTTTTTCATCTTCAAGTGCTTTTAGCCTGATCTATGGCAGCTAGCATGAGATTTAAACTAATATCTTTTAGATTTATAAATATTAAATGTAAGATAATATTTTAATCAAATAGGTTATTCAGTAAAATTAATATTCATGAAATTAAAATTCAGCGGCTCATTACTCATGCCAAGTGTCACTAGTCAAACCAGAAATAAAAGAAAGAAATACAGATAATAATACCACTCAAGTATTGTTTTTTATACTAAATTGTATGCTACTAATAACAGCTGAATGTATTTAGAAAGGTATAAAGTTTAATTTTTTCTAAAAACATTTAATAGGATTCATCTATATAATGGAATTACTTAAATAGTGCTGTCATCGCAAAACTTTAGATGATCGTTAGCTAATATTAATATTTTATTTCCGTTTGAAAGAAAAATACATATTATAATATAATATATAAAAAATTAATATAATGATGAATTTGTTTGAATTTCTAGTTAGACTTTTTATGAATATTTCTGGATTAATTGTAAACACTGAATTTTAATATATATCTGAAAGAAATAGACCATAAATTAACAATAAAAGATACTAAAAAAAATAAAACTTCAAATAGAGATGTTTATATAACATTTTTATATATGAACACAAAATATCTTACATAAAGAATATTTATCTATATAAAATTTACAGAAACAATGCAAAGAGAGCACACTATAAACAACATATAATTCTAATATAGATAATTTAATCGAGTAAATGCATCAAATAACACTTTCTGAAATAAAGTATTTTGAAGAACATTTGAAAGTAGATATTTTTACCTAATTATCAAGTATATTTGTTAAAGAAAATACATTTTTAGTTTTATATTTTTATATATTACATCTTTTACAATTTAAAATATAAAGTGAAAAATAATATTTGAAAGCATTCAAATAAAATAAAAGTTTTGAAATTTTGTCTTTTTTTATCACGAATGTAATGGAAATCTATATTTTAAACAATTTAACAGAAAAAAATAAATAATTCATGCTATAATTATATTAAATTATAAAAAGCCATTTATTTGTTTCAGTTAAAATGCATTAATAAATACAAATTTTAATTATATTTTTACGTCTTTCCATCTTTTGATGAAAAATGTAATATGAATATATAAATTACAAATCAATGGAAATTACTAAGACAAATAAATACAATTATAATATGACTATCCATTCATTTTTAATAACGTCTTGTCCTGTATGTAATGAAAGTTTAATTATTTCACTTTATAATTTATAAGTATTCTAAACTGTTTCATTCTTTCATTTTATACAATTAACAGTTAGTTTTGCTAATGTTTTAAATTTTTATTAAATGAATTACATTTTTATTACACTACATTATAACTTCAGATGACGTTACCATGTTTTTTTTTTGTTTCCTGCTATAGTATGTTCCCTACAGATATAGTTATTTCTGTTCCATAAGTTTTGTCCAGCTAAATTATACATAAGTTAAAATATATATACAAACCATTATTAGTGTGAAGTATTAAGTTGCATCTTCTTTAAATGATCATTTTATAGGAGAATAATATTTTAAAATTGTTATTATAAAATGTATACTATTTGAAGCATTATATTTCTCATAGTATTTAAAATAACTAATATTCTTTAATTAATAATTTTATAATTAATAAAGTGTATTCTCTTATTAATAAATGAAAATAAAAAAAATATTACATTGCATTTTTTGTCAACTATGAATAGTGTGATTAAAAGTAAAGTTAGTTTGTTCTTTAATGAATAGTTTTCCATTTTTATATACTATTAATGAAAAAGAGAGATGGAAAGTTAAATAATTAAAACAAAAGAAGTTTATAAAACTAATCAAACTTAATGCTGAAGAAATTTGGAGATATTGAAGAACTGATTTAATAAGTGATAAAATAAATTATTCTGATTTCAAAAAATAATTAGAATAACATCATTATTAAAGCAAATAACAGAAAATAATTATTTAATTATAAAGATTCATAATGATTTTAGTTTGATATAAATAGTCAGTTCTCATAATTTTAATTAAAAGATTACAATGAGATAGTTAATCATTGATAAGGGTATAGTTAGAGTATAAAAAAATCCAAAAGCGCAGAAAATAGTTAAAAGCCTATTTAAATGATTAAAAAATTGATAACTAAACTAAGATATATAATGTAAATATTGATAATTTAGACTTTTTTCTGCAAACCTTACATTGGAGCAGTACAGCATTAGAAAAATTATATTTTTTACTTCTTGTTATCAAAAGAAATATTGAAAAATCTTAAAGGAAAGAATTTATAGATGAAGTAAATAAGTGTAATTTGGATTTAAGGGTGAGAGATGCAATCATACATTAACAGGTTAGTAAATGACTGGGTTTTAAAATAAAACATTAAAAATAGTATATTGTTTTCGATGATTATAAAAATATTTGATAGAGTAATTTCAGTCTTTTAATTAGATGTGCAATGAAGCTCTCAATGTTTTATCAATATACACTGCTTTCATTATATATTATTTAAAAAAAAAAGTGAATAAACAAAAAAAAAAACAGCATTAAAATTCATAAATTTTACAATATGGCAGTGATTATTCCCCTTTCTCAGAACATTACTCTGTCATAATTATTAATAATAGTTCTTCATCGTATGTTGAAAGACATACATTTTATTTTTCACTTTATTATTTTTTTCATATTTTGATTTTATTATATTCTATGTAATAAAATGTTTTCTAAGCAAAGTTCTAAAAGTTATATGAAATTTAAAACCATTCATAAAGTTGATACAGACTCAAAAACATCAAACTAAGTAAAGGAAACAGTGTTTGCTCATTATGTTTCTGTAAGTAAAAAAGGTATTGAAAAAAAATGATATTACCCAAAGCATATTTAATTGCAATAAAAGTCAGGATTCCACTCTTTATATTATGTAAAGAAATAAAAATACAGTACACTAAGTTATTTTTATTTTTTGAGTGAATGATTGAACATAGATATGTAAATGTGCTTTCTCAAATTATTTTTAATAACAATATTATTTTATTTAATTTTGTTTATTCTATAATCTTAATTTTCACTTGTGTATTATATATATATATATATATATATATATATATATATATATATAGAAGGACTCAAACTCAGACCCTCAACCTCTCGATAGCTATCCACTCAATCTTATACAACCAATACACATGATCATATACATATGAAAAAGATAATTGATCTCCAATATCCATATTTTGTGCTAAACTACTCATTAGTTGGGCCAGATTACCATCTCCCATGCATATATGCAATTAGTTTAGTATAGACAATACACACACACACACACACATATATATATATATATATATATATGGAAATATTTAGTGGATGGAGTTATGCAATTTATAATTACTTAATTAGGGAGAACAAACCGGTGTTATTGACATGATTGAAAGAATTGAGATTAAAGTGGATTTGATCTGGAAATATTGCTAGAAGAGATAAATAATAATAGGTGGATAGTTAAAATTTTAAACTGTATTCCAAGAGATTGTAAAAGATCTTGAAAAAAGTCATATGTGGGATGATGGATGAAATAAAGAAATGTGCTGGGATGATGTGGAAAAGAGAGGTTAGAGAACAGAAAAAATGGATTGCACTTGAAGAGACCATCAGATTGATATTGGTTAAAAATGATGATGAATTAGAAAGCTCTTTACTTATGATAATAAAAATCAAGATTAATTGTTCCTGGTTAAAATTGA
The DNA here is from genome assembly GCA_028023455.1 of Epiperipatus broadwayi. NCBI lineage: Eukaryota > Metazoa > Onychophora > Udeonychophora > Euonychophora > Peripatidae > Epiperipatus > Epiperipatus broadwayi. The sequence continues at coordinate 9,728,342 of JAQFVV010012417.1, forward strand.
AAATAAAACTATCAGGCTTTTGCATATATATATATATATATATATATATATATATATATATAATGAAAATATATATATGTGTGTGTGTGTGTGTGTGTGTGTGTGTGTGTAATGAAATGAAAATCTCTAGATTGGGAAAATGAAAATAATATAGTATATATGCTCCACATTGAGCAGCCATTTGTAATGGAATGAAAATATCTAGATCATTTAGAAACAAAAATGTAAAGAATCTATATAATGCCATACCCATAATGGAATATGAAATCAATCTAAACAAAATCCATTTCTTGACTATTCCTCATTGGGACTGTCATTTGCAATGGATCAATAGTTTTAGATCCATTACCATTAACCAAGTAAGCAGTTTTATACCCCAATAGAACAAACCACTCTCAATTAACCTTACAATCTATTCCTTTCTTTATTATGAATCTGTATATCTTGGTGCCACTAGGCTATCTATACCTAGACAACATTACATTAAATACCTACTTATAATCATACCTTGTTTGAACCTTAATTGGTACATTAATTATAACAGTGTGTAGATTTTCCATTTTATAACAATATCACGTGCACTTGTATTAAAAAAAGACCTCTGTATTATTCTGTAGTTGTGCAAATCATTTCTCAGACAAATTATCATATAAGAGTTTACATCATAAATTCATATTTAATATTATCATAAGTGTTACTAGCTCACATTTAATACTACAGATTATCAGATGCTTCAATGATAGTCATATCTCTCATGATGACTCACAAATAATAAACAAACACAGTGAGAAACATTGTTTATATATGGCCATTAAAGATATTTATTTAGATTATTTATTAATAAGATGATGATGATAATGATGCTTTCAGCCACATCTTTATGCCTAACTCACAACACAAATCTTATCTTTTATCAATGTATAATTATTTACCAAAATATTGTTATATTTAAACTATATTTTAATGACTGACATCCATCAGTTGTGATGATGACTAAACTCATCTCACAATATAATGATTAACTTTTAAAAAATATATAAGCCTCTTTTAATAAAAACAAATTAAAATTTATTATTGATTAATCATCAATAATGCAAATAGAAAATTTACATAATTAATAATAAAATTAGATACATTCAAATAATAATAATAATAATAATAATAATAATAATAATAATAATAATAATAATAATAATAATAATAATAATAATAACAACAACAACAAAAAGTCTTCCCCCCTTCTCCTTAATGAAACCTAAACTCAATGTTAATAGTATGTAGCGTGAGATGTGTATGTTAATATCTCTAGTGGATGAATAGAAATCTTATATCATAGAAACATTTTAATTTTAAAATAAACCCTCCATATACGCACATATATTATTATATTGCATAGAACATACATTTTTATATCTATAATCTTTAGAAAAATGATAATCAAAAATAGAGAAAAGTTAGTTGAATTATAAATATAAGAATATCTAAAGAAATCGGTTTCAAATTATTTATCTCAATTTCCATTAATCTAGGTTACTAACTACCTTAAAAATTCATCTCTCATAATGCTAAATTTCTACCCTTATCGATTTGTACATTTATACTCAACAAGTACTCATGTAGGCACATTTATATTATTAGATGTGTGGATATATGTCACTTCACATTATCAATAAAATTTCCATTTAACCTTTACATATAATATGAATAAACATATCATGATACATGAATTAATACACAATAAAGACATTTGTCAAAAAAAAAATACACATATAAATGGCTACATATACCAATAACCGAATAAAACATAATATATTGATTGTTTTAACACTTAGAGAGATAGAGACAAATGGATTTATTTAAACGAGAATTTGTTAAGTCATTGAGAAAACAAAATTAAAATTGATATTACCAAGTTCTTTTATTTCTGATATGGAGACAGCTTTAATGAGTTTAGTGAATTTCATTTTGAAGTCAGCTTGTTTAAGGTTAAGACTTTGAATTCAGCCACATATCAATGTTTAACATGTATAGATTTATCAATTACAGTGGTTTACTGGAAATGTTCTATTTTAGGCTTGGCCCTGCAATTTGTCTGCTTTACTATGATGATGATGATGTTGTGCCATCAATTGTATTTCTTTAGGAACCATTTTAGCACTGAGATGGTTTCTTCATTTCTTCTCCTCTGGGTCTGATTATTTTCTACAGACAAATGGATATTCCTGCTTTTAATTATAAATTTCAGCATCTTTGCTTTGTGCTTTTATTTGAATTCATCAATGGCACAGGTAAAGCAATAACAATATTCTTTTGCTTTTAATATAAATTTTGTTTAGTTATCTATTTCATTGCCATTGTACTTCAAGATGCTAATATGACTAACTTTAAATTTAAGTCCTTTATAGTTCACTTGCTATCAGTTAATAAAGAAGACTAAACAATTCTGAACATGTAATTATAAATTTGTGTCATATAATTAATGAGATCATCATCTTCATTCAAAATTCTTCACTTTTTTGACTTTTTATTAGAATATTTTATTATTGATGCCAGGATATGATATATAGCAGGCAATCCTTAAAAGTTTTAAAAATTTGTATTGCCAAATTTGTAATGAAATTATTTTAAAATTACAAAATAATATTTTAAAATATTTTAAATATTATATTACATTAATTAATAAAAATTAAAATATGTATTATCATTTTGAACTAATATTTATATTGAAAATATTAAAATGAATGATTTTACTTCATTTTTAAATTTTTATTATAATTAAAATATTACTACTACTACTACTACTACTACTACTACTACTACTACTACTACTACTACTACTACTACTACTACTACTACTACTACTACTACTACTACTACTATTTTTTTTAAAAATATTGTTTTAAATTTAAATGCTTCAAGAACTAGAATCATTTGTGCATGCGCACACATATTTTTAAATATTGTTAAAACTTTCTACTGTTATTAAATGTAATTTTAATTATGTATATACAATAATAAAGTTGTTACTATAATGATACTATTTTTAAATAATTTATTCTTATTATTATTAGTGTTATGCTTTATTTATTTTATATGTTGTTTTTTTAAGTTAATTTTTATGCATATTAGTGTTTTTTTTCTCATGTGTCATAGCATGAGCTTGAAAGTGAATCCGCTAACCCGGGACAACTGCTTGTAAAGAAATTGTCATTGACCTCGTGACCACCAATGCTTGACTATGTTAGTGTTTTTATAAATGAATGTAAACTGTGATAAAAAAATTGATACACATATTCAAAAATGCTGTATGTATAAAATATATATGGGACGATATCTTGGAACAGTTTAATAATTGGCTTTATAAAGTAATATTAGCAACAACAATAATAGTAATAATTAGTGGTATTTGTTATATTAATAAACCTATAAAATTTTTGAGAAGTTCTGTTGACAACTATTAATTTGGACATAGTAAATATTGTTACAATATATATATATATATATATATATATATATATATATTGTAACCTTCCAGGTTGGCACCAGAAAAAAATGTGGGAAGGTCACATTTGTGCTAACAATGGCTGAAAGTAAGTAGTTGAGAAAAATGAATTGTGATATAATCTAATATTTAAAATTGAGTTTTTAGGAAAACTAAACTTAAATTGTGATGTAATTTGCTAGTTGAAGTTAGGATTTTAACAAAATCAAAATTTTAAATGGGTATATTGATTGGTGGAGTTTTGGACTATATGTTTAGTGGTAGATGTTTGTGTATAGTAAAGGATTTACATATCATAATAGGCAGACGCATAAATATATTATTAATTAGAATTTGCTTTAATATATTTTATTTATAAGTTACTGATTATATATTGTCTTAGAATCTTATGTTTTAAAAATGATAAAGATTATTTGTAATAGTAAATAACATTTCTAAAATTAATAATTAGTATTTAATATTTTTTTTATTACTATGTTTATTATATTTAAATATTTTATTGTTAAAATTTTTATAAATAATATTTCTGGCAAGCTTCCAAAGTTGATTGTCATAGAAACACAGAGGGCGTGAGTGGAGAAAGACATAGAGTGTAAAACTTGAAAGTAAAAAAAAAAAGGCTCCGAGGAAGAAGAAAAAAAGGAAACTTAAAAGAATCAATAACTCTCTAAAAGTATTACAAATATTAAAAAAACATCGCAAGGATTCTAATGATATGTTTATGGAAAATTTCTATTATACTACTGGAGTAATAAAACCATGAAGAGATAGACCCAGAGGGATGCCAGCCTTCAAATTTCTGCCAAAGCAATGGTCCATTCACTACTTTTAAAATTACCTTGATGTCACGTAAGATAAGTAATATAATTTATTTCAAGATATTGCCAAAAGTAAGTAATATTAAAATGGCAAAATTGTATAAAATAACGCTAGCACAATTTTTTTCATTAGACGCTAAAACCAAATGCCTAATATTAAATTCTAATCATTTTTTATCAATCTTCTGCAAATTAAAATTTAAAATAAAAAAATTTATCTACTTAATTTCATAACCAGAGGATCATTTTCTACCGTATAACTTTGCTGGTCACGTATATATAGTGAAATAATGTCAATGCATGCAAATATCATTTTTAACGCCCGTCACGGAATTCTAGGATAAAAAAAAAAAACTCTTATCATTCTTAACAAGTTATGCTTAACAATCGGATAGACATTTTTTTTTTATGTTATAATTTACCATTGTTTTTAAAATTAATATGTATGTTTCTTTAACTTTCAACCTTCAATTTTCTTTTAAAAAACTTAATATGTAATAATAGGATATTGACAAATATTTTTTTTTGGTTACAATAGATGTATAAACAATTTTTTTTTGTTTTTGTTTTGTGTTCTTTTAAAAAAAAAAAAAAAACAATGTAATTTCATTATCATTAGAGTATGATAATTTATTATTTTGTATGATTTAGAAAGTATATAATAGGTGATTCTAGATATTCGGATGTGTGCGTGATGCTATAGATTATTATTTTAAAGATGTTGTATTTATTATGCAATTTAGCTAATGAAGTATATTTAAAGGAAAATAAAGAATTAAAACCTTATCTGTTGTAAGTTCGGTATATATGAGTTATATTGAATGTGAGTTGAGGGTAGAGATGGTCAAGGGACAATTAGATTATGTAGATTAAGTTTGGAGATATTCGTTAATTCTTAAGCATATAAGTATAAGTGTTTGGTTATTATTTTCCCCTGCCTTTATTTATTTTGTATAGTTACTGTTAGATGACTTACACCGATTGTAACAGATAAGTGTTAAATAATTTTTTTTTATAATATGTAAAAGATGATTGATTTGTGGCATCATACAAGTTTATAAGTAATCTAATAAAATATATTTCATGAATACATTGTGTTTACAATATAATCAAACGCACATATTCGAAGATAGATATATGATTAACATATTAAATAGTAGTCAATTTTGATTTTACCTTAGAAGAGATGTAACTGGTTATCAATGTGCATAAATAATATTTTTTTTTATTATAATTATTTCTTTTGTCTTTTATTTAAAATATTTTTTTTAAATAAATACTTTTAATGAATTAAAAGTCCAAATGAATTGCTTGACTATTTACGTTCGATTCTTCATTTCCACACACACACATCTGGTTAATATAACATAGTTATAGAAGATATAAGTTTGTCAATATAAGTCAGGTTTTATTTAATTTGTCTGGTGGTAATAAATCTCAGTATTACAATGCCAATAATACATTTTACTTTGCTTGGAATAGATAGTGATATGGATATAAAGGTACCCGGTCCTAATCATTATCTATCCTATAATAAATGTAATAATTGTCAATTTTGCAATAGTTTTGGTATTGAATAGATGCTCTGAACATATTTAAATTAATCTTATAGTATTATTGTTTATAGACATTTTATCATCCTTGTTGGCCTCATATATAAAGACCATATCCTATAACCTCAACTGAGCTAAGCCATAGAACAATTTACAATGATAAATTTTATTCTATCTTGTATAGAATTGGCACCTGGGCAATTATAAATAAGTGGAAAAGATGGAGGTTATAGGTGAGGGTTAAAATGACCGCCTAATTGGGGCTTGATATACGATTGGGCTAAAGTGACCTCCCAGTCGTGGGGCCTGACGGTTGTGGGATCTGATATATATTTAGGTTAAAGTACCGCCCAGTCGTGGGGCCTGATGGTTGTGGGATCTGATATACATTTAGGTTAAAGTACTGCCCAGTCATGGGGCCTGATGGTTATGGGGTCTGATATATATATTTAGGTTAATATATATATATATATATATATATATATATATATATATATATATATTAAGGAATGTGCTACAAAAAATAATCCTATAATAAAACAAATGGCATAACATATGCTTTTTATAATACAACATAGATCTTATAACAAATGCAAATCCTTCAAATAATGCACAAAAGTAGTATTCACTGAAATAGCATAAAGATGTATATAATAAATATTCTAAAAAACTTCTGCTTTGATTAAAGTAACAGGCATATTTTTATTATGATTTATGAAATTCACAGTTTAATTTTAATTAAATAATGTGTCTGCAATACTTTTTTAATTATATATTCTTCTCGTATATAGTTGTAACTTATAAGCCAATAAAATAGAGTTAGAAAACTAATTAAAAAACTGATTATTTATGCTTTCATAAGCACATCAAGTTTTATATGGAAATTTAATTAAGCTTTTACTAGGTAATGATTGTTATGCTTTTAAAACATATTATACAATGTATAAATTTAAATGAATAATATTTAAAACATTTTAAAACATTTTAAATTCTATATTATATTTTTCTGTTTAAATGATTGTTTTAGATGGTAATGTTGCTCTGAGCTGTATATCTGAGACTCAGAAACAATCATATTTATTTTATCACATTCCACTATTATACTGGTAGTACTGCTGATATAATTAACAGTATATGAACTCATATTTTGTACAGAAAAACTTTTTATACCTCCTCCCTTCCAATAGTTATAAAAAGGCATTTACTCTGGATGGTGAGAAAATTTCACTTTGCTTGAATTTGAACCCCAGCCAAGTGCATGGTCATCAAATGTGTTAACTACTTAAATACAAGACTTTTGATATTTTACTATAATGGACCAATACAAAATCAAAAACAAATATATATGCCCTACTTTGGGTGAGCTAATTTTATGTAGCTGACTTGTAGCATAAAAATGAATATATTTCATGAATATGGTGAATCATAAATCTATAATAACACTTATAAAATATGGAGCATGATAAAGAAGATTTAAAAATCATTTATTACAACTTTATTCACACTGATAAATATTTTAATTGTTGAGCAGTGTGTAAGCCAGACTGTATAAGAAATATGCACCATACTAAATTCCTCCTTCCATTACATACAAGTCCATTATGACCAATGTATTGGAAATGTAAATCCTAAGATGGGATCTTAATTTATACATAATCAGAATTAATATTAATAATGTACTACAAATTACTTGACCTTAATAATTATTACTTATGTCTTATAAACTATAAATTAAAATATGTAATTCGATAAATAGATGGATTGAATGTATAAATCAAATTGAGAATCCATAATAAAGAAAACAATAAATTTATTTACATAAATATAATTGATGTAATTTATAATAACTCAATACTTGACATATGCATTATCCATAATTTAGATAATGCTTTTTTTTCTATTGGTTTTAACAAAAATTAATAAGTAATTGTTCATTTTAAATGAATTGATGTGGATAAAAAGTATGTCATAATCATAAACTTATACATATGGATTCACTTCAGGACAAAGCCACACATATTGATTCATACTTTTTACTAATTCATCACTTAGGCTTTATCTTGTGTATAATATATTACTTGTAAACAGTTATTTATAAAGTTGGGCAGAGATATTGTTATAAGCTTTAAAATATACATTTCTTAATTTTTTTTTTTTAATATTTGCATTGCAAATTAAAATATTCTTCCTGGTATCTGTATTTTTAGACGATAATTTCAAACAAATTACAAAAATCAAATGTATAAATAATTATCCTAAATATACTATATTTTATTAAATAATTAATTGTTTATTAATTGATATTATCCTTATATTGTGATATGAGAAATAATTCAATGCTAAATTTTTAAAATTTTGATGATAGAAATATGTCTACCCCACTGTTAATGTCAGATATATTTTATTTAAGTTGAAAGTAGAATATTATTCAATAATTTTTTTAATATAATTAAAATATATATTAATATAATTAGAATATAATAATACAAATTTTATACTTACATTATTTTTAAATCAATTACCTGATTTATTTATAAATCATTGAAACAATATATATATATATATATATATATATATATATATATATATATATATATATATATTAGCATCTGCAATAAAGATAGTCAACCATTTTTATCTTTAGTCGCAAGTTCTTTTATTTATACAATGATTTTTTTTTATTCTTTGGGCCCAATTATTAATAAATGAATACCCAAATTACTAGTTAATAAGTAAAATAAATATTCAAATTTTCAATTGATTTTTGTTTATATCAAATATTTGACATTTGTTAATTTAACTGAATGAGAAAGAAATTGTAAATACTTAAGTTCTTTATAAATGCAGTCAATAAAGAATTTCAAGGTCATCTCCTGTTGTTATTCTAGTCTTCCATAAGGTTGATGATTACTAAATAAATAAAGTATTTTAAATCTGTTATAAAAAAATAGAATCCAAATTGACTACTAATATTTTTCTTCCTTCAGCATTCTATCCTGCATGTCAGCAAGTTACATGTAATTTTTTTTAAAAAAATGTTTGTTTGGAACACTCAGCAATATTATTTAATACAGCAAATTTCTTTACACAAAATTACATTTTAAAATAATAATTAATAAACCACATTTATGATTATTGTTATTATTAATCACTTATTTTTATAGGAACTTCATTAATAATAATAATAATAATAATAATAATAATAATAATAATAATAATAATAATAATAATAATAATAATAATAATAATAATAATTATTATTATTATTATTATTATTATTATTATTATTATTATTATTACTACTACTACTACTACTATTATTATTATTATTACTACTACTACTGTTATTGTAGTTATTTTATTATTATTATTATTATTATTATTATTATTATTATTATTATAAATAAATGTATAAAATTGCTAATTATAACTAAATTTATAAAATAATTGGTGTGTGTATGCTTGCATTAATATACTACTCCATATAGTTATATCTTGTCTATAGTCATTCTGATATTGCTATTGAGGGCTAACAATGTGATTCTATATTTTATTACTGTATAACCATGTTTGCATTGGGTTTTTTAAGCTGCTTTCAATAAAGAGATTAGTGATCTCATAGAATGATTTTATTAGTTATTTTTGTTTTTTACTTTTTTTATTTTTAATAATTATTCATTTACTTTAATGATATGTTTGCCAAAAGTTGTCGATCTTAATATATAATGTGTTTATGCAAATATTATATTAATGATTCGTTTTAGGATTTAATAATATAAAGGACAGGCTGTGAGATTTGTCATTCTTTTGACATAAAATTCAAATCCCAAAAAATATTTTTTATATCTTTATATTAATAGTATAATCAAATAATATTTAAAATAATTCAAAAGGCAATGAATATGTTTTATAAATAAAAAAAGTCTGATCATATGTTTATGCCAGTAAAAAGTTGTTATACATGAATTTTTATTACAAATTAATTTTCCAATGATTTATATTTCTTTGTATCAATATTTGTTCATTTCTTAATAATTCCTTTATTATTATTATTTTGTGTATTAGATCTTTAGCTAAAGATTTATTTAATAATCGAGACAGTAGGATGTAATGATAAAATAATAAACTTGGTGATTATTAGATGTAGTTAGTCATAGAGTAGTTTCCTAATGAACAATTTCAGCACATTTGCTACTTACTCGTAGACTTATAGTCACTCACTCAGTAGGTGAAGACTGATTTTACTGTAACTGATTGCAAATAAAATTGAACCTTTCAATAATGGGATGTTTTTATATCTATTTTTAATTTCAACATTTTTCTTGAGTTTTAACTCATAATATATAGTTTTTTTTATTTTCTAAAAAATTCACAAGTCTTATATTTTAATAATAAAATTAACCCATAGCACATTAAACATTTTAAAACTCCAACATTGATGTCATGGGTTATTTTAATGCAAGAATTTTAAGACGTTTCCTTTTATTAAAAGCAGTATTCGAATCTGTTTAAACATTTTTATTCTTTCATTAATATGAAAACTTGTTTTTTTGTGTGTCAAAGCGTCAGGAAGAGAACCCCGGGACATCTGCTTGTAAGGCGGTTTTGCTAACCACTCGGCCATAAAACAAAATTATGTGCATTGATATTTTCATATTAGTTGTTTTGTCATCTTTTTTTATTGACTTCCCAATATTATTCCATTTAATATTTGAAAATTTTTTCAGATTATGCAATTTTTATTCATTTGAAAATGATCTATAGTTGTTGCAGAAAATCACATAATAAATGAACATCTTAGATGTTACACTAGATCTAAAATCTGATATTTTATCATACTCTTTGCTGTGAGTCATCTATTGCTGCTTTTGCTGACAGCTCCAGGATAGAGGGCAATAAGTTCGCTTTTTTATTATGATTATAAATATAAAAAAGGATGAGCATTTACACACATTTAATAAAACCCAATTACTGTCTGATTTACGAACTAATATATATATATAACAAAATATATTTTTTGTTTTTGCGTTCTAGAAGTAAAGTTTGCTAATCTTATCACAATAACTGATGACTATTTATCTAAACAACTAATTATGTAAAAATAACAGCAGCTGAAATAAAATGAATATATTAAAAAATTTTCCTAATGAATTTCTATACGATCTTGGAGAGGAATTATAAGAGTTTTGTTTTTTTTTTTCATTTATATGTTTTTACAGCTAACGATTCCATATTGATTATCTAGCAAAAAACCGTTCCTAGGTGGACTGAAAGTAAAAAAGCAAAAACTACAAATGACTTTAATGATAGTTAATTACAGATTGCATTATGAATCTCACCTATACTATAGGTCTTTGGAAAAAAATAAATTATTAAAAAAAAAGCTAAAATATTTATTGCTTTAAAAAAATATAAATAATGACAACGCTATAAATAATAATTTATTTAATAAAAATATATATTTCAATCGTAGTTTTCATAATAAATTTAATATAGAAAGTGTTTTAAAATATTAAGTAACATTGAAGATGGCCTAAGCTAATAATAACAGGTAATGTATAAAAAAACAGTAATTCACCTGAGATAAAGCAACATATGAAATATTATATATACATGAAAATGACGCCTTAAAGAATGAAATCTATAATTTTTTAAAATTAAAAAATGATAATGTAAAGAAATTATAATTGCAAAATATGAATGTAAGCTGCTTAAAAAATAAAAAAAATTAATTGCATAAAACAATGTTGACAGAAATAATAATTTCAGGATTAAGAAAAAAATAGTAAAATAATACAGAAACAATGTATAAAACATGAGGAAAAATATATAAATATTATATTGTCATAAGAATAAAGAAAAAATTCTTAGAATTATGAATAATAAAGAGGTGAGATATGTAATTAACTCTATGAATAATAACATTTTAAAAAAAGTAGATTAAGAAATAAAATAAAATATTAGAAACTCCAAATAAAATCACAAACTTGACATGAAATTAATTATAATATCTTATATTACATCAAAATAATCAGACGTTACAAAAAAAACCCTAATGAGTTTGACATGCCATTTTAGATAAAATTCGTAATTATAGAAAAGCATTTGATTTTATATGCCTTCTTGGTAATTAATTCTAAGATCATGGACTTAAGACATTGTCAAATTCTGAAAAATATTAATCAAAATAAAATACCACTGGTGATAATGCTAAAAATCTTAACATAGGAAAGAATATACATATTATTTCAGCAAAATTTCTACAGTAGTATAGGAAGAATTTTATAAATTAAAAAGAAAATTTAAGGAAATAAAAATAAATAGAAATTACATAAGTAATTAACATTCTGCACATAATATGGTTTTGTTCACAAATATTTTTTTATAACCTCAGGAAATCTCACAAAAAATATGAGATGAAATCAAAAAGTAATACTAAAGCTAAATATATATAATTAAATATCAAAAATTTAATGGTAATGTTTAATTATTTTTCACCAAAAAAACAAAATAGATTGATAATAATAAATTAGAAGACATTAATAATTAAAAATTATTTGATCAGATTATTAATACTAAATTAAAAATAATAAATACTATTATTCATAGAATTAAACTTGCCTATTACAAAAGTGAAAAGGATCAAGAAATAAAAAATGATCTCATACAATTTGGCTCAGTTGTCATATCAGGCAGATTACTCATTATGGTGATAGAAATAATAGTAATAGCTATAGTAGTGTTAAACAGAAGCAGTATAGTACTAAAGATAAATATTATAATTTTAACTTGTTTTTAATATAAGTACATTAAATATGTTAAGTTTATATGATACAAAGTCATCTAAAAAAAAATTGAGAACTTTTCTAGTGGTGAAAAATCTGCCAAGATTTAAGATAGATATTTTTAGCAAAACATCTTTTCAAAAGAAAATAAATTTAATAGAATGATTATAAGTTTTTTTGGAAGGGCAGATCAGTCAGTCAAAGAAGAATGCATGATATTAAATTTGCTATCAAGTCTAACTTAGTATTTTCTAATCTTGTAATTTCATCTTGCATCAACGAAAAACTAATGCCATTAAAACTTTCCTTTCATAATGATATTAGGGCTCATTGTACTAGTACCAATGCTCTAAACTTAGATTCAAAAATTTAGTGAAAGAAAGCTTATATTTTTGGTTGGATACCATTAATGTAATGATACCATTAAAAGATAAAGCACAGATTACATAAGTATTGTTTTTAATTATTTTATTAATTAATTTTGTTTGTTTTTAATTGTTTCTTCAACAAAGTAAGTGAATTTTGTTTCTGATAAAATATTTTTATGTTTTTTTTTTTTTATAATTTGTTTTTTAAATACACATAAAATTATTTCCAACAATTAAAACCTAAATTTTTATAAAATTTAATTATTGATGAAACAATAGTAAAGATAACTCTGAAATATCATTAATAATAAAATCATTTTTATAATAATTTATCATTGTTAAAATTATTTAATGCTTTTGTATTTCTATCATTATCTACCTCTAATTTTTCAAGTCTTTTAATAATATCCTTACTGCTGTAAATTTTTCTCATATTTAAATCTTTATGTTTAAGTAAATGATAATGAACTGAGATGAATAATGTAATGTAATAAACACATTTTAAACTCTATGAAAATATTTTATTTTATTATGTTCGTACAAGTAGTAAAATTTGGTTAAAAATTGGAAATAGTGGTATTGGTGATAGTGCTGGTAATAAAAGAGTGATATGTATTGCTTTTATTGATTTCGTCAAGATGTTTGGTGCAGATACTAAGACATATCTATGGCATTACATGAAATTAGTTGGTTGTCCACCAAAATGTTACTCATTATACTGGTTACAGGTAATAAAAATAAATGAATGTTATTATTACAGGTGGAAAATCTGAGACACTTGAAATGAAAGCTGATATTGAACAAGGATAATGTACTTGGTTCAACATTAATCTCAATATTTTATGACAAATAACTAACTATAAGTGGTTTAATGACATAGGGATCAAAATTCAATACAGATTTGATGGTGAAATTTTTAATTTGGTTCATTTAAAAGCAGAAACAAGAACATTGCCTTTTGGATTCAGGAATTATAATATTCTGACAATTTTGCTATTTTTTCCAGTTCAAAAAATGTTTTACAGAATGTACTTAACATTTTGAATTTAACACATAAAGACATTGATTCGGCAAAAAAAAACTCAATTTTTATATCAGCCAATTATGAAAGAAAATTTATCAGCAACTTTTAGCTTGTATGGTCATCAAATTAAGATTATATAGCAATTTAAATATCATTGTAGTTACAAGGACACTTCTGTTACTGCTTTTAATATACAGAAATAGCTACTGCAATTAAGATAGTTGCACATATAACTGTCATTTTATCTAATTTATAATCTGGATAAACATGCCATCAATACAATTTTAAAACATTAGAAAATTTTCCTTTAAGATGCTCTATAAAGTTTGTAAAATACATAAGATCATAAAAACATTCAAATATATTCTTCAACCTTCTGGATGTGATATTATAGAGTCCACTATTGTAAAATATGACTTTTATTAAACTGGACATTTACATGTAATGAGCAATGTAAGACTTCCTAAAAAAACCTTTTATGATGAAATTAGCATCATTTTTATAGAAAAGGTAAACTCTGTTTACATCATGGAAGAAATAAGTTTTGTTAGGAGAAAATGTAAGAGAATACAATATCTTGGAAAGATATATTTGGGCATGCTGTTGAAATGCTACAGGAAGCAATTCTGCTAAAGAGATTACATTAAAAAATAGGTCATTATAATATATATGTGAATGTATTGGTAGTCCACAGAGCCATTTGTTTTTCTTTTTCTGACTTTTGCTTAGTTGGAATGAGTGACTTGTGTGTACATGTATGTATGTCTGTGAACATGGGTACATTGATTTGTTCAAAAATATGCCTATTTATTTAAAAAGGAACAATTTTATAATGCTTTTAACAGTACTCTTTTACAGATCTGAAACTGTGATATTTAATAGAAGGGCAATACAGAGACATAGGATAAAAGTGCAGAATATGGATAGATGTATCTTAGGAATATCAAGAAAGTATAAAAAACAAAACACATGAGTGGGATAATTATCAGATCTTATTGATATCATTGAAAATGCTAAGAGATTAAAATGGAACTGGATTAAACATTTTACTATAAAAGATGATAATAAAAGAACTAATCTAAAGAGATTGTAATAAACTTAAAAAGAGATCATATGGATGGGATAAGAAAGTTGGCATGAGTTCTAGAGAGAAAAGAAATTGTGGCAAAGAATCATTATTAAATTCAAAAAGATCTTTTTTTTAATGAGGATTAATAACATTTAAAAATATTAATGATTGAATAGTAAGATTAGAAGTAGGTTTCTAAAAATATTTCTAGCCTTATTATGAAAATGAATTTCAGATCGATGTATAACAAAGTAATCACTTCTCCATCTGACTTACTATGTTCTTAATTTAAAATATACTTCTTCATATAGATTGGACATAATTTATGTTAGTCTTTTTAGTCAAATAATTTTTATGTATACGTTAAAATTAGTTTATAGTATAATTAGTCTTATTTAATACATCTTTTGAAAAACTAAAGAATTTCAGTGCACTAAATTTGAAGAGGAAAACGAAAGGACTCAAATTGGGAAAAAAGTAAGATAAATATGGTTGAGAATATTTGAACCAAATTTAGAATTTCAAAACTATATGAAAAGATAATAAAAAAAAAGATCAGTTATGTTAAAAAAAATAGATTAATTTTAATAATTTTTAAATATAATATATGGGAAGATAGCTAAATAGGGATGATGAAAATGAAAAAGAAATTACAAAAAAAATTGCAATTGTTATTCAAGATTCTAATAATAGAAATGATTTATTATATGTCTTAATAAATTAGAAACAAAAAAATAGTAATGAAATGAAATAAAAAATAATGTTATTAATGAGAAACAAATGAATGGAGACTGTTAAAATGTAGTTTTGAAGAAGTATATAAATAGTAATGGTATTAAAAAAGTAAATAAATAATAGACAAAAAAAATAATTATCAGAGAACTGAAACACATTAAAATAAACTAAACTACGTATTTTAAGTAGAAAATTATATTATAGAAGACAGATAGTGATGAAAAGAAATGATAAAAAAAAAACTGATAAATTTTAAGAAGACAGTTATGAAAATAAATCTTGACAACAATAGACAGGCTTAAAAAATAGTACACCGAATATTTTATGATACCTAAAAGTAATGTTTATTTTAATTATAAAATATTAATGTAATTGTAACAGTAGATATCTAGCTTTTTTTTTCCTCATGTGTCATAACATCAGCCGGGCAGCGAACCCGCTAACCCAGGACAACAGCTTATAAAGCAGTCGTCGCTGACCTCTCGACCATCAATGCTAGCTATTTTTAATTAGAAGACAAAATAACTTGGGAAAATGTATTTTGCTTTACAACGCCATTTTTAAGATTTGCTTTGCCGTAAGCACGTATGCAATAATATGATTACGTGTATATCTAATCTTAATGATGAAATTTACATAATTATTAAAGATGTTGTATATGCAAAACCATAATGAGGCTACAATAATCAAGCAACCTTTTAGATAGAAATTACAAAAAAAAATTTTACTACTCAATAGTTATCTGTATGTCAATCTAAATGAAATTTTTATATTGAAGCACGATTTTTTAATAAAAATTATTGCGAAAAGTTATTTGGTATTATCAAATTTTAAATAGTTTGTAAATGTATGTGAATGATTATATATTTAGTAACATATGCATGAATGTGAACACACACATATATATATATTTATTTATTTATTGTAAAAACTGATGTTACTTTGTGTACGATTTGTATTAAAATTTATATTGTATGTGTATGTACCTATCCATATATTGGAAATTAATTAGAAATAATTAAATAATAAATAGTTTGAGATTTATAATATGCATAGCCATTATATATATATATATATATCATTTGTATGTTCATAAACAATACATAAACATATAAATGTGTGTGTTACTATGCGAATGTGAAAGCTTAGGACTAAATAATATCACTTATTGTCTGGTCTAAGCATGAAACATCTCATTCTACTCTGTCGTAAAAAAACATTAACTTGATCACAAAACTAATAGTGAAGTTTGGTTTTTAAATGCTTTTATTTAATTTAAAATTCTGTTTGTTTATTTGGGACTAATCTTGTACTTATTTTTCACGTACATTTATTGAATGGATTTCTTGAAATTTTATACATATGTTCAGGATTGTTTTGCTATTTTCCTATCCTAACATTGCTTAAAGCCAAATTTTAAATCTTGTTGATATTGGTTCAGTGATGCTTAATAGATAGATGGTTGTATGATTTTTATAAATATATTATTGTTGAATTTCATGAGTACAGTTAGTAAAAATCAGTCACATGTCACATGACCGATATAGCTTGAATCAACGATATGTAATATATAAAGAGCTTGCTAATAGCTCTAATAAAAGATGAAATCATAATTTTTCTTGATTGCTTAATTAAAATGATTTTTTTTTAACAGTTATGTTTATAACATAAAAATCTTGTAAATGACTTTTAACAAGCACAACTGTCATTTCAAAACTGGAAATATGATGACATTGTTTAGATTCTCAGTTTTTAAATATAAACAGTTACAACAAATCCTTGAAAAACATCTAAATACTAAAAAATGGAAAATAATATATATATATAATATTTGATTAAAATGATTTTATTTAATATGAAGAGTAATGCAATAATTTTTTTTCCTTCAATCACAATTTTGATTGTTATATTTAATTTCAAATAAAAGTGTAAAACATCCATAACTTAATTAATTTGATCATAATGATAAAATTAATTAATTTATGGTCACCTGGATCTTTTATTTCAATTTAAATAAAACAAACAAAATTGTGATTGAAAAAAAATTTTTTAATTTTCATTGCATTAATCATCAAATTATATAAAATTGTTGTTTATTAAATATTTCACACATATATTATTTTTTTGTTTTATACTTTTTAAAAGACTACAGTTTTAAAAAAAAAACAAAATCTGAAGCAAAGATCTCCCATGCTTACCCATAGCTTAACAATAAAAATGAAGATAATTTATTATCTAACACTATAGTTGGATGGTAAAAGATTTATGGTTTGTTTTCTTTTATTACCTTCTAGTAAATTAAGCGGTTTGTGACAACGTTGTAAGGGCAGCATGTTTAACATTTATCAATTAAATTGTAGCAATCTATCTATCTATCTATCTATCTATCTATCTATCTATCTATCTATCGATCGATCGATCGATCCATCCATCCATCCATCCATCTATCTATCTATCTATCTATCTATCTATCTATCTATCTATCTATCTATCTATCTATCTATCTATCTATCTATCTATCTATCTATCTATCTATTAAACAATTATAAAGATGTGTGTAAGAGATTATAATTTCAGCCAATTGATGAGTGCTGGTTTAGCACAAAATGTGAATCATGGGGATCAGAGATTTTTTTCACATGTTTTTGCTCATATGTTTATGATTACATCCTTCCACAAAATATTAAAAGTGAATAGAAATCATTCTTTATCTTGAGTAAGAGTGGTATAAATATTATTCATTATTATCTAGACATTTATTTACCAAAAATTAATTGGATAGACACACACCTGATGTAATGTCTGAAGTCTTTTTGGAATTTAAAAAAAAATTTCAAATTTCATTTGATCTACATTCAAAATTGTATCTATAGACAAGCCCACAAATACCCTTTTTTTTAATATAATTTAAAAAATTGAAAAGTTTGCTATACTTTGATTTCTTACATTTATAAATTTAAACTGCAATGCTTTGTTTTCTATATTAAATCTAGAGTGGTATTCAAAGAAAAATTCTTCTTTTAAATGCAATCAGCTGATAGTTTTATTTTAATTCTTGGCCTAGGGCAATTGGTTTCATTAGCTACTGTCCTAAGTAATGTGTTTTCTAATTAAATAATTATAAATGGATAATTTCATACATTAAATATTTCCATATTAATAATTATAAAATAATCTCATGATAGAATAGTAATATATATATATATATAAATATAATCTCATGATAGAATAGTAATATATATATATATATAAACCATCAACCCCATATATCATACCTAATGCTTGTCAACAAAAATAAAATAAAATAAATCTTTAAAATGGACACATGGACCACACGGTATAATAGATGTAAATACTATGGTTGTCTAGTTGCCATAACACCTGTAGACAGTATTTAAGCACTATCTACTGAATTGGAATTAGAATACGAATTAATTATATTATTATTTTTTTTATTTTATACATGCAATTTTTATATCTTGTGTATATCTTATTTACAAAAATAAGTTAAAAGTTTTCCAGTGGCCATAGTCCCTTGAGTAAGATCTATAAAAAAATTTATACGGAAAAAATATATTTATGAGCATCAGTTGATAGCTGACCTCAAGTGCCAGACTCACTAGTATGGTGAAAATTATACTTTTCCTACTTTTCCTATCTAATGAGGTGCCCGACCCAAGCTAGCTCATTCTCAGAGTTGGGAGGAAAACCTATCGAATGAATGGATGTATGTTAAGAAATATGTGGATTTGAATGATCTCTTTAAATTTTTATTCCCCAAGTTAATCACTTTAATCTATTTCTTAAACGTTAGATTTGAATCTAAAATATACTTAATATATATGTGCCTATTCATATCAGACGTATTTAGATAATTTTTCAATTTATCTTGGCAGGTAAAGTAGTAGGCGAATATAGATGATAAATCAATATACAACTTCAATTATAAGGTAAATATAGGATTTTTATTATTAATTCTTTAACATATCATTTATAAGATCAAAATTATATATCATTCCTAGATTAAAGTATAACAAAACCATAACCATAATAAAACAAAAAAAATCGTAATACATAACAAATAAATATTCATTCATAAAAAAAGTATAATTTGATTTAGTAGCTTAATCAGGTAGAATTATTCAGAGGGCAACGAGAAGCAATTCTAAGTTATATTAAGATAAAAATATCATATTACTTGATGGACCCCAGGATTTGGATAATGAAATATTCAGTCATGTAGTGTAGCTAGTTCAATTTTATGGTCCTGAAGTAATCAAGGTTTACTTTATTAAAGCTTGATATCTTTTATTGGCAAAGTCTGGCATTAAGGTTTATTTGCATTATGAACAAGACGTGATTTAAATTATCAATGACATAATCTTCCAAGGTGAATTTGTTCATACTTTTAGATTTGATCCTTTCTATTTTGTTCTGTATTATGCAGTATAGATTATTGGTGAGGTTCCTGGGTTCTTCTGCGGGCAGGTGGTGGGTAGAATCAGCTTCATACCAGTGGTGGATGGTGACACCCTTCATGTATCTGCTATCATCTCGACTTTATGAATGTTGGCATTCTACAAATTGATCCAAGATACATCTCTTTTGAAAACCATTAAATAAAAAAAAACTTTAGTGTCCTTTAGAGTATCTCCAGCATAACCATCTCCATTAATAGATCAAAGCCAAAAATTAAATATATAAAAGCAAAAATCACAATTTACAACATGTCCACAGTTCTTTCCTGCTCAGCTGTTTCAATCTAACTAATTTTAACTTCTTTGTTCACTTTCCAAAAAAAGAATTTATCGGCACTTCGATCTATTTCTCTTTTGAATGCTTTTTTTTTAAAAATATTTTCTTTCTTTAACATTTCCTTTGTCTTTTGGTTCCATCATTCTTGGTATTTTAGTTCACCATACATTCATTGGCTTTCTTGGAATTTTTAAAGTAATTAATCATTGTATTATATAACCAAGAATTGCCTAGAGGCATAAACAGTACTTTTTTTCACCACTCTCATTAACTTAAGATATGATCGAAACAAAAATCTATATTTGAAACAATCGATAGATATGATCGAAACAAAAATCTATATTTGAAACAATCGATAACAATATATATAAAAAAATATTTGCCTATAACTATATTTTTCAAATTTATAATAACATTTTAAAAAAATAAATATTTTAAAATAAATAATTATGCCTCATTTGTTTTCTTTTTTTTAAAAAAAGTTCAATATTGATTTATGTATATATATATATATAACTCCTCATACATTATGTTTAACCTCTTGACGACAACTTAAATGATTATATGTATCAAGGGTAATGGGTATGTGTTACTTAATTTTCTTATAACAGGGTTTGAACCCAGCTACTGTTACAATATATATGACATATGTGCAATATGGTTGCAAATTGGGTCAGTAATCTTGAAAACTTTCTAATTTTCTTTCTGATAACTGTCTACTCTTAATTATAATAACAGAATGAAAAGCTGTTTGAATAGATTTATAAATCAGTTAGAAAAAAATGTGCCCACAACTTTCAGAACTGGTTTATTTTTTAAACCATAAATTTTAAGAGTATGGTCACAAAATTTTTTAAAATTGAAACAATAAAATCTGAAGAAATTAAATGTTTTCAAAAACAATGATTTGCTTATAAAAGTCTGTTAATAAATATTTATGTTTAATGCATAATGATTTTCTTTAAAGCTCATTATCAGCTGCTGCTTTAAAACCTGGTATGAATCCTAAACTTATAAAAAATGGTGTTACAAACATAAAATTTGGATTAGATAATAAATGTTAAAAATAAATACTTAAATTCCCATGACCCAAACATTGATTAGTTTGGTGAGCATTGCTTTTTTCCACTGTTACTCTGTGAGATTGGAAATGAATATTTTAGAACTTGTTTTTGCATATATTTTTATCACATTAAAGATTATTTAAATGTAGATATATTAGTTCTGCCCACATTGTTTATTCCAGTTAAAAATTTACTAGTGAATTATTGCTATTCTTTTTTTAATATCACTTTATCTGCTTTTACTAGATTATCTTGTTGTTTTTCCAAAAATTGAACTATCTTTAAGTCTGTAATTATTGAAAAGTACATTATAAAATTTAACTAAAATTTATTAAGTACTGTAAAAATTATGGATAAAAATTATTGGTATTACCTTTCTTAATATCTTTTTTTTTCTAGATTTGCATTAATACATATTTTTTACTAAGTAATAGAAAATTTTGTATAGGACTAATGAATTGTATCATAATCTTGGAGTGTAAGAATAATATCCAACTGTATTGACCTTCATTTCAATGCTTCCATATTCAGTTATTAAAGAATGGTTTCCAAAAATCTTTTTTTTTCATTTCTGCTTTTAGTAATAATTTTTCAATTATGTTTCAATTGTGTCATTGAAATCTTCCATGAAAATTTAGAAAGTTGTTAATCTGCAAAATCATTCTCTATTTCTATAAAAGTCTTCTAATTTTTTTTACTTAAGCTTAATAGATGAAAGGCTTTTTATTTATGTTAAATATATAATAGCTTGATTCTTAAAAACATTATCAATATTGTCCACACTGTGTTAAAATTAATTAAACAATTTAAAATTATATGTTCTGAATAAATAATTATCAAGCATTAAAAAGTACCGACATATGTAGTTGGAATATGTTTATTGCGCAATTATTTAATTATAAGTTGTTTTTTTATTACATTATTTTCAAAAAACCAAATAATTCATGACTTGGGACTTTGGAAATGATACAGCTGAATTAAATCCCGAGATTTTTAAGACTTAAGTCTTGAATTTAATGCTCTTTTACTGCACTAAATTATGACAAGCATTATATTATCATATTTATAATGAAGTTATTATTGTTATAATAAATATATAAAATTATTGCTGTTATATAATGATAGTTTATTTACTTAAACATTATATTTATAAAATAAATTATAGTCCTGTATTACTGAAATGAATTCGCGACATTATTGTTTACAAGAATAGAAAACCTTATATCAGATTAAGAATAATTTTGTATCTATTAGTGAATATTAGTTATTTGCATTATTGAAAATAATGTTAATGGCGTATGTTTAAAATGTGGTTAATTACATACAAACTAGAAAAAGAGTCATACGTAAACAATTGAAAACAAGGAGTATTTAATTTGACATTACTCACATACATAAAGTAAAATTATTTATTTTTAAAAATGATGGTGCACACACACGTGTTTGTTATATATAATTATTTTAAAATAATTACATATTATTTTTTTATTAATTAATTTAAAAAACATCAACAGCAATAACAACAAATTACTTCAAACTTTTAAGTTTTAATTTATAAGTTTAATTTGCATAAACTTCCCTCAGGTTATAATAAATTATAAAACTATCTTCTCGCAAAAATAAATTGATTCACCTTAATAATTCAGTTTTTAGTTTCTGTAATACAAAAAGAAGTACAAAATATTGATTAATTTATTACAGAAAGTGCTCCCAAGATGTTGTTTATTAAACTTGACGGTTAATTAATAAGAATAAAAAATGTAATTAAAAAGTATAACAACTTGATTGTTAAAGTGTAGTTTTTGTATATCTAGATTTTATATTAGATATCTTAAAATTCTCCAACTTTTTAGTTTTTTAGTTAGTTTGTTTGTTGTAGTTATTCTAATTTTTACTATTCAAAGTATTCAACAACATTGAAAAGAAAATATATTTACTAAAAAGTTAGTTTCACAAATAAAAATCATCTATCACAGTAATTTATAGGAATAAAATTGCAATTAATTGTTATTTTTCATTTTATACCAATATAAATATTAACAGTGGCATCTGTATTTCAGTAATCAAATTTACAGTATTTGGAAGTATTGACTATAAATAACGGCTACTGCATTAAAAAGGAAATTCAAAATTTGTTTTTAGAAGTTATTCATTCTATTTATTCTATTCCAGACACAGTTTTTGTAAATTTGAGATATAGTGACACTACATAGTACTACTATACTTCACATTCTTATATTAGTTTCTGATTCAATAAAGTGCAGATTTATATACACAATATAACCGTCATCTTTTACTTTATTCTAATATCATGTAAACATTCTGGAATTTCAAACTTTGTCCAAGCTTTTAAAACCATGTTAATTTGTTTCTGCAGCAATATAAGTGACAATATGGTCCAAAGTTAAATTGTGGCTAAGGGAAGAATAATGTTATCTCTGGCATTTTTAGTAGGGCACCAATTGAGCTTCAGAATCAATGCATAGACCCAGAAAATCTATTTCTTACCACAATTACATTAGCAGCAGTTGATTTTATTGAAAGTGACTTAAAAGATATAGTTAATATACAATCACAAGATCCCAAATTGAGGGATATAATTTTTTACTTAACCAATAAATCAATATCTGTAGGGACAACTAAATCAATGATTGATGGAAAATTCTAGATAATTTATTGATCACTTTCAAGTGTGGTAAGCAATTGTATGTATTTTAGAAATATCCCTTGGGCTGATCAATAGCAGTGCAATCTTGATCCATTGCCTTGATAGAATCCTAACTAATGAGATTAAAAACCTGCTCATTATATATGTGTAAATTATTATTATTACATCAAGAAATTTATCAGAGCACTTACAACACCTTAAGTTATTCCTCAAGAAGTGTAATGATAAGAATATTAAAATCAATTTAAAAGAGAGTATGATTGCTACTGAAGAAGTAGGTTTCCTAGGACATCTTGTGGGGATAGAAAAATAAAACATCACCCTGACAAAATAGATACTATACAAAATTTTCTGGAGCCTGATAATGGTCTTTGTAATCTTTGTAATGGTTTCTACAAGACTTTTGCCTTTGACACCCCATGCTCTGTTAATTAAGAAAAAGGCAAAATGGAAGTAGTTTCCAGTTCATAGAGATGAACTGAATCTTATCATATCCAAATTCCTGGAAAAAATAATTTTACATTATTCTGATTTTGATCAGCCATTCTATATACAAACTCACAGTAATGGCTCCAGACTCAGTCATGTTATTTCAATTAAATGAAGAAAAGAAGCCACAGGTTTGATATTTTTTGAGTCATCAGTTGAAGGGTTCAGAAATTAAATTACTCAACCATGAAAAAAGAAGCTGTAGCAGTTATATGGGCTCTTTCTAAATTGGAAACATTTTTTGCTGAAGTCACGGATCATAGTGATAACAGGCCATAAAAGTTTGATATTACTTCATCGTGGATATTTAAACAATGATCATTTGGTGACGTGGAGTCTGTTTTGCAACAATTTATGTCATTTAGTATTATTGAAAAGGGAAGAATAATGTTGTCTCTGGAATTCTTAATAGGAACCCAATTAAGCTTCAGAATCAATGCATAGACCCAGAAAATCTAGTTCTTACCACAATTACATTAGCAGTAGATGATTCTATTGAAAGTGACTTAAAAATTTAGTTAATCTACAATCACAGGATATTTTTTACTTAACCAAAAAACCCAAGATCTGTAGGGACAACTAAACCAATAATTGATGGAATAGGGACAACTAAACCAATGATTGGTGGAAATTTATTATACTATAGGTTTCTGGATAATTTATTGACAATAACACTGATGTTAGTAACAATGAATCATGGATAGTCATCATTCCCAATTGTTTGAGGGGAAGGTTAATTTTCTATGTGCATTGTCTGTATGGGCATTATGGACCTAGAAAAATAAAGCATGTAGTGTGCAGATTATTTTACTGGTCTAGGATGTATCTGTCCTAGTAGATAGACTTCAATCATGTGACATATGTTTGAGCATCAACTTTTTAAATGGATGTTATGTAGGAACATTGCAAACTATTTTCCCAAATAAACCTAATGAAATTTTGGCAATTAACTTTTACAGATCCCTACTATTATATCACAGGTACATATTTCTGTTGATCATATATGAACTATTTTCAAAGTATGTCTCTGAGTACTTTGTGCAAAATTCTGCTGCTTATGATGTTATCAATATTTTGAAAAACTCAAGTCCCATTGGTTGGAAAATCTGAATCAATCCTTACTGATTATGCTACTTCATCTTTCTCTTGAAATGAATGGAAGGGTTGGTTGAAATGACTCCGGATCTCAGGCACATGTTAATTTTCATTTGTAATTTCTAATCCAATCCATGTGAGAGAGTGATTGGGAAATTGAACAGATTATTTAAGTTTTACCTGGAGGAAAATCATCATGGTTGTGTGAACCAATTATAATGAGTTTTACAGTACATTAATATAACACAGAATGAATTCACCAGTTTCACACTGGTATGTCTTCACTTTGGTTGTAAGAAGCCCATTTTAATTAAAACTCTTATCTACTATTCCAGATCAGGTAAGTCACAATGATGACTTAGAAAGGGCTAAAGAAAATATGCCAAGAATGGATAAAAAGTGAAGCTTGCAAGGACCACTATGTTCAAGTCTGTTTAAATGTCAGAAATTTAGTATTGGTTTGTACTGCTCATATTTTCACATGTAGGAGCATCAGTATAAAAAGTTCTTCAAGGTCTATGAGGAACATTACAGGATTGAGAAAAAAATTGGTTAAATGATTAATAGTTTTGTGAAAGTTATTCATGATAGAAGTTTAAACTAATTTTCAATTTATAAAAACATATTTCAAAATTAGTTTGTGGTACCAAAAAAAAAATAGTATTTTTTGTCTTCATTGTCCCTTTCTCTATTTCTAAACATGATTAGTCTTTACAATCTTTTTTCCTGTGCTTTTTAAAAAGCACACATTGATAATGATTTTAATGTAGGTGTTTAATTATGCTATTTATTAATAAACATCTTATAGATCTTGAATTAAGATAATTGAGTGTGATAAGTTATCAGAGGCTGTCACTATAAATTTAGGCCAGTTTATGTTTTGGCAGAGAATGTTTTATAAGAATATGTTCGTGTTTGCTAGCAGATTTTTTTTTTTTTTGTGAAAATGATCAGGCTGTGTATATACATGCTAAATTCAGAAAGAGTGTATTATAAATCAAATATGCTTTGAATTGATGCATATAAATTAAATTCTAAAAAAATTGGTTCCATAGCAGAAAATTTTTTTAAAAAATGAAGAAAAACTTAATTGTTTCATTTTAGCTCTATCATACACAAATACATAAGTGTGCCTGACCAAGAAAAGAAGAAAGAAAAAGAAGACCATCCAAATTAAAGTCAAACTACAAACCAATCATGGAAGAAGTACAATGACCCATTTGATTAAATCTCACAGAATTCACAATTTTTGTAAAACTACATGTATAAATTTGTGTGAGTATAAAATGCATAAGAGTAAGCAGTGAATGAAGAAATCATTTCAAACTCTGGAACAAATGATAAAGGTTCTTCATCTATTTATTACTGAACTGTTTTATTTCAGCTTGACAATCCAAAAATGGATAGAAAACAAAAGTAAAAAATTAAAAATCTTCACAAGGATTATTTCCTGTATCAAAGTGTGGTAAAAGCCTGAAATCCGGACAAAGCCACTTGGGGTACTGTTTACGTGTCAAAACACATAAAAATGTCATTTCAGTGGCTGCCATCAGCCTTACAGGCTAATACAACATTTACATATTGTATTAACCCATTGCTAGGCCACTTTACATGAGATTGCACAAAAATATTACGGCCTGTTTTGTGCTTCGAAACTATTTACGCGTATTCGTTCTATTCATAGCTGATTACCGTATCACTTGAGGGTGTTTAAATATCAAGACGGTAGCATTTTTTCAAATCTCCATAATAAAGTAATGTCATTTCTATTTAAATAATGTTGTTAATCATTAATAATTGTCATACGGTCCCCACCTTCCCTAAAAAATGTTAATATGTAAAAAATTGGCAAAGGGTATGTTCCAACATGCTTTGACAAAAGCTCACATGCTGTCACGTTTCTGCGTGGAAACTAGATGAGATCAATAACATGTCTGAGGAGTATGTGCAATTTGTACACTTTTCACAAATGTCAAGTACAGAAAGGTGAGGGAGACTGTGTCCTTTTTTCCAGCACATAATGTCCTCACAAATACCAGATTGTTTGATTATTACAGCAATAAAATAATAAATCAGTTCAAAAAGTTCAAAGTTTGTGTACTTTTTTTTTTATTTCATTAGAAATTGACAAGTATTTGGATGATGTTTTTCTTTTTTCAGTGGGGTTAAAAGAAATGACTCCTTTTTGTTAATACTATCAAAGTAGGAACTCCAACCCCCCCACCCCCAAAGCAGTTTATTTTAGAAGGCAAAAAAAAAGATAATTCAAAAGAAATAGAAATAAAAGTCAAAAGTGTTGAGAAAAAAAAGTTGTTGAAAATCAACAGAAATTATGGACTTTTTGTTCCAATTACTTTTCCAAGTATCAGAGTTTGAAAACGATTTTTTATTCCCAAAAAAACACAAAACTTACTTTTGATTTAATAAGAAGATAAAAACAATTTTGTCAACCAAAAAAAAAAAAAGGTCGAAAAAATTGGAAACAATTACCAAATAATTGATTTCTATTTCAAACAAGGTTGGGGTTTTAAATAAATGACTTATTCGGTGTACTTTTTGTTAATAATAACAGTACAAAAAGACCCCCAAAAAGTAAGCTGTTTTTATTGTAGAACGAAATATAAACAAAAGTCAAAAGTGAAACAAAAAAAAAGATTTTTTTTTTTTTTAAAAACAAAAAAAAAAAAGGTCTTGACTTTTTGTTACAATTCTTGATGCGAGGGTGGGTGTTTCAAAACAATTTTTTAACCCCCAACAACACGAAAGTTACTTTTGATTTCATAATAAGAATAAAAACAATTTAGTCAAGCAAAAAAAGAAAAGGTAGAATAAAGTCTAAACAAGTCGCAAATAATTGTATTCTATTTTTTGATGGCGGGATTAAAACAAATTTTTGGACATCATGAAACGGTTCAAAGTTTTAAAATCATCAAAATAAAAGGTACACAAAATTAAATTAGCAAAATTTATTGGAATAAAAAAAATGTGAGGTTACAAAAAAAAAAAAAACAACAAAAATTAATATAACAATTTGTTAAATAATAAAGAAATCATGTTATAAATAAAATCAAAATTTGTTTAATCGATAAAAAAAAATCACGTATTATAAAAAACAAAAAGTTGCGGCCCGGTAATGTTATATTTCATTGATTTTGTCTAGCATCAATGCTCCAAGCGGCTTTGCCTGGATTTCAGGCTTTTACCCAAAGTGTTAGTTTTGTATTTTTTCTGGAGTAATTATGTTTTGCTGACAAAGAGAGTAGACAATGTAAATTACTATTTATCACTATATTTATAAATCAAAATAAATATTTTTTACTTTCAGTTAAATATTAAAACAATATTTTTGTTACATCTGTTTATCATTCACTTTTCATTTGTGCATTTTATAAAGTTAATGAAGTAGTGCAACATTATCAGTGAGTTTAAATTCCCAGAGCTATTATCCATATCTAACAGGATCTCTTTAAAGCATCTAAACCTAGGGTAGCTAGTGGTGCTGTTCTGTTTGTGGAAAATATACTGGCCAGAACTCATAAATATTCTAGCATACTTAAGTAACATGAGTTTATATCTATATAATAAGCAGAAAATATTACTGTGTGAAGTTAATATTATCAGCAATAGATTGCAAGTTGATAATGTCTCTCAGTATGCTCATTGCAAGTAATGATATGACTAGTAAGTCAATTACAATAGTGATCAAGGGAATCTCTGTTACTATATATATATATATATATATATATATATATATATATATATATATATATATAATACAGTATCCATTATAAAATATTATTATATATAAATAAATAAATTTTAACGGTAAATACAATATTATAGTTTAAATTCTTTTGTAGCACTTTCGATTAGGTGGTAATCCTCATCAACTTTAACTGAATTTCAAATTTTCAAAATTTTTGAAATTTAGTTAAAGCTGATGAGGATTACCATGTAATCAAAAGCGCTACAATAGAATTTAAACTATAATATTGTATTTACCATTAAAATTTATATATATTAAATGTAAATACAATTCCCATTATAAAAATATTATATATATATATATATAAATTTTAATGGTAAATGCAATATTATAGTTTAAATTCTTTTGTAGTACTTTTGATTACATGGTAATCCTCATCAGCTTTATCTGAATTTCAAATTTTTTAAACTTAATGTTATATATATTTTGATAAGCTGTGTATGGCTGTATTTTCAACTTGCCTATTAATAACATCATCCTTATACTTATCAATCAAAATTGCCGCTTTAATTTTCATCTTTTTATGATTTCTTTCTTCCATTAATATTTTTATGTCATTACTATTAAATGTAAACCTATAATTACAAGTTTTTTCATGGTCAAAGAATACTGAAGCTGTATTAAATTAACTATTTACATTATTTTTAATTCGATTATATAATAATTGATGCTCCTTCATTTTTTTCCACAGAACATCTGGATTCACTGATATATAATTTCTGACATTCACATAAAATCTGATAAATTATATTACTTCTTTGCAATTTAGGAATTATACTCTTAGAATTATTAATCAATTGATTAACATTCAAAGAAACACAAAATGAAATATTATACTTTTCTTTAAATATATTCTTAATTAATTTAGATTGCATGTTATTTATAAATGGCATAGATATCCATTTTTATTATCTAAAGTAACACTGCAAACTCTCTTCTTATTATTAAATGAATTTACTGTATACAAGATTTGGTTTTTATCATAACCAACCTTTAAAAATTCATTAGCAAAGAGTAAATGAACATTTAATAAATTTTATTATTGAATCACTAAAATTTATAAGTGATAATATTATTGCAACATATAATGATAGGTTTCATAAAATGGGTAAAGGTTGTTCAATGGGATTACCTATGATAGTACAAATTTGTAATTTTACATTGTTGAAATATGAAGATATTATATTTAATTATTATAATTTTGAAGATATTAAAGTTTATACTAGATACATTGATGATGTTTTTTGTTTGTGGCCCTAAAGACATTATTGATGTTCTTTTATATAATCTGAATAATTTAAACAATTTAAAATGGACTATTGAGAATGAACAAAATAATTTTTTTTTTTGATTTACAAATATTTAGAGATGCTACTGATTTAAATTATAAATTAATTTTTAAAGCTATTGGAGAAAGAGGATATATTCATTTTAAATCATGTGTTCCAATGATACATAAAATGGCAAGTCTCAAATTGTTTTTGCATTGCAATGATAATTTATGCGGTAGATAGGTTTCTCAGAAAATGCACACAAAAGAAATCGCACAAAAATAGACTTAACTTACATTAAAAAATGGGGAATATATTAGTGTAATTTTCAAAAATCACATAAAAGCAAAGCAACAATGTAAAATTACTTTAAAATTTGCATTAAAAAAAATAAGAAAATAAAATATGACTAATAAAAAATTTCAAATTTGAAAAAAAATTGATACAAGACAAACTTTTTTTACTTTTTTTTATTAACTACAGTATTTAATTTTATTCAAAACAATATATTTTTATGTGTAATTTTCATTTTTTTCATAAATGTATGGTATTTTAATCATTATCCCTATTTGAGACATTAGATTCATCATAATGTGATGTTATGTGAAGTACTGTAGCTTCTTCTTAAACAAAGTCAAGAGGAAATATTTTTCCAGTTGCTGTCGATCCTTTCCATTTCTCTAAGCAATCTAAAATTGAAATTTTTGTTTCCAAAGAAATTCATTTTCTTGGGTGTTTTTTCCTCTCCATTAGGGGAAACTAAAAGTTTACAATAAAAATAAGAACTTAGACTTATAATAATAAAAAGATACTGACTCACCACTGTTCAGCAAAATTTAATTAAAACTAACAATTAAAAATTAAATTCTTATTTTTGTCTTTATTTTTTAATTTTTAATTCTATTTAAAAATCAAATTTCATCGTTTCACATCACATTAATTTCAGATCACGTTATGTAATTTTAAAATGTTAATTACAGTTAAAAATCAGATTTTAATTGTCAAATTTAATTGTGCCCACTGCTATCACTCACCTTTTAAAAATAAACTTGCAGACACTAAAATATTAATTGATTACATACTCTTTTATAAAAAAGCAAAAATAGAATGAGATTTAAAATGCAAAAACAACAACGTACATAGACATTATAGTCTTGTAAAATGTATTACTTGTAGGCACTAAATGATTAATTGATTACGTTTTTTTTTTTAAAAAAGCAAAAATAGAATGTGATTTAAAATGCAAAAATAACAACATACATAGTATAGGCATCTATAATATTTGAACAGATTTACATTATAATCTTGTAAAATTTAATGTGTGTATATAAAGTGAATTATGAACTTCTTTATTGCATAAAATCTATTACAGTACTATGATAAAGCACTGAAAATGTTGAAATTATTAGATGAAAGTCAAACTCCGATAATGCGCTATTACTTTAAATATGACATGAGTGCACAAAATTTATAATATTTAAAGTAATAGTGCATTATCGGAGCTTGACTTCTGATCTAATAATTTTTATCACATAAAAAAAAACCACATACAAAGATATTAAGAAGAAACATGAATTGCATAACCTCAAAATCACATTAAATAAATCCGCATAAAACAAGACCCGGGTGTACTTTAATGGACAGGCTTTAATATAATCAAACCTCTATCTCTTCAGCCATCTGTACAATTGAAAATATGATGATGAAAAGACCAAATCCCATGCTGATGTCAATATTATTGTCATTCCCATATTGTCCTCAAGTCACTCTGACCCCTCATGTATAGGACCTTATCCATTTAAATACATAGAAAAGGGATGGGCAGGATGCAAGCTTAATGTGTAAATATTTGAAATTCAGGCACTCTTCACATGCCTGGAGCCTAATTGTAAATATATGGGATTTGAACTCAGACTTTCAAGTACCTGCCAACTATCCATACTATCTCATACACTGATACACATAATCACACACCCTCCTCAGTGTAATATATATATATATATGTTAACAGGAAATTTTATATACTGATATCTAGATTCCATTACCTGAATTACAATTATTTCTTATATATATATAAAATACATGTTTTGTGGGTTCATCCATGTTAAAAACTTTTAATATTAATATACTGACATTTCGACTTGGTCGCACAAGCCATCCACAGAGTTATAAAAGGTAGAAAGACAGTTGTAGAGGCGCTACACTCACTGATTTGAATAAAATGTTAAAATTCCACCAATAGCAAAAATGTTAAATTTAGGAATGTTTTTTAAAAAAATCTTTCCAAATAGGAGGAAGTTTGCATGTATCATCTCGCTTATTGATACAATCTGGCCTTTTAAGTATCTCAATGGCTTCTCTAATTTTGCACTGGTAGAGATTATCACACCTGGATATGATCCTGGTACTAGAAAAATCAATTTTATGACCTGAATCTATATATATATGTTTTATCAATAGCTCTAAACAAGCTTTGTTTACATAAGTGCCAAAAGATATAGAATTCAAAATCTCTATTGTTCTCCTTACCTCCAGACCAACTGGCTTCGAGCTTAATGGCTCACATCAGTGAAGGGCTGGGTAACTAGAAACTAGACCTAAAATACCAACTCAAAAGTTAGCACTTATCAAACATGTTTCTATCAATTTGAAAGTATGAATTTATCAGACATGTAAATGTCTTCAAACCCAGCATAACAAACTAGATAGCTATATGTGCCTGAATTAAGCTCAGTTTCACCATATAGTAAAAGCCTTTGTAATATATAGCATTGCAAAAACCTTCAAAGATACACTTATAATAATTAAAACAAGTTATAAATTTCCGAACTTGCTTTTAAGCTTGCATTTTATGATCATTAGATGGAGCTTTACCAATAGCTCTAAACAAGCTTTGTTTACATAAGTGCTGAAAGAGATAGAATTCAAATCTCTATCATTCTTCCTACCTTCAGACCAGCTGGTTTTGAGCTTAATGGCTCACATCAGTGAAGGGCTGGGAGACTAGAAACTAGATCTAAAATACCAACCCAAAAGTCAGCACTTATCAAACAAGTTTTTATCAATTTGAAAGTATGAATTTATCAGACACACACACACACACATATATATATATATATATATATATTACATTAACATTAAAAGATATCTGTAATGTATATATATATATATATATATATATATATATATATTACATTAACATTAAAAGAGGGCAAAAAGACATATTTGTTAAATATTTTTTAATATTATTTTTAAAATTAATTGTACATTAGGTTGTTATTCTTCCAAAATTTATTATAAGGAAATGATACATGTAACTTATATGGATATAATGAGAACACACTAAATATATATTAATATAGATATTGAAAGTACTATGGCAAAATCATGACTAAATGATATGTTTATAGTTTGTTTGTATATGATAATGAAGAATTTGCAATCATAAAGGTATATTTTTATTTGAGTAAGTATGGAAATAAAATAAAATTAAGAGATTTTAGATTAAACTGAACTTGTATTTTGTAAAAATGCAGTGCAAAATACTTTTTTAATGATATGAATGAGAATAGAATACATCCAAATAGTTATAATTAGGCAACTTATTGAAGGCCTTAGTGTTTATGCAGAAAAACAATAAGATGTTACATAAGCAATCTAAAGAAAATTACATATATTTACATATATTTTTATTTGTTCATTTCTAAATATGGATAATGAGTAATGAATATAAATGTAAAGATTGTTGTGTGTTTAAGACTGTAATACATTATTTATAACTGTGTTTATTTAACTAACTGATTTGTTGCAAATAGAAAAATAAAATTAAAAAATAAAATATTAATATTTTTGTTTGATTAGTCATAAAAAAGTTTTAAAGCAAAATGTTATCTAAAAAAATAATTAAAATAAGTAAATATAATTAGCTCATTTATTTAGACGATTTGAATTTTTAAATATATATATAATATTTGTAAAAAATAATATTTTTTTCAAATATGCATTTTAATGAAATAATTAATAAATTATTTATAAAATTTCAGATTAATTAAATTAGTTGAGAAGAAATATTATATTGGCTTCAGCTGCTTACAAAGTGTTATTAAAATGCTATAAAAAACTTGAAAATGATTTTACTATTTAAAATATGAAAATTATAAATTACTACTTAAATTTAATGTTTCTGTCACTATTTTTTTTAGAAATAGCTTTAATTAAATAAAAATTCTAAATTTTCATTATATAAGAAACTTGAAATTTTATTTTCAAAAAATAAAATTACTTCTGGATACTAACGAAATAGCAATAACAGAAATGAGCTGATAATCATGTCAAAACAAAATATTCCACACTATTTTTAATTCATTTTAAAATATATAACATAGATACTAGTTATCACTTATGAAATAGTGTAAGCAATATATTATTTAAAAATATTATATAAATTATCATTTTTAAGAACTTTATTACAAATCCTTTCATTTAAATTTATTTAATTATATTATTAAAATAAATAAAATACAATATTAGCATTAATTAATATTATGAATTAAGCCATTCATTTAAAAATTAAATTACACATACCAAGCCATGAGAGGTTGGTATCTTGGTAAATGAATTGACAAAGTGGCTTTAGATATTGGCAAAAGATGACTAATAGAGTCATGATGAAACTATTTAGTTGTTATTTTTTTCTTAATGAAACAGAGATTTTTGAAAAACCTTATAATATTAATCATTGTAATACAAATCAACTCTTGTAAAACTCATATAAAGAAATATGTAAAATATTAAAAAAATATTCATTGATTATTATGGCTTGCACTGAGGGGTGCTACTGTATAGAGAATTTTGCCTCTGTGAAATATTAAAAAAGTTATTAAAGTTTATATAATTTTTAATATAGTAAGTCAAAGATCAATATATTTGAAAATCTTATTGTTAAACATTACAATTAATTAAAGAAGCTAGTAAAACAATACAATTAAACTCACAAATATTTTGCAATAGTTATTAAAAACCATACAATCCATAATAAAGTTAAAAAAAAGAGAAACAAGGCTTTTTGATAACTTCTCCATGAAACAATGTTCTTTGTTATAGATGCTACCAAGTTGTTAATGACTACTACATTTTTTCTTAACAGTTTATATCTGCTTCGTTGTATAGGATTCTCAAGAAAATTTTATTATTGCATTGATATGGTCTACTCTTTATATTTACTATTTTCATTTGTTTAATTATAAAAAGTCATCATCTTATTCAAGATAATTAAATGTGAGAATAAGTAATCAATGAATGTCAGATTTAGTATGATGTTATAAAATAATTATAAGTTAATTATAAGTGCTGTAAGATATGAATAAGTATATAAAAGAGTCATGTTGTTGATCTAAAAATGTTTTGCTATTTACTTACCTGTTATGGAAAATATCTTTTTTTATTATTGTTTCCCAAAATAAATATTAACACTAACATATTAAGAGAAACTACATAAAACAAATTTAAGAATACAAATCTAAAATATAAATAAGATAATAAAGATAAAAAAAAGATTTGAATTTTTCTTATGAAGAATTGAAGATTAAACTCAATATAAATTCTAATTTAGGTAAGAAGCATAATGAATAGATTAAAATATAATGTTTATATGATTATAAAACTTTGAGTGGGTCATATCTGTGATTATTAGAAATTACAATTAAATTATAGGTGTTTAAATAATTGAACATATTCTCTAAAATTTTATCAGTTATTGACAACCTCACTACATTTTTAAGAGTAATTAAATGAATTATTTATAAAATGAAAGAATCAAAATACATTTTTCATAAATAATTTCTTTGTTTACATAAATAAATTTATGAGCTTGTGAAATTACATTTGCTGTAATTGTTAGGAATCATAATTATTTGAATCTAATCAGGCATTCTTTGAAAATTTTTTAGATAATAAGTTGGTTTAAAGCCATTCATTTATAAAAATGAAAAATAATCAAAAAGTAATTCTTAGCATTTCAAAACAATCAGAACATTTCTTCACTTTAAAAACAGATATTATCTGCTTTACAATGATAAGATCTAAATGCTAACAACAGAAAATGTACACAAATAATATGTTTATCTAATAATATAATTTTGTAAGCTTGGCATATTTATATATGGGATAAAAAGTAGTTAAATTTCCACAGCATCATAAGGGATAAAACTAACATATGTTTATTTTTAATGTTTTTTGAAATGATTACTTGCTAAATGAAAGTATATCTACATTGCATTATCATGTATATAAATTTGTGTTTGCACACTTATAACCTTATATAAATCAAATATCTGCTGAATGAAAAGATGATTTGGATATTTGAAAAATAATGGAATTAACAAAATGTATTTTGAATCTTATAACTTTTCATGATATTTCTATTTTCTCTATAATAATAAAATATCAGATTGCAATAAAAATAAATAAGTAAACACCAAAACTATTGCACTATTTTTGAAAAGATGTATTTAAAGATTATTACTCAGGTCATTTGCTCATATTTATTATTATTATTATTGCTATATTTTTTTCATTTAAAATGGATAATATTTATTGATAAAATATTAGTATTAACTTTATGTTAAGTACAGATCTATTTACATACCTAAATGTAAGAGAATTAAGTCTTCCTAAGTATGAATTTATATTACGGAGCATAGTAATTATTATATTATTTTAAAATATTGATTTTTTATTTATTGATTATAAATTAACTTCAGGTATATCTCTTGTATTAGCAGTTCAAAAAGATTATATTGTGAAAGTATTTATTTTATTTTGTTCTTTCAAATTTATATTAAATAAGTGGATTTATTTTTGTATATATATTTATATTTTGATTGATTATATTTTTATATGAAATATAGAAAGAAGACATATTTTGAACTCTCATATTTTCAGAAAGTATAAATATTTCACAACATTTTTTTGTGCTACATAAACATATATGTCTGTATTTAATATATAATCAGTAGATATTGAGATTCTATCACCAATTTAAATATTAAGTTAATGTCAATTGAAAACATATTGCTTAAAGCATAATCAGATTATATGCATATATTTTAAATGTTTATTATATTTATATATTTTAAATATTTAAATATTTATATATTTTAAATGTTTATATATATATATATATTAACGATCTGGAGGAGGAGCTGACTTAATGTATCTACACTACAGGGTGCCACTAGGCATTTGAACCTAGAACATTTATAAAGTAGGCAGATACATAAGTTTAAAAAAAATTATTTTATTTTATATATTTTGATTCTGGTCATTATCCCATTGTCACTAGCTCAGTGGAACAGCAGAGATTTATATTTTATAATAAATTCTTGTCTAAGATATATTTCAATATTAAAAAAGGAGTAAAATAAGCCACTGCCAGTAATTATACACACAAACATTTATTTATGCATATATATATATATAATTTAGCATTATTATTTTAGTATGTTTACATTTTTAAAATTTAACTTACATTTTTAACTTTGATTTTAGATTTTAATTTACTTTTTAATTTTTATATGTTCACACAGATGGATTTATGAAAGTTTGTTTTATAATGTTGAGTATAGATCGGTTTCATAGATTACATGGTTAAAAATATTTCAAAATAAACATAACCGATACAAAGTCATTGATAACATCAATTGCAGAGGGAATACAAGAAACCCAATGGCATTCATCATAAGATGCCACATTGACATTGATGACATATATTCTAATAGAATATGAAAACCACAAATATAAGTAACTGATAATGAATCTATGCAATGTCCATACCCAACTTAAATTTAATGCATTTTTATTTAGAGTGTCGAGTATGAATAGACTACATAGATTTGCATTTGAAAAAAGAATTCTATCCTTATTTAACCTTAGGCCAAAAGTTTGCAGTTAAACCAATGTCAATCCATCTGATATATCAATGCATTCAATGTAACCCGAATACGGCAGCACAAAATAGGTTAAGAGAAGAAATTGCCTCTCATCAGATAGGAATACTACATCTATCTGATGAGAAGAGCAATAAAAAAACTCCATAGGAAAGTACTGCTGTCATTTTGCTGACTTACAATCACATTCCATAGGCAAAAAGGAAGTATGCGGCATATAAAGTGATTCTGCCTGTAGCGAATCTTGTACTACATCTACTAATTACACCAATATATCCAATCCATTGACCTAATTTAACTACAAAACAAATAACCTAAGATCACCGTCCCTTAATATAACTCTACAAATCTATATAGCCATTCGTGCCCAACTTAAGTTTACCATTTATATAATTTAATTTAATGAAAAACAAAAATCATAATAAAAACTTAAAAGAACAAAAAAAAAAATGGAAATGATTTTACAAAAGAAATACATCAAATTAAAATTACTTATTAATAAATAAAGTTGGTCAGATAGGATTTTATTGCAATTATTTAAATACAGAATAAGTTTTAGAATTAAAGTTCTTATTGTTTAGAAATGTTTATTAATTATATATATTTCTTATGTTTAGAAAAGTTCATCTTTAAACCATTGCTATTTGGGTTCCAGTATTAATTGTCCTGACATCCGGGTGAGACCGGTATGCTGTTGGCTGTTTTATTGATTCATCCTACAGTCTTTTACTTTAGCTGGTCCTCGATGTATGAAATGATGTCATTTCTTTCTTTTTTTAGCAGAACTGAAGGGATTAAAGAGTGCATCTTTTCAATCCCTTCTCTTTCAACTCCACACTAACACATATCACCACCACTATCTCACATCTCTGTCTCTAATTATTTTTTTTTATTTCCAAACCTTTCCTTTTATAGTAATTTTGCAGATTAACTTAACATTATGTCATGATGATGAAGACTCTTTCATTGAGGTCCAATTCCTAAGGAATTTCTTTTTATTTACTATTAGTTTCTATTGTTTTCCTATCTGACCATTGCTTATACATTTAAATGTCCAAGGGTTATTTTAGTTTGACTAATTAAAATAATCATTTCCATTTTTCAATAACATTAATTAATTTATTTTCCAAACTTTAAGTTTTTGCTTTTAAAATACTTTCTATTTTTAATAAAGCTTTATTTTAATAATTTTTTTTATCTGTGCGATTTTATATATATTAGAGTTTAGATGATTTTTAATTTTCAATATTTATGTCTTTAAAAAAAAGTTTTTAAATGCGAACTTATCAATGTCTCAATTTTTAAAAAAATAATATAATGGTGTATGTGCCCATTACAATATATATATATATGATTTTAATTTATATCAATTTGTTAATAAGTTTTGAATTAATTTAAAACAAATAATTTATTGGGTAATTGTATTTGAATGAAGTGATATTCAGTAATTGATTATGCCACATAATTCATTAGAAGCAATTATAAAAATAATTCAGAAATCAAAGCACAGAATATGTAAAAAAGTATAATTACATCTTTTTTATATTGAATTTAATGTTTATTATTTGACTAGGTATAGATTTTATACTACTATAAATTAACTAATTTGACAGCATTCTTGAATATATAATAAGTAATTGGAAGTTTATTGTAATTATTTTGTTAGTAACATATAATAGATATACTAAAATATGAATCATTTATGAATTGATTTGATAATTGATAAAGGTGCAAATAGAATAATTATTGAAAATGAGTAAAGGTAGTTTCAATAAAATGTTCATGTACTTTGTTTTAAGTTTTTATTGATTAAAAATGAATGTTATATGGGATCAGTATCTACAAAGATTGTAATCTTATTCAGTTATAAAACTGATAATGGTAATATATTTTATTCTGTTACAAATTAGAATGATTTCCTATAATTATATTTATAATTTGTTAATGTAGATAGCATATTTAGTTTAATTATTTTAATATTTGATTATAATAAATCTATCAGTCTTTCAATTGCTTAGACAGTTATAGTCTAAAGTTTTGATAACTTAGCTTTAATAAATTAAAGAATAATTGGATGTGATTTATCAATTATTGGAATGAGCATTGAATAGAAAGTTATCATTTCTTTAATATATTGTTGTGATTGGATATTGAATATTTTATAGTTATTTTATAAAATGATTTGATTTATAATATTTTAAGTGAATAAAAGTAGAAAGATAGATTTGTTTAATTGATTCTGTATTATTATTAAGCATTTAATCCTATTATAATTGACTTAGTTAATAAGAGTATATCAATATTAGTGGACAAGTATAGCTGAGTTAGCAATATTTTTATTTTATTTAATTGTGCTTAGAAATCAATCATTGAGTTATACATAAATATCTAGCAATTATTATTAAAAGACAAATGCCTTAAGTTATTCTTTGTTTAATAGAAGAATGTTAATGTAGATATCATATCGCTACTTGTTCTAGAAAATAGTTTATTTTTTCTATGAGTATGATTCTTTTGCACTTTTTGTTTAATTTGAATTTTAACTAATCAAATTTTAACTGATGTAAATATTTCATTCTACTGAAACTTTAATGATAATTTTTTTTAAAAACCATTACTGAAAAAAAAGCCTCTTTGTATGAGTTAAGTTGCAATTAATCTTACTTCTTATTTTTATAATTAAAATATAATGAACTTACATATATATCTTCAAATTAACTAAATGAATACAGATTTCAGGTTTTAAACTGGAACAAATTTAACTAAATGCAATAAACTTTCATTGTATCATTTATGTATAAATCATTTTTCTGTACTCAAAAGCTACTTTGTTTGATTTTAAATTTGTGCACTATAAAAATATATATTATATTTTAACTTGTAAAAAAAACTACAATAATTCCATCAGTGACATATAGTAAATAAAAGATAATACTTATATTGATTTCTTCATGCATGGAAAATATATTTTAACTTTAATTATAACTTTTAATGCACCTTTAATGCTGAATATCTTTATCAAAAGGCAACCATTAATTTAAATATAATGATTGCCATTTGACAAAGATATTTCAGCACTAACATTGCAGTTGCCTCATTATTACAAAAAAGCATTACTTTTACATTTTGCACCCTCTCTTAGCCATTTTTGGTTTTTCATTTTATGCTTATTTTATAGTAAATTGGTAGCTTAATCTATATTTAAAATTTTAATTGCAAAAAAAAATCTACATTTGGCAGTGCTTTTGCAAAAAAATAAAATTTTGTTTGACTTACATAATCATATAAGAGCCAATTGTCGATCCTCTTTTACCTTATGTGGTGCTGCAAAGCACTGACTGTCAACTTCAGCCATTGTTGACCAGGTGTTTCTAACTGTCAAAGTCAGAAATTATACCCAAATATTTTATGCTTTTGTAATATATTTTGAATGTAAATAAATATATTTTACATAATTTTTATATTCATAATTAATTTTTTACATTACTGTATCTAAATATAAACTTTGATTTGAAAATTTTTAAATTTTAGAAGAAAAATAATCAAGGCAAGCAAATAACGCTTGACTACTATTTGCATATCAATGACATTCAGTGACAACTAGCAAAACACATCTATTTTTTATAAATATTTATGTATTTTATGATTATTTTTCACACTATATTGACTAATAATGTGGCTAGATTTAGATTTTTTTTAAAAATATTTAATTTTAGATGAAGGAAAGACAACTCAAGTAAATAATCAGTATTTGTAACTTCTAAGACATGAGAAAATGATCAATGATTGCATATTATAATTGGTTGAAATAAAAAAAAAATTGTTTTACTGCACACTATTTTTCTTATGTTTTTTTATATTTTTCTTTAGTTATTAATATTGTTTTAAATTTTTCATTACATTTAAACAATTCACTTTTTAGAAGCTAAATTAAAAAAATTCTGATTATTGTACATTAATATATTTATGAATAGAATTGGATTAGAACCACAATTGACAAATAAAATTACTCAAATTTTTAGTCAATCTGACAAGTAAGAAAATTCAGCAGCTAAAAGATAAAAAAAGGTTATATTCTATATTTACAATATTTGTTTGCATATTAAATACTATTAATATTTATTAGCTTTAATTTATTATTTTATTTTTTTGTGAATTTATCATTTCTTAAATTGTCATTTTTTTGCATCTATTATTGAGAAATCATAATTTCTGCACAATATTTTTCTGTATGAATTTTTTTTAATTTGAAACAAAATTTATACTACTTATTAAAAAATAATAATCATATTTTTATAAATGATCCTTTTTTAAATTTAAAGATTATGTTCATTTCTTCTTTCCTCTTATAGAACTCTTGCAATTTTGCTTTATCCTATAACTAGCCCATTGTTTGTGTGTGTGTGGGGGGGGGTGTTTTGGAAACTGGTTAACTTAACCAATTTTTGTATACACTTAATCATATAGGTTTTAATTCATTAACTGAAGCAATAGAATTTATCTAAAGCAAATGATAATTTAACATTTTGTAATAAAATAGATAATCAGGTAAAATTAGTTATTAAAAAAAACTAATATTATGTAATCATAATAATGAATATTAACCTTTATTTTTTCAAAATATATTAGAAAGTAACTGATGAATGACATTGACATCATGAAACAATTGCTTTAGTAGAGTTGTTTG
Source organism: Epiperipatus broadwayi (assembly GCA_028023455.1). Lineage (NCBI taxonomy): Eukaryota > Metazoa > Onychophora > Udeonychophora > Euonychophora > Peripatidae > Epiperipatus > Epiperipatus broadwayi. The sequence continues at coordinate 9,771,937 of JAQFVV010012417.1, forward strand.
GTAATGTGGTGTTGAAGGTTGAAAATAAATATTATTGGTAATTTGATTGGTTGGTAATTTAAACTTTGAGTAAGTTAATTTAATGTTATTAATTCCAGTTTAGCAATATTCACATTTGTATTACAATTTATTGATTAATTAATATTTAAGGTGTTAAAATATAAATATAATTTCAATTCTTCTTTGAGTTATTTTATCATAATAAGGTCACAATGATCATAGATTTAGTATTTACATAACAACCGTTTTGCACTTTATGCTTAGCTATAACGAAAAAATGATGTTGATGTTATGTTGAAGTCATACAATAAACATCTAGGTTGAGCTATCAATGATAGTTTGATTTGCTAGTTAATGTTATTTGAGTAACTTTAGTTATGTATTAATTTTAGTTTAGAAGTATGCATATTTGAATTAAAATAATATATAGAGAGAAAAGGGGAGAACAAAAGAATGAGCCTTACATATACTCACAAACACATATTTTGCAATTTTTGAAATATGTGAACTGCATTTAAAGCTGACTTTTTTGAATATATTTAAATATCATTAATTAATTGTAATCTATATACGTTTTAATAGATTTATTATTTCCATAGTTATCATTTATTTTCTTTGGTTCCTTGGAAAATGACAGCTCAAGAGTATTGCAACAAATAGTTTTAATGTCAATACAATCAAAAATATATCAAATAAGCAAGCAAAGTAAGTTATGGTAAAAAAAATGTTCAGCTAAAAAAGCAAGTATTATCATAATTAACTATTCTTTAGATCATCTAGGAATTTCTTGATAATGAAGTTCATTAAATGTTTTGTGATAAAACATTTACTTATTCTTAATTAAAAGTTTAAGACTGTAAAAATCCTGATTCTAACATAAAAGAGTTTACTTTCAAACAAGCATATTTATTGCATTAATATATCCTATTCAGAAAGGGGTTTGATCAAACGTTATAGTTTTTTGATCATTATTGAATAATATTATAAGTAGTGTGCTATTATTAACATAACTATTATTCTTTTTTGTAAAGTAAAGCATATTTCTCATTTATACAGTTAAATTGTACTGCATTATCTTTTCAAAATAAATATATATAAAATGTATAAGAAGAAAAGCTTTGTTTCGACTAACTGGTATTCAAAATCTTGTGACGTTTATAGAAGAATAAACAAGTTTCATGGATAACTTTGCTATAAATATGACTACCAGTTAGTAGAAAGCATGCTCAGCATACTATACTGTTAAAGTAATAAAATAAGCCTTTCTTTGTATACATTTTGTATGTATTTATTTTGAATTACATTTTTCCGAAAAAAATGTAAAGTTTGAAGTTGCGTTATCTTTTGCTGTGACACTAAAATTTTTCTATTAATATAAATAAATAAAATTAGAATATTTTAATTTTTGAAATTTTTACAACTAATTGAAAAACATATTTTATTAATCCATGTTGTTAATCTACTGAGAGTAGAAACTAATTAAGTCTAAACAGTTTTTACTTATTAAATTTTTGTTCTGTTTATATTTATAAATAAATGAAAATGCACAATATCAAAATGTATGCGAAAACACTTTAACACAATTTTCAATGAAAGAAGTATCATTAGAATTGTTATTTTAATTGCTTCCAAATTAAATTACAAAATTTTGTCACTCACAAACATCATTTTATTTATTTGTTTTCTAATAATAAAACCTCTATTAATGAGAAACTTTTTCTTATACATAAGCCTTATGCTTGGATAGTTTTATAAAATCAAAACAACCTAGGTACTATGTTTTTTTTTTTTACTTCCTGAAGGGTTTTTTTTAATTGATAATGTAGAAAACCTCAACAATAAATTGTTTGTTACTATGGGAACCAACTACAAGAGAATAGAACAAAGTATTACCTCCTATATGAGCTAAATAATTAGTAGCAACACGAACATGGTTTTGTTTATATTTATAAATTATAAATCATATATATATGTGTGTATGTGTTTATATTATTTATTTTTTTCTTAATTAAAGTATCTAGATAATACACCATTATAAGCTAATGTATTTAGCTTACAGTATGATGTATTATAGCAAGATGTAAAAAATAAAACTATTTTTTAGATTGGAAAAAGCATTTGTTAAAAATAAATTAACTGTATTTAATACCCACATGAATTGATGGATAGATAGATATAAATAGTAGGGTATGGATTGGTAGATAGGCAGGAGACAGACAGAAAAATTGCTAGATAGATAGATGGACGAGCAGACACATAGATAGATATATAAATATATAGATAGATTGTTAGTTAAATGAATAAAGATAGATAGATAGATAGATAGATAGATAGATAGATAGATAGATAGATAGATAGATAGATAGATAGATAGATAGATAGATAGATAGATAGATAGATAGATAGATAGATAGATAGATAGATAGATAGATAGTTGGATGGATGGATGGATGGATGGATAGATAGATAGATAGATAGATAGATAGATAGATAGATAGATAGATAGATAGATAGATAGATAGATAGATAGATAGATAGATAGATAGATAGATAGATAGATAGATAGATAGATAGATAGATAGATAGATAGATAGATCTTCCTATGCCATATATATAAAATAAAAACAAGCACCATTTTTTCTATATATAGCTGCATTAATATTTCAACCAGTCTTCTGGTTGAAATATTAAAGTGGCTAAGTAGAGAAATAATTGTTTTTATTTATTTATTTATTTAATATTTTCTTTAATTAATACATATATTATAATAAAAATAATAAATATAAGGGTAATAAACTATTATTTTTATTATGATTATACTGACATTTTATTTATATATATACGTAAATACATTATTGTATGATACCTCCACGAGGAGGGAAAAATTACTCTAAAAATGATTTTTTTGTCAAGTGTTGGTGGCCTTGCGGTTAGCATAGCTGCCTTTCAAGTAGCTGGCCCAGGTTCACTTCCTGGTCAACACATTTGACATATGAAAAAAAAAGATTTTTATCATGATATACAAATTAATCTATGAACTACAAATAAGTCCACATAGACAGAATATGCTAATCTATTTCGTTGCTCATTTGATATTTTATGATTGCTCTCTTTTACTTTTTTCTTTCTGAAATATTTCAAAATTATGTCCAATGGTAGCTCTCTAATGTATTTTATTCTCTGATACAACTTTCCAATGAAAACAATCAATGTTGCACATCTTTAAAATGTCTTTGAGATAACCATTTAATGCTTCACCATAAAACCTCTTATTAGAAAATCTTGAATTGTTCATATATTTTACATGTCCAATCTACCAAAGATGTGATTTTATATATAATAGAGTCTGTAGTATCACATCTGGAAAGTTCCAAAACATACTAGTTTGGTTTTATGATCCTGTCCTATAATTTTAAAAATGTACAGAGCATTCTTAAATGAAACATTTCTATTGCTTTTATATTGCATTAATATAGTATCCCAATCTCACTTTCTTTCTTGATATAGTATCTAAATCTCACTTGCATTTAACAATTCAGGTAAAATGACAATTCTACATACAGATAATGTAATTACAGTACTTATTTTCCTTTGATAAAATATACTATACAGTATATTAATTATTAAAAGTATCTGAAGTACATTAAAGTCTGTGTGGAATCTCAACGTCTATATATTTATAAAACATCACATGATCATATTTCCTATATTAGCACATTAATTGTTGATAAACAGAGCAAAACTCTCCATACTATTGATGAAGCCACAAGCCAGAAACTAGTCTGGGGATATTGGATGAGTAGGCATTAGATAGGGATTTTATGCACAAGCCTTCTGGCATCCATTGATTACTCTGTTTAGCACAGGTGGCAATACTGTATGGAGAGTTTTGCTCTACTTATAAAACAGATAAGATTTTAAATTAGTTTACATTTTCAAAATGATAACTATTCTGACTATTGATGCCAAAGATTTTTATTCTTTTACATGTTGATAAAGAACTTGACTTTTTTGAATGTTAATTATTAAATTAAAATCTTTATATTGCAATCAAAACATTTAATACTTCACAATCAAGAACAAACACACTGTAATCTAGACTCCAAGAAAATAAAGTTCTTGTTTTCATTGTTAATTGATTTAAATTAATATTTTTAACCATGAAACTTATATCACATCTTGATCTCTGTTTTATTAAGCCATCGATGAACAGTTTCAAAGATAACTTCATAAAAATAAAAATATTGAGAGAATACATATCTTATTTAATTCATTTTTCATTCCGGTTGCTTCAGATTTTTCATCTCTAATACTATCACTTTTTCTCATTCCGATCATAAAGAAGTTATATAAGAAGAAAACATTTTAGTGGATTACCTAGCTAATTTTAAAAAAATCACTTTTATTTCATGGAACAAACAGATCTGAATACAATTTATAAGTAACATTCCTGAAGAATTATTTAAATAAACTAAAAATAATGCACACTCTTTGCTATATCAAAGTCAAAATGGTTTAGCAAATAAAAGCTCTTTTATCTAATAAATGATATTGGCATTGGTTTAATGAAGGGTCAAATATTATTTACAGACTTATTTAAATAATTCTTTGGAGATTTTTCTTGTAAATAGACTTAATAAACATTCACAATTTTGTTTTGTGAAATAGGATTATAGTTTAATGCTGTGTATTTGATAAGTCATAAATTTATTTATATGCTCATTAAAATAATTAATAAATCACTCTTTTAAATTCACAAAAATTTTGTTGCATTTGCCTGACAACAATAAGCAAATTAAATTTTTTGAATCCTTTTTATAAATCCCCAGTCTTAATATGTTCTAAAATACAAAGTCCTACATCCTGATATAAATAATGTACCAGTTGGGTTCAAACAGATACATCTATAAATAGATATATAATGTAATTTTATCTAGGTTTAAATAGCCTAGTGGTGCTCAGATAGACCATATACACATAAGTAAAAACTTATAAAAAAGATATAAAAACTGCTTAAAAGCATACTAGCCATTATAATGCTCATTTTCCCCCAAGCCAGTTTATTGTTCATATTTAATAAGTTATAATATATATGACCACTTCACTAACAATAGTTTATAACAAAGGTTATACTATCCTGATATTTTCTTTCATCACACATGACATTCAACTTTAGAATATATATTTTATTCTGTTAAGAAATGCTACCCAAATCTGTGGGATTATTAAATAAGAGCTTAACATTATATTTTATTCTGTTACACATGGTGTCACAATTAATGGAGCATTAATAAACCAGGACCATTCTTTCATGGTCCACATTTTCATTCTCTTAAAGTATAGAGTACAAAAGAACCAAATGGCACATCACACAGAGTCATAAGACATTTGAGCTGTGAAGTTGTCATTCACAAATATTTATTTTTCAAGCCTCTACAACTGCATTAAGTGAGGCATATATAAAATGTAATTGAATCATAATAACTTCATATCAATAATTATAAAAGTACTTCACTTTATAATATGCCATGATAGGTAAAATGGGACATTGCTTGAAGTCAGAATCCTATACGGTTTAGTTTAGTGGCACTAAAGTCTGTGCATCACGGTATATTGTAAGCATGACTTGTTTGTATCTATTAATTATCACCAAATTTATTGATAGATCTAATGATTTTTGCTATTACATGTATAGTAGTTTTTAAAAGTCAATTTTTAAAACAATTGAAATATATATATATATATATATGTGTGTGTGTGTGTATGTATTTATTTTAAGTTTTATTTCTGTAACAGAATAAAAATTGTAATTATATATATATATATAATTAAAAAGAAGTTTTAATGTCTGAGTTTAAGTCCCTTCTAATTACATTAAGTCTAGCACTATATATATATATATATATATAAAGAATGAAAATAAGGAGATAATATCCATGTAAATAGAAAATAATCTTTAACCTTTGATGTTACCAAAAAATTATTAATTACTACTAACTGACAATCCCTGAGGCCAAACCAGTTTTTTTTATTAAATCTATAATAGCTCTTTTGTTTGAGTTTATTGTTGAAGTGAAGGGGGCACTTCAAGAAAAAACTGAAATAAAAGCAATATAATAAAAAAACTGAAAAAACTGCTTTGACCTCAGGGATTGTCAATTAGTAGTAATTGAGAATTTATTGGTAATATCAAAAGTTAAAATTATCTATTTACATGGATATTATCTTCTCATTTCCATTCTTTATTATAATAACAATCCATAGAAATATTTAATTTAAGATTATATATATATATTATGATATGACATGTTTTAGTAAGTTAAAAAAATGGAGTGTTATTTTTCAGATGTAGAAATGATATTTGTTGAAAATAAATAATTTCACTAATGGATTCAGATAGTTTTTACATGCCTAACTTTTAAAGCAAAATTTACTTGTTAATATTTTATTACATTTTATATTTAAACAATTTTTTAATATCTTTATTTTAAGGCTAGCAAAATTTATTTTATAAATAAACATTTTATTAACTTTTTTAAAAAAAAATTTTTTTTTCATATTTAGTTTTTAAAGAAATGCCACGACTTCTTTATGCGAAATGATTAACTTTTTTTAAATATTATATCTGTTTGCATTTTTTCAAGTTTTTTATTTATCACTATTTGTGTGTTATTCTTATTGTTTAAATTTTTTGTGAATAACTAACCAGGTATAATGTCACTGATTCTTACAGTTCTTCAATTTATTCTTCTTCCTGTCACAATTTTCTATTCATCTGATAAATAATTGATAAATTTTTACAATGGAGTATGTTTTTTGGTATTCCAATATGTATTTAAAGTGATGTATCAATTATTTAATATTCTAAATACTTTTTATTTTTTTCAATCTTTTATAAATTTAATTATTTTTTTTGTAATCAGTTTCTATTTCCATTTTTAACTTTATATTTTGATTTGAAAATTGAAATTGGTTTAATGTTTGCTTAAAGTTGAGAAATGATATTTGTATGTTGTTTTTATGTCAGTTAATTTGTAATTTAGTTTATAAATAATAAAAACTAATGAACAAGACTCAATAATGACTTTAATTGCTAAATATTTTCAAACTTAATATAATCACTTTTTTTTTAAATTTTCACTACATATTTAAATTATTCTTAGATGTATAAGTCTAATTCAAATCTTTAATTTGATTTAATTTATTAATAAAAAAATTTGGAAATATTATTTGTATTAGCATTAATGGTTATTTTAGATAAGTGGATGATATGCTCTTAATAGATTCTAGTCAAAAATGTTACAATAAATAAAATGAAATAAAAACTTCAAATGAATCTGTAATTCGGAGAACAGTTTAAATAATCTGATTTTTTAATTTAAGTGTATGAGCAATAAAAAAATAAAATTGAAATAATATGTTTAAAAAATTATTAGCAATTACAGAATTCATTATCAATCATAAATTATCTGAATTTAAATATTTTTATTTAGCAATAAAATGTTATATAAATATTAAACCAATCTATTTTTTAGCATTAAAATATATACTAAATAATATTTAATGTATATTCAATATATTAAATAATTTTACATATGAATTACAGAAAGAAAAAAAAAGTTCTTTTTTATGAATAATAGAATATGAAGGATGGTTATAATTAGTGTTGCCTCAAATACCAGTAGATCAATTCTTAATGGATAAGATAATCATCAAAAAATTAATAAATATATTATTATTTATAAAATTGTGAATGTGGATGATCTTATCTAGAGAAGTGTATATGAACATTACAAAAAAGAATACATGGATATGAAATATTGTATAGATAATATAGGATAATGATGGAAAAAATCAAAACCATTTTCATACAGATTGCTGATAGTTGCAAGGGATTTTTTATTTTGATTGTATTCTTATAATACAAGTTGAAAATGATTTGAGGAAAAAAAGTTCAATATGTCACGTCTCTAAATATTTTAGATTATTTGATAAGTAAATAATACAACTATATATAAATATACAAATTTTGGAAAGTTATATAAATTAGCATATTGGATAACATAAAATATGATGTACATAAAAAATCACATAGTACTTGACATTTATATAGATGAGTTTAACTTGTACAATAAAACTAAAGAAAACCAGTACTACCTTCAATTTTCATCCAGTATACTTTATTAATCTTTTTCAGTAAAATATATATATATATATATATGTGTGTGTGTGTGTGTGTGCGTGTGTGTGTCATATTATTATTACTATTTGAGGGATATTCCGTGTAGTAAAAAAGCTAAATGCTGACATTTCAGTACAATATCAAGTACCTTCCTCAGAGCGTCCTCTTTCTCAAATCATAAGAATGCACGTGAGATTTAAAACCGTTTTTATCATTTTCTTTCTCCTCATATTTAAATTCTATTGGTTGAGAAGTTTTAAAATTTATTTTCTCTTCCAATAGCTTCTTCCAAATGTTGTTAATCTTCTTTAATTCACACCTTTCATTTATGCTCTTGGGCCTTTTAAAAATCTCTATAGCTTCTCTTAGCAATCTCTGGTCATATTGTTCAATTTTTGCTAAAATATTTGTTTTTTCAAAATTGATATCATGATTTGTTAATTTTATATGAGAATAAATAGCTGATGAATTGGATTTTTCTCTCACTGCCAGAATGTGTTCTTCCTTTCTAATATTTATTCTATGATTAGTCTGTCCTATATATGTATGTGGACAGACCCTACATGGAATTTCATATACACCATGACACTCCAAAGCAATTTTATCTTTAGGAAGTGGAAATATTTCACTAATTTTTTTATAAGTAGTGTAAATTGTGTGAATATTATTATTTTTTAAAATGTTACCAATTCTATCAGTTACTCCTTTTATATATGGCAAAATTGTCTTAATTTTTGATGTATCAAAATCTTTTTTCTTTTGATATGTATAAGCCCTATTAATAATGTTGTAATTAAAACCGTTATGAAGAAGCATTTTATTAGTAGCAAAAAGGTCCCGGTGAAAATGGCTATCATCAGAAAGTCTCTTTGTTCTATCCAATAATGTCTTTGCTACTGAAAATAGTTGTGCAGGATGGTGATGAGAGGAAAAATGCAGATATCTCCCAGTGTGTGTTGGTTTTTTATATATACCATGGGATAAAGAACCATCTTCCCTTCTTTCAATCAAAACATCTAAAAAAGGTAATTGATTATTATTTTCTATCTCCATGGTAAATTTAATATTGTTATGAAAAGAGTTTAAAAAATTAAAAAAGTCATCAAGAGCATGCTTGCCATGAGGCCAAATAACAAAGGTATCATCAACATACCTCAGCCATATAGATGGTTTTTTAACTGCTAAAGTCAAAATTTTATTTTCCAAATCCTCCATAAAAATAGAAGCTAATGCTGGAGAAATTGGTGAACCCATAGCTAGACCTGATGTTTGTTTATACATCTGCCCATCAAAAACAAAAAATGTATTCGATAAGCAGTGTTCAATCAAAACCACAGCAAAATTAGGCAACTGAATATTTTTTAAAACTTGAATCGCTTCATTTACAGGTACACTAGTAAAATGAAACAATGTCAAAACTTACCAAAATATCATTCTTAGTCAATTTAATATCCCGGATAAGCTAAAGATGCTAATCATTTCTTGAGCTTATCCAGGATATTAAATTGACTAAGAATGATATTTTGGTAAGTTTTGACATTGTTTCACTTTTTACTAGTGTACCTGTAAATGAAGCGATTCAAGTTTTAAAAAATATTCAGTTGCCTAATTTTGCTGTGGTTTTGATTGAACACTGCTTATCGAATACATTTTTTGTTTTTGATGGGCAGATGTATAAACAAACATCAGGTCTAGCTATGGGTTCACCAATTTCTCCAGCATTAGCTTCTATTTTTATGGAGGATTTGGAAAATAAAATTTTGACTTTAGCAGTTAAAAAACCATCTATATGGCTGAGGTATGTTGATGATACCTTTGTTATTTGGCCTCATGGCAAGCATGCTCTTGATGACTTTTTTAATTTTTTAAACTCTTTTCATAACAATATTAAATTTACCATGGAAATAGAAAATAATAATCAATTACCTTTTTTAGATGTTTTGATTGAAAGAAGGGAAGATGGTTCTTTATCCCATGGTATATATAAAAAACCAACACACACTGGGAGATATCTGCATTTTTCCTCTCATCACCATCCTGCACAACTATTTTCAGTAGCAAAGACATTATTGGATAGAACAAAGAGACTTTCTGATGATAGCCATTTTCACTGGGACCTTTTTGCTACTAATAAAATGCTTCTTCATAACGGTTTTAATTACAACATTATTAATAGGGCTTATACATATCAAAAGAAAAAAGATTTTGATACATCAAAAATTAAGACAATTTTGCCATATATAAAAGGAGTAACTGATAGAATTGGTAACATTTTAAAAAATAATAATATTCACACAATTTACACTTCTTATAAAAAAATTAGTGAAATATTTCCACTTCCTAAAGATAAAATTGCTTTGGAGTGTCATGGTGTATATGAAATTCCATGTAGGGTCTGTCCACATACATATATAGGACAGACTAATCGTAGAATAAATATTAGAAAGGAAGAACACATTCTGGCAGTGAGAGAAAAATTCAATTCATCAGCTATTTATTCTCATATAAAATTAACAAATCATGATATCAATTTTGAAAAACAAATATTTTAGCAAAAATTGAACAATATGACCAGAGATTGCTAAGAGAAGCTATAGAGATTTTTAAAAGGCCCAAGAGCATAAATGAAAGGTATGAATTAAAGAAGATTAACAACATTTGGAAGAAGCTATTGGAAGAGAAAATAAATTTTAAAACTTCTCAACCAATAGAATTTAAATATGAGGAGAAAGAAAACGATAAAAACGGTTTTAAATCTCACGTGCATTCTTATGATTTGAGAAAGAGGACGCTCTGAGGAAGGTACTTGATATTGTACTGAAACGTCAGCATTTAGCTTTTTCATTACACGGAATATCCCGCAAATAGTAATAATAATATGACATCTTTTATCCGTGAAAATATTAGAATTAACATATATATATATATTGGGTGAATTATCATTTTTTACTTAGTTGGAATTATAAGCAATAACAAATGAATTTATTGAATTTTTAAAGATATGTTTTATTTATTTTTACTTATTTTTTATTTTAATTTATATTAAAGTATCTACTTTACCTTATATAATTCACAAAAACAATACACATTACTTATATTTTAAAAAAAAAAATTGAACTTTTAAATGTATGAATTTAATTAATATTACGCAATAATATTTTTAATCTTCTCTCATTTTTCTTAAAAAGTAAGTTTATTTTATAATTGTTACAGTCTTGTAATAACATTTTATTTACAAACATATTAAGATTTTCTTTCATTAATCGTTTATAGATATATGTTCTTATTGACAATAAAACTACTTTAAGAATAAACTATATTTATTTAATTTATTTTTCTAAATTTAAAAATATGATTACCTGGAATCGTATTTCTTCTAGATGTATTTGATTTGTAACTTTGAAATTTGCCTTCAGTGATCTACTCTTTCGTTTCCATTACTAACTTTAATAACCTGCAATTTTGTATTTTTGTAGTGTCAGCTTAACATCTGATAGTGCATCTTTACCACTTGCCAAGGGTCATTTTAACGTAAAAGAGCAATTACTCATCATTTTGCTTCTGAAATAACTATGGGAACAATTTTAAAGATAAACGTGACTTTATCAGCTCCATAAAAATAAATGAATTATCTTGCTATTTTATTTCAAATAAATTTGTTTAATATTAGCAACTTTTTTAATAAAAAAAACATGAAAAGTTTTAACGAGATATGTACTTTCAGGTCATATTATATATATATATCCTTGCTTTATCTCTCTGGGGTTTTTTTCTCTCTCTCTCCCTATAAATATATATATAATATCGATTCGAAATAGATAAATGTTATTGTTAAGTAAAGTTTTTTTTAATCATTTTCTGATTGAGAAATTATCGTCAATCTGGTATTCTGAGATATAGTTAGTTTCTAAAATTGGTAATGTATTAGAGAATTCGCAAATAACCAGAAAAAAAAAAGCATTTTTCTATAACATTAGGAAGGAGCATAAGAATTAATAAATTGAGGTTGCTAATAAATGCTATTTTTCAATACTTAAAGCCAGTAAAAATCATGTTGATAGAATAGTATTGTGATTATTCTTCTGCAACATAAAGCATCTTGTACATTAAATATCATCAGAAAAACTCTTACAATAATTATTATAAGAGTTTTCCTGTGAACTATATTGTAGCAATTGAAAAATGATTTTGAAATAGACTACATTCTTACGTTTTTAAATTCAAATTTAGTAAAAAGAATATTAAAAACCATAACTTTTACTGATTAAGCTAATACAATCTTAATTACAAATATACAGATCATTCTAATCAAAGGTCATAATAATATATATATATATATATATATATATATATATATATATATATGATCAATAGATGGAGCTTTATCAAAACCTCCGAACAAGCGTATTTTTGTTTACATAAACCTCAAAAGAGTCGGAATTAACTATCTCTTTCATTGGCTCCACCTTCAGATCAGCTGATTTCAAGCTAATTTGCTATCATCAGTGAAGGATAGGGCTAGAAACTAAATCTAAACACTAACTCCAAAGCGTTTATGCAACAAGTTCTTATCAGTTTGCAAGCATGAATTTTTTAGACCCGTAATGTCTTCAAACCCAGCCTAACAAGCCAGATAGCTACATGGGTCTGATATCAGTTCAGTTTCACCACATAGTCAAAACCCTCTGCAATATATATCATTGCAAAAGCCTTTAAAGGTACATTTATGAAAAACAAAAACAAGTTATGTAAACAAAAATATGCTTGTTCGGAGGTTTTGGTAAAGCTCCATCTATTGATCATAAATGCAAGCGATAGCAAGTTACGTGATTTATAACTTGTTTTTGTTTTTCATAAATGTACCTTTAAAGATTTTTGCAATGATATATATTGCAGAGGCTTTGACTATGTGATGAAACTGAACTGATATCAGACCCATGTAGCTATCTGGCCTGTTAGGCTGGGTTTGAAGACATTATGTGTCTAAAAAATTCATGCTTGCAAACTGACAGGAACTTGTTGCATAAACGTTTTGGAATTAGTGTTTACATCTAGTTTCTAGCCCTATCCTTCACTGATGATAGCAAATTAGCTTGAAATCAGCTGATCTGAAGGTGGAGCCAATGAAAGATATAGTTCATTCTGACTCTTTTGACATTTATGTAAACAAAAATATGCTTGTTCAGAGGTTTTGGTAAAGCTCCATCTATTGATCATAAATGCAAGCGATAGCAAGTTACATGATTTATAACTTATTTTTGTTTTTCATAAATGTACCTTTAAAGGTTTTTGCAATGATATATATTGCAGAGGCTTTGACTATGTGGTGAAACTGAACTGATATTAGACCCATGTAGCTATCTGGCTTGTTAGGCTGGATTTGAAGACATTACATGTCTAAAAAATTCATGCTTGCAAACTGATAGGAACTTGTTGCATAAACGCTTTGGAGTTAGTGTTTAGATCTAGTTTCTAGCCCTATCCTTCACTGATGATAGCAAATTAGCTTGAAATCAGCTGATCTGAAAGTAGAGCCAATGAAAGAGATAGTTAATTCTGACTCTTTTGATGTTTATATAAAAAAAATACACTTGTTCAGAGGTTTTGGTAAAGCTCCATCTATTGATCATAAATGCAAGCGATAGCAAGTTATGTGATTTATAACTTGTTTTTCACACACACACATATATATATATAACATTAAAAACAATCAACCCTCAAACAGTAAATGCTGTTATGATTAATAATACACAATCCCCACGCAGTACTTGACAATACTGTAACAAAAATGGACTCATTTTTTATTGGTTCTTTTTATATATAAAGATTGTCCTGAACACTTAATATAGAGTGTGAACTTAATTAATCCAATTATTTTATTGTTTTTATATTGATCAAATAGATTATCATTTATTTAACAAAATAACTTTTTTTTAACTTCATAATAAACATCAAACCATCTATATATGTAATAAAGCAATATATATATAATTCCAGTGCATATCTCTACCTGAAATAAATATCAAATCACCTCAAACATTAAGTAAGTATTCATTTGATGCTTATTGCAAAGTTAAAGTTAAAAAATGAAGAAACTTCTTTACTTTGTTAAATGAAAATTAACTTGTTTGATCAATATAAAAATAATTGGATGAATTTCACACTTTCTGTCTTAAATGTTAAAGACAATTTTCTTTACATATAAAGAGAACCAATTGATTTTTTCAGGCTTGCACATTTTTTTAAAATACCCACTCTTCATTAGTTATCAATATTTTCAGGAATTAAACACTTACTGAATGAGATTTCTTTTTCATAATGTTAATCAGGTCTTGATAACATATTGGCTTGTGCAATTATATTTTTTTTGCCAGTCAATCTATTTTTTTTCCACCTTTTTTTTTTTAAATATGTATCTCTATATCTAAAAGTCTTTTACAGCCTTTCATTACAGCTATTGCTAATATTCATTCATATTAAATCTTTTTATTTTCTGAATATTTTGTTTTTGATGAATAATTAAAAAAAAATAAAAACTGTCAATGATTTCTACTTAGCCAGGCACCAGCAAGTAAAATTGTAAAAATGGTGATGATTTTAATCTCTGATTAATACTATCTCATCTAGATGAACTCAATATATATTTTTAAAATATAAGCTGACTGTAAAAACAGACAATAAACGATTTATTTTCAAATGTAAAATATTTTGATGGATAATTAATTCATTAGATTATGAAAAATAACAAACAACATATAATGTAATCTCCAGGTATAAAACTTAGATAATATTGTTTGAAATTTAACTTATAGGATTAATACTAATAATTATTAAAAATAGAAATAATTATTTTTTTTCCATTAATATAAATTAATAGCTTAAAACTAAGAAGTAATTATATATATATATATATAATATAAATTCTTAAA
This sequence comes from Epiperipatus broadwayi, assembly GCA_028023455.1. Lineage (NCBI taxonomy): Eukaryota > Metazoa > Onychophora > Udeonychophora > Euonychophora > Peripatidae > Epiperipatus > Epiperipatus broadwayi. Next base: position 9,787,048 of record JAQFVV010012417.1, read on the forward strand.
CTATTAATATATATATATATATATATATATTAATAGTTTAAGGATGGATTAATTGAATTAAGATTGGAATTTTATTCATAGACATACATGATAATTTTATCTCAGATCCCTCCTTTTTAATAAAATTGATAAAATAAAAAATATTATTAATTATATTTTTCTTTATTGCCTTGCATTGTCATTTTCTACAATAAAGGCAATTGAATATAATTTTTCATTATATTATATAATTAAAAAAATAAGATGAAAAATAAGATAGTACAGTTTTTGGTTTGCATCTTTAATCGATTAATGTTTTCTTCAAAACAATAATATTTATTGGAATATAAACTGTTTTTGTTGTCATACTTTTGATTTTTATTTATTTATTTATAGCTGAAAATTATTTACTAAAATCCTAAGATTACTAGTCATTAAGACTTTAAAATATATTGTGGATATATATTAATGTATATGCTGCAAGCTAGTATCAATTGCACACCTATTTCAAATAAATTCAGACTATATATGTGTATGCTTTGTCTCAATCAATCAATAGTATTCTGTCCCATAGGCAGATTGAGAGTAGTCACAACATCAATTCATCCATTCTTCTATTCTATTCTCTTCCTTGTCCAAATTTTTCAATTCCACATAAGTCTTCCCATCCCTTATATCATCCAATAGTGTCCATCTCTTCTGTCCTTTCTTTTTATTTCCACTCACCATTCCCTTCAAAACATCTTTCATTAAATTATAATTTCTTCTTAATATATGTCCAATCCAGTTTCTCTTTCTCTCTCTCTGATATTATCAAGCTTTCTCTTTCTTTCTCTGATATTCTCAATCAATTTTCTTTCCTCATTTATTCTTTTCAAAACTTCATTTGTTATTTTACTCATCCAACTGCTTTTTTCCATTCTTCTCCTCTACATCTCAAAGGCTTACAATCATTTCTTAATTCTATTACTCAATGTCTATGTCTCACAACCATACATTAATACACTTCACACATAACATTTAATTAATATCTTCCTTAATTCTCTTTCCAAAGGTCCATATCTCTTTTTTCAATGCTATTCTTTTTTTAACTTCATCTTCACTTTTTTTTTATGTGTCAAAGCATCGGCCTGGAAGCGAACCTGCAAACCTGGGACAACTGTTTGTAAGGCAGCTGGGTGCAACACTTCATCCACCAACACTTGACATCTTTACTTCTTTCATATTCACTCAAACAACTGCCCAAATATATAAATCCCTTCACCTGTTGAACCATGTCATCACAAGTTTCAATTTGCAGACTTTTTGCATCTCTCCACATCCATAAACACTTAGTCTTTTCAATATTAATCTTCATTCCGTATGTCATACATCCTTCTTCCAATTTATTAAACATATTCTGAAGACTCTTTTGCTTCTCACTGATAAGAGCCATATCATCTGTAAATCTTATACACTTTATTGCACTCCCTCCAACATTTACTTCTCCACTGTCCAACTAATTATTTAGCATGTCTTCTAAATAGATATTAAACAGAACAGATAACATATTACATCCTTGCTGAACATCCTTGCTGAACTCCAATTTCTATATTCACTTCATCAGTCACATTACTACCAAATCTAATTCTTATTTTTTGATCATTATACATAATCCAAACCAATCTTCTTTCTTTCCAAAATACTCCTTTATCTCTTAAATTGGACATATGTTTATTACAAACTACTCTATCAAATGCCTTCTCTAAATACAGAAAACATACACCAATTCCTTTATCTTTTTCAATACATCTTTCCACAATTGTCCTAACAATACCAATAGCATCTCTTGCACTTTTCCCTTTACAGAAATCAAACTGTTCTTCACCAATATAATAATCTACCTTCCCATAAATCCTTTGAGTTAAAATCTTCAATAAATCTTTAGAAGCATGAGACAACAAACTTACTGTTCTATACTCTTAACAAACTTATTGTTTTATATTCTTCACATTTCATAGCTTTCTTCTTTTTAGCAATTGGAATCATTATAGTTCTTAAAAAATCTTCAGGCCAAATTCCACTATTATATATCAAATTGCAAAGTCCAACTATTTCCTTCATAGTAAATTCTTCTATTTCTATCAAAACTTCTATAGGTATTGCATCAAATCCAATAGTCTTACCATCCTTCATTTGTGCAATTGCCTTTCTTACTTCATCCAGCAATATGTCCATACCTTTATCATCTATTTTGATATCTTCATTTTCAAGTTCATAATTAATTAAATTATTTCCTCTACTAAACAGACACTAAAGATATTCTTTACATCTTTTTAATATATCAGTTAACCTCTTTCCATTCTCATCTGCAATCTCACTTGCTACCCATGTCTTTTTCTCCCAAGTGATATTTCATATTCTATCAAATACCAAATCATATGCTTTCACCTGCTGATGCCTTTCTATCTTTTTACATTCTTGCTCCAGCCATGAATTTCCTGTATGCTTTTTCCCCTTCCTCAGTATTTATATTTTACCATCATCTCTGCACTTCCATTTTTTCCAACATACCTTCAGTTATCCAAGGGTGTAGCTTTTCTTGCTCTGTTTAGGGTTGCTTAATTGAAAATAAAATATCTTAACATAAATTGTTGACATTTTTAAAAATTTTCCTCACATTATACAAATATTTTGTTTAGTAAAAAATATTTAAAAAAGTTATAATATTAAAAAAAATAATTAAGCTTGTTTAGAGCTAGTAGCAGGCTCTTTATATATTACATATTGGTAATACAAGCTATATAGGTCATGTGATATATGACTGATTTTTACTACTAATAAATATATTATGTGGCAAAAACAAGGGATAATATACACTTCTCCAGGAATAGTCTTTCTATCAAAATCTTGCTTTGTATTATTTAATAAACTATTAAAATAATACCCCTTTTCCAAGCAATTTTTTTTATTTCCAAACAAATTACTATTTTTACATATAATTTTATAAGAAGATAATTTAAATGGCAAAGAAATAAAATCATATTTTTCTTTATCCTTTACATCATTACAAATATTATTACTATTAAATAAAATACTTTTAACAAATTTGTCAGAGTAGCCAACACTCAAATAATCTTTAAAAAAATTCACTGTTTTAAAACAAAGCTACCCACTAGAATTATTTAATATCTTATTTCTATAACAATAATTTTTTTAAGCAGCTACTTTATGAGATACAGATTGGTAGCTATCAGGTTTAATTATAGACCTTATCTCTTTACTTTTAAAATAATGACAACAAATCAAACAATTATTCTTTACATTTCTAATCATCAATAGATCTAAAAATTTTAATTTAACTAAATCTAACACCCCTCTTTCTGCCATATATTTTATAGAAGAATCAAAACAATTAAACTCATTCACCAACTCTTTTAATTTATTCTCAACTACAAACAAACATTCATCCACATATCTAACAAATAACTTTAAATATAAACAATTTTTTAACCCTCCCAACTGGTCTGCATTTTCTAACATTTTTTTTGTCTCACACATCAATGTAAAATGTATGATAAAATAATTATTACTTATCTGAAAATAATAAATTTGACTTTATTTGATAGATATTTTTGTTTGCTATTGAAATAAATTTTAAATGTTCACATTTTGTTTCTATAAATATTTAAAAAATGAGATCATAAACAAAACAAAGAGTTTAGACATCATTGTTTTTAGAAACATTATTTCAGTTTATAAAATCAATGCAATATTTCTTAATTCTTATTATTTTTAAACATCCAAACAAACATTTATTTATTTCTCTTATATCTAACAAATTATGCTTTAAAAGTTTGAAATATTTGAATATTTATTGCAAAATTGCAATATTTTCATACTCATAAGTGTAAATAGATTGCTTATGTAGAAGCTAAGCTTGTAATTTGTTTTAGGCCATGTTCACATTCACTGTTAATATAATGTTATATTTTTAAAAATAAAGTATTTTAAGTCAAAATAAATTATTAATAATTTATATTTATTGATATCTAATAAATACAGTGTAAATTTTTTTTAAAAAAAATCTAAAACTGTAATAAATTCACAAATAAACACATTTTTGGTCATTGGAACTATTTTCTTTAAACAATGTTGTAAAACGCCAAACATTTTACAGCCTTGGCAACAGACAATGGCTAAACATGTCAGGGTCGGGCTTATGTCTATTGTAAAAGTGGAAATTTTGAATTTCCTGCCTTCTACATAAAATTTTTAGTGAAAATTTAATATAAAATATGCCATTTACATGCATTTAAACATATAATACTTACAAAAAAATTCATCAGGGGGCGAACTGGTCAAAAGTCGAAATTCTGTCATCCGCTAAATTTCCTCTTCCAAATAATTAATATAAACTGAAAAAATTAAAGGCAAAAGTTATAAAAATTACCATTATAAGTAAAATGCATAGAATCCTTCAATAATGTTGAGTTTAAATATGTTGTTAATTTGTAATTCTTTACACTTGATAAATCTGCTTGCAGAAATGATACTATTGGTAGTGTTTTTTAATTAGTCTGGTTAAGTTGTGAATTTGGGATAATTTTGATTATTTATTAAATAGTTTAACTTTATGCTTTTAATGTTTACATTTTGATGAGACTTTGCATTTAAGGTAGTGTTACTGATATAGTGTAAAAGTATATATATATATATATATATATATGTGTGTGTGTGTGTGTGTGTGTGTTGATTTTGTTGCATGAGTATTGTTGGAAAGATATATATATTTGTGTTCATTTAATTTTATATATGCTTGTTTTGCTTTGTAATATTTGTTGGTTAGAAGATTATGTTATACAATAAAATTAAAATAAAAAAAAATAAAAAAATAGATATAAAAAGCAAAAATAAATAAATTGTGTATGTTTGTTGTGTTTTCTTTTTGAATGTTAATTTAGATATGGTTTTTTATTTGTAATTGTTTTTTATTATGGATTTGTGAGATTTGGTTTTTAATAATTTTCCATTGCATGATATTAGGAGGATTAAAGAGTTATCTAGATTGAGTGATAGGATAGAATCTTTAAGATGGCAAATTTATTTTTTTAATAGATGAAGGGAATTTAATGCTTTTCCTAGGAGTTATATTATTAATTTTAGGAATAGAAAGTAGTTTAAAATCGGAAATTAGTTTTAAATTCACAAACATATATTTTTGAAGTTTTTTGAAAAAAAATTTTATTCAGTTTTACAAATTTATTTGTTAATATAAAAGAATAAGTATTGTCTAGATGAGAGGCAAAACTGTAATTATTCAATTTTAAATTTTTTCATAAGACAGTTTAAAAAAAATAGGTCAAATTTCTATTGTAGGATGTATGGAAAAAATTAAAATGGTCATTTGGATAAATGAATAAAGTTTATTGTAGTGATAGGGTAATAAAGTTGTTAATCTTTCTGATATTAAGTTAAATGACAGAGAATAAGAGATTCTAGGTATAGATCCTAATTTTGTTCCTTTTCATTCAAAAAATATAGTTTTTGATATAATGTCATATGTTGAATCTAATAATCTGAATGATGAGCCAAAAGTTGGCATGCAATTGGTTTTAAACCAAAGCTTAAAAAGAAAAAAAAAATGTATTGTTAATCCTCTGATGATAGACATCTTAAGTATAGGTTAATTGCTATTGATGGGATTATTTCTTGTACAGACAACGGAAGAAAATGAAAAAAGAATTAAATAATGGTAAATATATGTTTTTAGAAAAGATCCTGGTAGTGTGATTAAAAGGATGTTAATAGATATTATGAAAAAAATAAAATGTTATCTTAATGACTTCATATTAATGTCTTAATATTTTTATGAATATTAAGACTCACAAAGATGGTTTTCCTTTAAGATTTACTTTTGATTTACAGGTAGTATTGTAAATGGTATTTCTAGGTTCTAATTTTTAAAACAATTTGTTGATTTTGGTCATTACACAATTTCTTCTTTTTTTGAGGCTTTTGATAAGATTAATAATTTTAAAATGGAAAGTAATTGGATATTTGGTAGTTTGGATATTGAGAATATGTATCAATCTATTAATATATTAAGCGGTATTGATGTTATGTTTGTGTTGGTTAAACATAGATCTTTGTCAGAGAATAAAATTAAAATTATTTAAGAATTTCTGTTACTATTGGAGGTTTCTATGCATTTTACTTATAGTGATAATTTTTATAATATTAAGTAAGGGTGGATAATAGATTATATTATTGTTCCTTTAATTTGTTCAGATTATATTAATTATTTGGAAGAGGAAATTATTATTAAAAAGAATTGTTTATATTTAAAGTTATTTGTTAGATATTTGGATGATTGTTTGTTTGCAGTTGAGAAAGATAAATTGAAAGAGTTGGTAAATGAGTTTGTTTTAATTCTTTTATAAAATATGCAGAAGGAATGTTAGATTTTGTTAAAGCTATTGATGATTAGAAATGTTAAGAATAGTTGTTGGGTATGTAATAATTATGCTAAAAATAAAAAGTTAAGATCTTTAATTAAACCTAATAGCTATCAATCTATATCTCATAAAGTAGGTGCTTTAAGAAATTAGTGTTATAGAAATAAAAGATTAAATAATTCTAGTGGGGTAGCTTTGTTTCAACAAGGTCAATTTTATAAGGATTATTTGAGTGTTGGTTATTCTGATAAAGTTGTTAAAAGTATTCTATTTAATAGTAATAATATTTGTAATGATGTAAAGAATAAAGAAAAAAATATTATTTTATTTCTTTGCTATTAAAATTGTCTTCTTATAAAATTGCATGTAGAAATAGTAATTTGCTTGGAAATAAAAAAATTGTTTGGAAAAGAAGTATTACTTTGAATAATTTATTAAATAATAAAAAGGAAATTTTTGATAGAAAAACTATTCCTGGAGTAGTGCATGTTATCCCTTATTTTGTAAGAAGGCATATATAGGTCAGAGTAGCTTGAGCTTAAATGAAAAAATAAATGTATATAATAGTAGAGTTAAAAATAAATATCTTAAATTCTGCTTTTTATATTCATGAAAAAGATATAGACCAGACTATTAATTTTGATGAAGCTAATGATGTCTTTTTTGAGAGCAATGAAATAAAAAGAAGAATTAAACAATCTTTATTATTAAAAATTTATGATTCTGATACAATTAGTTTATTTAAGAGTTTTTTTTAATATTAATAATGTATGTGAGATAAGTGGAATTGTGGTCAATGTTTAGTTTAAATATGTTCTTTGTTTGCAGTTCTTTATATTTGAGAAGTCTGGTTGTAGCAGTAAAACCATTGGTAGTGGTTTAGAGTTTATTTTTTGGCTAGTCTGGTTAAGTTATGAATTTGGGGTAATTTTGATTATATATGAGGGTGTATGTTGGTGTTTTGGACATTCAGATATTAACCCTGTAAGGCACAAAGGTATATCTTTTAAAGTTCATGCACTACATTTTATTTTACTTTTTATTAGAAATTAAGTTTCTAGTTGGCCAGTGCAATAATGGTACTATACCCCCAGAGAATTGTTGATGATCAGCATGATTTTGCATACCAGATTATTTTTATTGTTATATTCTGATGAATTAGCACTTAAGTCTATGCATAAAAATTATTATTTATATAATCTGCTTCAAGTTTTGTAGTAGTTAGATAATTAGCCTGTCTATAATGGTCCCATTTAAGTCCAGTCACATGGTTGACTGTTGATTTTTGACTGTTCTCTGTGATGATGATAATTTAATTACTTTTGTTTAATGCTAGGTGAAAGTCAGTTTTATTCTTTGCTCAGCTCGCATGCTCATTCATTTTATATATAATTTGATTAGATATTTTATGAGGATGATGATGTGATTTTATCACCTCCCCATTTCATTCTCATTCTATACCAATACAATATATGGTAGTCACGTATTTACCTTGCTATGACGTCATTTGCCTGAAGGCATACTACTCTAACCACCCGATTTTTAAGATAACGTCACCTAGTGATTTGCCGACACATGTAATCGCAAAAATTTTGTGGCATATCACGTGGTGACGTTACGTCAAAGATCGGTAGATTAGAATAGTATGCCCTCAGGGCAATGTCGTCATAGAAACGAAGAGCTGGGTGAAGGCACGTGGTACAGGTTCATGAGGTCAAAACGGAGAAACAAACACGTGGTACAGAGTAATGCCGGCGGCGTCCATCCTGAAAAAAAAAAAAAAAAAATGGTAAAATTAATAAATACGACACAAAATAGAGTGATATGCGGCAAAAAAAGATTAAAAATAATATATACATCATGAATAATTAACTAAAATTGGACGCAAAATATGAAAATGTAAGATAAATATCACTACAAAATTAATAAGTAAAAACTGCGAGTCCACAAATCATGAAAAAAAAAATTAATAAATAGGACACAAAATAGTGATATGCGGCAAAAAAAGATTAAAAATAATATATACATCATGAATAATTAACTAAAATTGGACGCAAAATATGAAAATGTAAGATAAATATCACTACAAAATTAATAAGTAAAAACTGCGAGTCCACAAATCATGAAAAAAAAAAATTAATAAATAGGACACAAAATAGTGATATGCGGCAAAAAAAGATTAAAAATAAAAATAATATATACATGAATAATTAACTAAAATTGGACGCAAAATATGAAAATGTAAGATAAATATCACTACAAAATTAATAAGTAAAAACTGCGAGTCCACAAATCATGAAAAAAAAAATTAATAAATAGGACACAAAATAGTGATATGCGGCAAAAAAAGATTAAAAATAAAAATAATATATACATGAATAATTAACTAAAATTGGACGCAAAATATGAAAATGTAAGATAAATATCACTACAAAATTAATAAGTAAAAACTGCGAGTCCACAAATCATGAAAAAAAAAATTAATAAATAGGACACAAAATAGTGATATGCGGCAAAAAAAGATTAAAAATAATATATACATCATGAATAATTAACTAAAATTGGACGCAAAATATGAAAATGTAAGATAAATATCACTACAAAATTAATAAGTAAAAACTGCGAGTCCACAAATCATGAAAAAAAAATTAATAAATAGGACACAAAATAGTGATATGCGGCAAAAAAAGATTAAAAATAATATATACATCATGAATAATTATATATAAAGTCAGTGGTGGCTATTGATTTCAAGAAATTAATATTAATTTAATTCGTATAAATCTATTTGCAGATTTTAAAAGTTAGCGCTATTATTTAATTAACCAAAAAAAAAACACATTTCTAAGAAAATAGATTTTTACTTAGTTTTTGAAAATAACACTGTACAATAATTATCAAATTCTGATTTTATTTCCCCAGACTGGCAGGCACCCGCTATACTAAGAATAATAAATTTGTTTTTAAAAACTACTAGGTTAATTACCCTCTGAAAAATAAGGAGGGTTTTCTTTTATTAAAAGAGATAGCGTAAGCATTTGCGATTCTGGGGGGAAATTATCGACATATAATTTAGTATCTGAAAGTATAAAATATAATAATGAAAATAAAATATTGCCACATAGACGTGAAATTAAGAACTAATAATTATTCAGGAGAGGTTTAATGTAGGAGAGATTACAACTAAGTTATATAGAGAGAGAACAAGGTACAATTAACAAAAAGGTAAGAACTTTACAGATTGATTCATAACTAATATTAAATTTTACAAATGAAAGATTAAGTCATCTTAAAAGTACTATATAAATTTTAAAAAATTATCATAAAGCAAAACTGCAAATCTACAAATAACTGCGAGTCTACAAATATTAATTTTCTTTTTTAAAAAACGTATCTTAAAGTGAGCGTCCTGAATTAATAATTCTGCAAGTATTCAAATAATAATTTTGTCGTCTTAAAAAAGCCTATCATAAAGTGAAAACTGCAAGTCTACAAATATTAATTTTCTTTTTTAAAAAACGTATCTTAAAGTGAGAGTCCTGAATTAATAATTCTGCAAGTATTCAAATAATAATTTTGTCGTCTTAAAAAAGCCTATCATAAAGTGAAAACTGCAAGTCTACAAATATTAATTTTCTTTTTTAAAAAACGTATCTTAAAGTGAGAGTCCTGAATTAATAATTCTGCAAGTATTCAAATAATAATTTTGTCGTCTTAAAAAAGCCTATCATAAAGTGAAAACTGCAAGTCTACAAATATTAATTTTCTTTTTTAAAAAAACCTATCTTAAAGTGCGAGTCCTGAATTAATAATTCTGCAAGTATTCAAATAATAATTTTGTCGTCTTAAAAAAAACCTACCATAAAGTGAAAACTGCGAGTCTACTACTGTAATTTATAAGGAAAATAAAAGATGAATATCACAACAAAATGCATACTTACCCAAATAACGATTACTGCGGTGGACTGAGCTGGCTTATATGTTGTAGAATTGCACCAAAATGACCATCTTTGTAGGTACGCCTCCACATAGAGTTTCGTCTATTTCCACAATTGTGTTAGGGCCTCCGATTTTCCGCCTTTCATTATGTAACAGCTAAATTACTTACAATTGTTGAGAAAGTAATGATTTCTTTTTTAAAAATGATAAAAAAATTGCTGAACTATTAAAACACTGAAAATGAACGTTCTGGAGCCTTCAAACCACGTGCCTTTTCTTATGGGAGTTTTTTTTCAGAAAATCCGGAAAATTAATAAAATATAAAATACATCCACTTAATATCATAGAAGAAATAACATATAAATTACTTACAATTGTTGAGAAAGTAATGATTTCTTTTTTAAAAATGGTAAAAAAATTGCTGAACTATTAAAACACTGAAAATGAACGAAGGATATTCTGGAGCCTTCAAACCACGTGCCTTTTCTTATGGGATTTTTTTTCAGAAAATCCGGGAAATTAATAAAATATAAAATACATCCACTTAATATCATAGAAGAAATAACATGTAAATTACTTACAATTGTTGAGGAAGTAATGATTTATTAAAAAAGTTTTCTGAAATCACTGAAAATTAAAGCTCTGAAAATGGTATGCAAAAAAACGCTGCTGCACTCAATAAAACGATGCAACAAATAGGAAAAAATACACTTTTAAATCTCGCGGGTCAAGACAAAAAAAAAAATCTCGTAAATTCGGATAATTACAGCGGTATGCCTTCAGGCTTATGACGTAATAGTAATGTAACAAAAAATAAAATTTCTAGAATTAGTCATGTCAGTGTCTTCGTTGCCATGACAACGTTGATGTGTTCTTCCGACGACGCAAATATTGGATAATTACAGTGGTGAGCCTTCAGGCGAAATACGTCATTGCAAGGTATGCAAAAAAACGCTGCTGCACTCAATAAAACGATGCAACAAATAGGAAAAAATACACTTTTAAATCTCGCGGGTCAAGACAAAAAAAAAATCTCGTAAATTCGGATAATTACAGCGGTATGCCTTCAGGCTTATGACGTAATAGTAATGTAACAAAAAATAAAATTTCTAGAATTAGTCATGTCAGTGTCTTCGTTGCCATGACAACGTTGATGTGTTCTTCCGACGACGCAAATATTGGATAATTACAGTGGTGAGCCTTCAGGCGAAATACGTCATTGCAAGGTAAATACTTGATTACCCAATATATATATTGTAATGGATGTTTAAGACACCATTACAACAATTATACTTTTATAGGGGTAAAGAAAAGAAAATAGATTTTTATATAAGATTTCGTTTGTAAAACTTGATTAAAAGTTTTTTAATGCTTATACAAATATATATGTATGTGCGTGGGAATTATATTTTAATACCGCAGTTATATTTGGTTTTTAATTTTGATTTAAAAAAAAAAGAAAACTAAGATTACTTTTTTGTTAAATTTATGTAAAAGTAAAGTGTACAAATAGATTGCTTTACAGATTTGGGATTTATATTGATAAGAATAATTAAAAAAGAGAGAAAACAAAAAGAAAAGAATTTTTCATTAGTTGGTTCCTAGATCTGTAAAGGGCAATTTATTTCATTAATTAGATAACTATTGTTATCTAGATAGAGAATTTTTAAATTTTAATTAAAAAGGAAAAGTTTGGTAATTGGTTTTGGAGATATGATTCAGATATAACAGGCTGAATCAGGCCATTGGATTATCTTTGACTAGCTTTCAATACTTGCATGAGCTAGTATACTTGCAGCAGCGCAAAAAGACAGACACCAACTCTGACAGGAGAATTGCACAAACTAGGAGACACTTCCACCAACTCTGAGAGATACTTGCACAAACTATTCCTGCATATTCTGAAAGCTGATCCGGTAATTATTCTACCTAGAATGAACATTAAACCTACAGCAAAAATATTTTCTTTACCATGATGTGCTAAGCTTCTCGCCAGGACAGGTTCGGACATCCTGTGTCTCCATTAACTGCCTACAATGTCATAAGAACCGGCACCAAAGAAACCACTAACCAACTCGCCCAAGCCTACCATCAGTGAATCCAGAGCAACAGACTAACCTAAGAAGTCTAGTGCACTAGCATTGAAGTAAATTATTAAGGTACCTTACATTTTTGTGACTTAACAGCTAGAACACCATCATCACAAACCTTCAGAAAATTGTATTATATGTGTTTCCTTTTTTTTTTAAATATAAATGTTTTTCAAGTTGTATATTATGTAATTCGTTTTCTGTGTGCTTGATAATTCTTTTTTTTCTTCTTTTAATGAGTGCTAGTTTCAAACCTATTACTGTCCATCTTATTTAAGTCTTAGTAAGTAAGATAGTAGCTTATTTTAATCTCACATTCCTTGTCATTACAGAGCACAGTCTGGATATTACAGACTAATTTAATTGGCTTTTGGTTTGTGACCCATTTTTATTAGCCGTACTTATGTTGCGACCTTAATTATTAGTAATAGATGATTACAAAATATAATAGTCTTTAGTTTTATTTCTTAAAGCTTCCAATTCATTTATTAGGGGCACGTACGATCGTTTTAACCCTTTCTATAGGTCGATCATGAGCTCCTAGCCTGTCTCACTCAGAGGGAGGTCAATCGATTGAAAGTAATAACTTTCAACACTCTTTTTATTATTATTAATGTTTTGAAAGCTACCTTCGCATTTCTTCTGTTTTGACATAAATCTCTTTTTCTAACTATGGGTTATAAGCAGGAAGCTAACCTCCCTTGTCTGATGTGAGATCACTGTATACTTACTAATACTTCTGCTACTGCCAGTATTTTGCACTCTTTCACACACAGGAAATTGCTCTCAAAACCATATAAATATTTTAGTTTAATTTTTCAAATGTACGTGTAGTACATATTTTAAATGTGCTTTAAAGATTATTATTTAGATTTATGTTCATTTAATCATACTTTTAATAAAATTATTTATTTATTCCTTTACTTAGTTGATTTTGTTTTCTGTTGCTACCTTTCCAACTCACTAAACAAAACATAGATCTCATTTGCTTGATTGAGCTAGTCCAGTGCATTCGATTCGCATATCCTGTAACCCCTTAAAAATAAATGTCTAGTTCCAAATTTCGGACTAGTGGCACCCTGGCGGTTAATATATGTGAGTCTAAAGCTTTTGTCCGGTATAATATATATATATAGTAACCTATTCAATATTCACCTATGTCACTTTATACACATATAAATGCATAAATGTCCAGGTGCCAATTCTATACAATATAGAATAAAATTTATAATTTAGGTTGCATCTCTAATTAAGGATAAGACACTTATTATAGTATTAATCTACAGATTAGCTCAGTTGGGGATCATAGGGTCTGTGGTCATCTAGAATGCAAATGGGATGAGATGGCAAAATTGCACACCCAGATATATTTGCTGCTACATGGTCACTATTAAAAACCTGAGACAAAACATAACCTCAAAAAACAAATTATGAATTTTCTGTAACAATAACAATTTTTCTTTGTTGTTTGTTTTACATATTCCTTTTTTAGCAATATTTTCTGTTTGTTCCAAAGCTATATAGTTTTAATCCATGTATTTTCAACAATGTAATTTTTGGTAAACAACAAATTTATGTAATCTATTTTTGTACAATAAAGTATATTATTGAAATAACAATAATCAAGAATCATGATATATTCAATTCTCCCACCAGCCAAGTACATGATAGACCAATCAGCCACTCATCTAATATGTTTGTGAATCATTGTAATGATAATTAATCTACAGACATTTGATTTAGATTGCACAGATATGTCAATGTTTATTTAAATGATGAAATAATCTCAGGACCCTATTATATGAATAATAAGTCAATCATATTATAAGATGATTATTAAGTAATGAAGACTGTTGTCAAACTGATAATTATTATAATAAAATAAAAGATGGACAATGATAGAGATCATGTGCATTTTTATCTCACATCACCATCTATTTTAAACAAGGTAAAATCTATATCTTGGCATTATACAATGTTTGGTTCAGTTAATTCAGTATTATTTAAATAAATGGTATATACTATTAAACTGATAAGTAATACAGTTTTAAAGTAGGTAAAATCTATGTCTTAACAGTATACAATGTTTGGATCAGTTAATTCAGTGTTATTTAGATAGATTGCATATACTATTAAATCGATAAGAATTACAATTATATTATGTTGAACATATGGGTGTGTGGAAATGGTCAATCGAACGTATATGATAAAATAATTCAGAGGGAATCTTACTTCAACAAACATTTATTACAAGACACGTTCTTTTACAAACACATCGATGATGATTAACATTAATTTCACATTAACTACAAACTTGACTAAACAACATTTAAATTATATAAATGCTATACACTTAATATCTGGAGGCTCTTCCTCTTATCTGTTATTTCAATAATATTTATAACTCTACTAAATTATTAGCAATACAAAATAATTACATATTGACATACCAAATGTCTATATAATCTATTCTCATTCTGTGCTCTCAATGAACTAAGAAAACAGTATCAAATAATCAACTAATGCCATTGAAATCATTTCCGTATGCCTGTAAATGTATACTTACTATATGAAATTAAGTAATAATTTTATTAAAATTAGCATTAAATAAAATAAAATTTTTTAGTCCAATATTACTTTCATACCGGAAGGGTGAATTGCCAGTAAAAATAATAAATGAAATAATGATAATGTGGGTGATATGATTTGACAAGCTATTTAGAACTTACAATTCCAGCGATGGTCTCCTTCATGTCTTTAAATTTATCATATCTCCAAATGTGTGCGCGTTTATAAATTCACAATTACAACACATTTATTGATTATATTTTCTATCGGTTTACTTGCGGAATGAATAAACTTCACAATATGGATGTACAATGAGCTAATCATTAAATTATAAATCCAACTTCAAGTATATTACAGAAAATCACTAAAACATTTATCTGAAATAATTAACATATACTACGTGATGATAAATATGTGGAATGAAGAGGGAGAGCAAAATAATATCAAATAAATATTTACATATGTGCACGTGGGGGTTAACAAGACCCCAAACCTCAACTTAATTCATCAACATAGTAACTACCAACTTTTCTGACACAAATGGTGCAGAACCCAGCCAACTTGTCATGAATAAATAGAACATCTATCACTTTATTTTAAGGAATATAATTATCACATCATATACTATCAAATAAGGAAATATACTATACTACTCACGGCTCAATAGATAAATAAGTAAAATGAGCATTACTCAAGCCGAATAGCATGGTCATCTTTTCAATCACCTCTCCACTCAAAAGGCATCTAATGCATTTCATATAGAACAAATCCATAACAGACAAACTCTTAAATACAATCTTTAGCACATAGCACCAGCACAACCGATGAGAAATAAATAAGCATAAATTTAACTCTTATAAAATAGCTTCTGATAGCGAGCACACATGTGAATATATGATCCTGTATGAAATATTTTCAGAATCACATCAGACAATAAAATGTTATATTAGCATTAATTAAATTATAAATGAATCTAATATCTATGAAAAATTATTAACATCGAATTTCAAATTAGCATAAATACTATCAAGTAAGCCTAACCATTTGGCAATACTGGCATAAATATTTTCATGTATTTATTTATTATTACCAACTAATGAATAATGATAAATTCAATTTGCACCAATAATATGAGCACA
The DNA here is from genome assembly GCA_028023455.1 of Epiperipatus broadwayi. NCBI lineage: Eukaryota > Metazoa > Onychophora > Udeonychophora > Euonychophora > Peripatidae > Epiperipatus > Epiperipatus broadwayi. The sequence continues at coordinate 9,803,200 of JAQFVV010012417.1, forward strand.
GGAATATATAATATTTTTACATAATGCAGCAAAAGAAAATATTACTGGCTTGGTATAACTTATACCAAACTCTCCGAGAAATTCTAGAGAAGATTGGGTACACAAATACATAACAATAATAATAAATCAAATTTATATTAAACTAAACAAAAGAGAAAAGTCATATAAATAAGTAAATCTACCTATCTATCATATGCAATGGAAGAAATGCATATCAAACCTTCTATCATTAAATTAAAAGTTCCCTTTCTATCTTTTTTTTTAGTTCATACTTGAAACTTTAAAAGCAGAAACACACACATAACTCACAATGATAAGATGAATAAATAAACATTAAAACATATAAGCATTACCCCTGCAGAATAAACATGAATTTGGCTAAATAGCAATAATCTCCAATGTTCTTAGGACTTCCCTAATGGACATTATAAGCAGCTTTTGCACATATTTAAATCAATTTATCTTCCATAAACTCTCCAAATCTCAGCAAGATCATCCAAATAAATGTTTATGATTCATGCTATTTCAACTTTGTCCCGACTTAACTTCCAGCATTTAATAAAATTTAATAATGATTAAGATCAGGATTATTTGGTCATCCATACTTATACATATTTCTGATAAAAAATTATCAAATATCATTAAATCACACATTCTTATCACTCATATATAGGTGTGAATGGTAAGGTAATTTAGTATACATAATTATTTTAATAATGTAAAGTATTAGGATGAATATATTCTCCTTTTCAGCCTTATTTTACACAATAAAAATAGGAAACTTATTAAACAAGAGTCAATAAAATATTTCATTATACAGTTCAGCATAACTTTTCCAATTATTATCATTATTGTTAATTTATGTACTTCCAGTATAATTCTATTCATTCCAAGTAAGTTATAGCACAATTGCATTAACAATTTTTTATATAATATCAATGCATTATGAATAAAAGTAAATTCAAATTGTTAGTTGATAAAAGTTGGAACTGGTGTACCTTTAAACATTTAGCCTTCCATATTGGATAATTCTATCATGCATTCTTCACAATTATACATTATATTAAGTTACTTGTTTTATTATATTTCTTTTTTTTTAGAAAGATATTTCACCTTCTCTAAAAAATTAACTAATAATAAATAAAATAAATAACTTTTACATTTTTTAAATGTAAGATTTTATGCAATAAATAATTAATAAAAAATATATACTAATTGATGATGTGTGTGTATGCATCTGTCTTTCCATTAATCTATGACAAAATAAATAATGTTATTGCAAGATGGATATTCTGAGTGATAATTAAAAATGTGAATGAGGTGTGAAGTGTGAGATGATGTGAATGGGCATGCATCCACACATACCAGTTAGATTATGGAATGACAATAAACACTAGATTAGAAAATTAATGAATAAGTACTTATTAGGGCCTTACAGACAAACAATACTTATTCCTACTAGTTTAGCTCTCATACCAACAATTCCTGATACAATCCATTCTCCTCTCCCACTATTATATATACATAAAAAAAATTAATGATTGGTACACACCAACTAATATCCTAAGAACTTTTCAACTGAATTATACATTAATGTCTATCACAATTCATTTTTTCCCCATTAGATACCCCTGATCACTATTGGGAGAATGTCAACTTTCCACATTCCTTCATGGTGCCAATCTGAAAGGTCACTATATATATATATATATCGTAACGAGCACAGACGTTCGTTACATTGTTTTTTTTTATATTTATTAAACATGAAAGTAAATTAAAAAGTTCGCATTTAAAAATTTTCTTTAAGAATTAAAAATTGAAATTAAATATCATCTTAAATCGTACATATTAAATCGCACAGATAATGAAAAATTATTAAAATAAAACTTTATTAAAGAAAAAGTATTTTAAAACTAAATTTTAAAAAGATTTGGAGATAAAATTATATCTTTAAATTTATCTTTAAATATATCTTTGATTTGGAAAACAGGTTAATTAATCAGAAATGGAAATGATAAATTTAATTAGTCAAATGTAAACCAGCCTTGGGCATTTAAATGTAAAAACATCGGTCAGATAGGAAAACAATAAAAACTTTTAGCAAATGAAATAAATCCATTGGGAAATCGGACCTCAATGAAAAGGATCATCACATCGATGACGTAATGTTAAGTCAATCTTTCAAAGTAATATAAAAGGACAAGTTTGGAAATTATTAGTTAGTGATTAATGATTATTACGATGTGACTATATGTATTAGTACGGAGTTGGAAGTGAAGGGATTGAAAGAGGCCCTTTCAATTCCTTCAGCTGTTAAAGAAAAGGGAGTGAAACATCGTTTTCTACATTGAGGACCAACTAAATTAGAAACCCTCCGAATGAATAAATAAAACAACGGCTAAATGTATACCAATATCTTCAGGACGGCATGGGAATTCCCGTTCAAACTTACTAACGACAGATAAAGATGAACTGTTTTAAACCTTAAGAACTTTAGAATTAATGAACATTAAATTAAAAACTTTTCGTATTTAAAATAATTGCATTAGTTTCCTATCTGACTAAAGTAGTTAAAATGTTATTTGATGTATTTTTTATTTATTTGTTTAAAATCATTTCCATTTATTTAATTTTGTTCTTTAAGTTTATTTCTGATTTCTGTTTTCCGACAACTTAAAATATATCAATGTTAAACTTAAGTCAGGCGTGAATGGCTGTATAGATTTGTAAAGTTATATTAGGGGAGGGTAATCTTAGGTTATTTGTGTCGTTGTTAAATTGGGTCAATGGATTGGATATATTGGTGTGATTAGTAGATGTAATATCAGATTCGCTACGGGCAGAATCGTTTCATATGCCGCACTCACCCGTTTGCCTATGGAAGGAATTATAAGATGGAGAACGCAGTTCCTTTCTATGGAGTTTTTTTTTATTGCTCTTCTTGTCAGATAGATGTCATATTCCTATTTGACGAGAGGCAATTTCTTCTCTTAACTTTTTGGTGCTGCTGTATTTCGTATTACATTGAATGCATCGATATATCAGATAAATTGATGCCAGTTTTGGCTGCGAACCTTTAGCCTAAGGTTAAATGGGGATAGAATGTTTTATTTTCAAATGCAAATTTATGTAGTCTATTCATACTCGACCCTAAATAAAAATGCATTAAATTTAAGTTGTTTATAGATGCTTGCATGGATTGGTTATCGGTTAAGTATGTTTTGGGTTTTCATATTTGATCAAAATATATAGACATTCGATAAATAATGATACCTTACAGTGAGTATCTAAAATGTATTTATTCGGATGTCTTTTAAGTCATTGGTGACAATGCAAGTATCTTATGGTGAATACTATTGGGTTACTTATAAATTTCCCTCTGCAATTGTTAGTATCAATGATTTTATATTTTGATCGTTTACGTTTACTTTGAAATGTTTTTAACCGTGTAATCTATGTAACCGATCTATATGCAACATATTAAAACAAGCTTTTATAATCCCATCTGTGTGAACTTAATTAAAATGTAAACTTATAATATAATAGAAATTAAAATGTAAATTAAAAATCTAAAGTAAAGTTAAAAAAATAATGTTAAATGTTAAAGTGTAAACTGATACTAAAACAATTTTCAATCTTATATATATATGTGCATAAATAAATGTTTGTATGATAATTACTGGCAGTGGCTTATTTTATTCTTTTTTTATATATATACTCTTATATTATATTATTAAATCTCTGCTACTCCCTGAGCTAGTGACTTGGGCTAATGACCGGAAGCAAAATTTAAAAAAGGTAAAAAAAAAAAAAAAATTTTTTTTTTTTTTACTTACATATCTGCCTACTTTATAAATTTTTCTAGGTTCAAATACCTAGATGGCGCCGTGTAGTGCAGTTTACGTAAGTCTACATTCTCCAGATCGTTACAATATATATATGTTAACTGACAACCCCGTTCTTCTGTCCTACTCAATGCTTGTCAATAAGAATTAAATAAAATAGATCTTCAAAAATTGACAGGTGGGCCATGCAGTAGACTAGATGGAAATACTATGGCTGTCTAGTCACCATAACACCTGCAGATAATATTTAAATACTATCTACCAAACAAAAATTCGAATACGAATTAATTATATAAGTATTATTTCATAGATGCAATTTCTAAATATTGCGTGTATATGATTTACAAAAAATGAATTGAAAATTTCCGGTGGCCATTGTCCCTTGAGTAAAATCTATAAAAATATATATATATGAGAAAAATATATTTATGAGCATCAGTTGATGACTGACCTCAAGTGCCAGACTCACTATTATGGTGAGAATTATATTTTCCCTACTTTTCCTGTCTCACAAGGTGCCTGACTCAAGTTAGCTCATTCTCAAGGTTTGTAGGAAAACCTATCAGATGAATGGAGATAAAAACATGTGGATTTGAATGTAACATATACTGAACTCATAAATGTGTCTATTCACATCGGACATATTTGAATAATTTGCACTTTATTCGGCAGGTAAAGCCATAGGAGAATATAAACGATAAACAATAGGTAACTTCAATGCCAAGGTAAATATATATAAAATTTTATTATTGATATTTTAACATAATATTTATAAAATCAAATTATATCATTCCCAGCTGAAAATATAATAAACCCCAAACCATAAATAAAATGATAAAAAAAAACAATATAGAACAAATAAATATTAACTTATAAAAAAAAATTATGTACAGTTATACGCAATAGTTTAATACTATGAACTAATCAAATAGAATCATTATGAGGGCAGCTAGAAGCAATTCCGAGTTATATATAAAAAAAAATACAAAGTTCATGTTACCTGACAAACCCTGCAGTTTGGATTAGAATATAGTCAATCATGTAATGTAACTGGTTGAATTCCATGGTCCTGCAGTACTCGAAGTTTGCTTTATGAGAGCATGATATTGTTTTTTTTGTAAAGTCTGGCATTACAGTGTATTTAGATTATGGATAAGATGCGATTTAAGTTCTCGATGATGTAGTCTTCCAAAATGAATTTATTCATACTTTTGTGACAGGATTCTCCCCCATTTCATCCTATGGTGGGTAGTGCAGATTATTGATGAGGTTCTCAGGTTCTTTTGCAGGCAGGCAGTGTGTAGAGTCAGTTTTGTATCAGCATCAGAGGGTGAAGCCCTTCATGTATTGGCGATTACCCCATCATTTTAAATGTTGGCATTATATATCTACAGTTCTCTCCTGTTCAGCTGTTTCAATCTAACTGTCCTTAACAACCTTGTCCACTTTTCAAGCAACGAATTTTATTGGATATCTAATCTATTTCATTTCTTGAATACTTTTTCCTTTAAAAAAAAAGTATTTCTCTTTTTTTTTCTTTCTTTAACATTTCTTTACATTTCCTTTGTCTTTTGGTGCCATCATTCCTGGTCCTTTTTAGTTCACAATACATTCCTTCTTTCTTGGAATTTTTTCTTTTTAAAGTAATTAATGATTGCTATACAACCCAGAATTGCTTGAAGGCATATACAATATTTCTTTTTGCTACCCTCATTAATTTGAGATATGATTGAAACAAAATCTATATTTGAGACAATCTTAAACAATATATATAAAAAAATATTTGTGCATAACTGTATTTTTTAAATTTATAATATTTTAAAAATAAAACATTCTAAAATAAATATTTGTTTTCTTTTAAAAAACAAAAGATTCCAAATTGATTCACGTACATATATATCTCTAATTCCTTATACATTTTTAACCTCTTAACGACCACTTAAATGAGTATATGTATTAAGGGTAATATGTTCACATTATTTAACTTTCTTGTAACAGGGTTTGAACCCAGATACTGTTACAATATATATAATAAAAAGCCAGATGTCACATGACTTATATATAGTTTGCATTTACCAATATGTAAAATTAAGAGTATGCTAATGAGCTCTAAACAAGCTTTTTTTTTATTTTTTATTTTTATTATGATAAATGCTTCTACAAAAGAAGGCATTCAAATCATCCATATCTTAGATTGTCCCCATCCCCAGACCGGTTTTGACCTATGGGTTTCTTCAGTGAGGAGTTGGGACACTAGATTCAGGCCCATATGATTTTTTCAGTTGGAGAGCTGACTTTAAAGACATGCAGATGTCTAAAAGTTTCAGATCTTCTTCTTGACAATTAACTTTTAGATAAATGCTTAGCTTGAGCTGGTTTTTTGAATCTAGTGTCCCAACTCCTCACTGAAGAGACCCATAGATCAAAACCGGTCTGGAGATGGGGACAATCTAAGATAAAGATGATTTGAATGCCTTCTTTTGTAGAAGCATTTATCATAATAAAAAAATAAAAATAAAAAGCTTGTTTAGAGCTCATTAGCATGCTCTTAATTTTTATATATATATATATTAAAAGTAAATCACTAATTGTAAGAATTATAGTTTATTTTATTAATATAAATTTACTGATGAAGGTATGTTTTTACAATTTACTGTTTTTACCCAGAAATTCATTCAAATATCAAGTCATGGCTCTATAATGTGGCTATTAGTTATATATACTAACACATTCCATTTTTAGTGTGGATAATGCATGGGAAGGCTATTAGTCATCCACGACATTTGATATAGTGAAAACATTTCATGCATTTATATATATAACAAAATCTTCTCATAATTTATGGGTGGATTATTTTCTCTGCAAATCCATCATGTTATTAATGATATAAATATAATTTCTATTACTTTATAGACCCATCATTTAGTTTTTGCTTTATCATTGTCAAATTATAATTCTGGTGCAATTTTTTTCATATAGATAGTTTTGTAAAAAAAAAATTCAAAATGATAATTTTATTATTTTTTGTTCAGAGATATCTTTGGTTTACTTATTTTAAAATATAAAATGCTTTTAATTACTCTCCATCCCCATTTTTTTTTAAATATTTGCTATTTGTTTTTAAAAAAAATTTTTTTTTTATGATTATGTAGGCAAGATTTTGAATTTCTTTTGATAATCTTAAAAAATTCCACATTTTAAACAGTTTAGTAAAATAATTAATTATGTCTAAAAGAAGTAAAAAATTAATTATTTTAGTTATAAAATTACAACTATAATAAACATCTATTTTATAAAAATTAATGCTTAAAAAATTATATTTTTAGAAAAATTAATCTTATCTAATCCTTATATTCACAATAACTGTTTTTTAATTATTTTTAACTACTGTGAAATTAAAATTATATATGTTCTGCACTGTATATAAGGTTAAATATTTTCATGGATTTATGATAATGTAAACCAAGTAAATTGTGGGTTGATTTAGCCATATATTTAGCAAAACTATTACTAGGAAATCAATTAATTTTGACAATGCTAATAATAGATTTTTGTTGTCAATTTAATTAGAATTAGAAGGATACTCAAGTTATTAAATGGATTTAAACCCAGAAAGCTATTTTATAATTATGAGAAGATAAAAGACTCACAATATTTTAGTCATCTTGTAAATAATAATTCATTTTATTCAGGGTTATATATATATTACATTAAATATTTTTATGGATTTATTATGGAAATAGTATATTATAAAAAATATATACAAATTTTGCAAGTAATATATAAGATGGGTTAAAATTATAATATATCAGTTGTATTTAAAGGTTATAGTTAAGAATTGGAGTATGAAACTAAGCAAGTCATTGGCTATAAATTCCATGACATATTTATGTATGGCCAAAATCATGAAATGTAGAGAAATATAGTGGAGTGTCTACATTTATCTTTGCTTTAAAATAGCATATGGCTTTATTGCTTAGGCCTCAATAATATGTTTGACCTGTTAGACCTAAGAGCATCAGAATTGATCCTGGAACCTTCTAATCTTAAGATTGGATAATCTACCTATTGCACTAAACCATGATGGGCAGCATTGCTATAATTTCTCAAAATGCAATGATAGTGTGGCAGATTCTGCAGTTCAAGGTTCATGTATCATATCTCCAACTGTATCCCATCCAGTGATTAATCTTCATATGAATTTGTCAGCAATAACTCATTCAATTATTTATTCATTTACTTCTTTTAAATGAAAACAAGGCAAAACTCTCCATACAGTTGTTCCAGCCTGTGCCGACCAGAGTAATCAATGGATGCCAGAAGGCTTGTGCATAAAAATACCTATCTAATGCCTACTCATCCAATGTCTCCAGACTAGTTTCTGGCTTGTGGCCTTTATCAGTGAGGAGCCTTGAATCTGAGAGCACTGCACCTAGAAACTAGAAACTAGTCTGGGGATATTGGATGAGTAGGCACTAGATAGAGATTTTATGCACAAGCCTTCTGGCATCCATTGATTACTGTGGTACAGGGTGGCACTACTGTATGGAGATTTTTGCCTTGTTTAATAACAATTATGTGCTAGTATAAGATATAGTGATCATATGGTGTTTTTCTTAAATGAGTTTAAAAATAGTAATAAGATGCAGAAATACTAAATAGCAATCTATTCTCAATTTCTTTAGGTTGTGAACAGTATATTACTTACTCTGAGAGTTCAGTTGAATTTATTTTAAAAATTAATAACATATATATTTTTGCTTTATTTATAGGTTAATTAAACTAGAAAATAAAACACTTTGTTTTATTTTATTCAACTTTCAACATTATCTTCCATGACGACTTTATTTTTTTTACTTTTTTTCGCCAAATTGAATTTTTTTCCTACTGTTTTCTGTATGTAAAAATTGAATGTGACATTGTTTCGAAAGATAAAATCAGTAATCTTAGTTCTAGTTTAAACATGGTTCAAATGATAGTGCATCAGCGAGGAAATGATAAATGCAGACGAATGCTTTTAAGAATAAAAATTCCACTCTTTTAAAAAGTCTTTTTTAAAAAAATAAATAAACTAGAGCTTCGATTGCAAGAAGTAAAATATTTGAACTTAAACTAAATTATTAATATTAAAAACCATGCAGTAGACATAGTTATAAATAAATAAATAATTGATCTGATCTGTGTTATTATTTATGCATTTTTACTTTTAAATAAATTATTGAAATTATAAAATATATAAAAAAATTGCAATAAATTATTTATATTTTGAAATATTTATATAAAAACTATAAAATAAATATGATAGTCAATCTGATATATATGTATGTCAAATGATATTTCAATCAAATCTAATATTTAAGATATAAACCTAACTTCCTGTTACAATATAATTTCTTATAGATAGATAGATAGATAGATAGATAGATAGATAGATAGATAGATAGATAGATAGATAGATAGATAGATAGATAGATAGATAGATAGATAGATAGATAGGCAGGCAGGCAGGCAGGCAGGCAGGCAGGCAGGCAGGCAGGCAGGCAGGCAGGCAGGCAGGCAGGCAGGCAGGTAGGCAGACAGACAGATAGACAGACAGATAGATAGACAGATAGATAGATAGACAGACAGATAGACAGATAGACAGACAGATAGATAGATAGATAGATAGATAGATAGATAGATAGATAGATAGATAGATAGATAGATAGATAGATAGATAGATAGATAGATAGATAGATAGATAGATAGATAGATAGATAGATAGATAGATAGATAGATAGATAGATAGATAGATAGATACTTCATTCAGTAAACAGACAATATAAAAAAGATTTATGAAAACTTTATAATAAATCTGAATCAGAAATTTGTGTTATTGGCTTGCAGTTCAAATACGATTTATTAACTTTTGCAGTGGTTTTTTTTCTTTTATTCTATGAGTAGAATGATTTAGAAATATGTTTCTTTCTCAGTTATATCATAGATTCTTTCCCTTTTTTCATATATATGCAAAACACTGGAAGCAGAAAACTTGCCAAATTTTGTTAATATTATTGTGTTTCTTTGTAATATTACCTACAAACATAAAATGATATAAGATCTAACTTTTACTGGTCTCACCTGAATTTCTTTTCATTACACATAGTTACACAACCTGCCTACTGATTGAGATTAACAACAATAAGAACGACTCAACCCAAAGCAGATACAAACTTAATTTTCAATGATACTGAAGGCATGTACTTATTAATTGTTTTTAAAATATCAATGAAAGCATAAAGATATATTTATGATAATAAGCTTATTGAATTATTAAAAAAGCCACAGTTAGACCATTTTTTAAATTTACATGCATGTAAATATGAGCCTTTAATAATTTAAAATATTTTTATTAGGATAAAATATTTTGTTATATATTTTTTCATTTGTATTTGTGAGCACTGTCTTTAGTTATATATTGTAATAGATAATATAGTTACGTATAATTTATGTAACATTTTTCAGAATGCACCACTATATAAAAAAATCTAGAGCTTTTTCTTTTTTCAAATTATCATATAATATATTCAAAACTAATGAGAATAGACATAGAGAGAAAGAAGGTTACTAATAAAGTCACATAAACACACAGACTCACTAATCCATAAAAATTCTTTTTTTTTTTAAAAAAAAAAAAAGTCCAGTGGTTATAGAGATCAGAAATTGTATTATAATTATAGAATATATATAGCATACTTATCATATAAATGTATTATAGCTGTATTTATCTTTAAGTAACCTACCAAATATTTATAAATAATAAAACCAATTTAATATGTGTTTAGCAAATAAATTTAATTTATTATTAATATTAATCAATAATGATGTTATAATGATTGGTGACATTTAAATTCACATATCAAAAATCAATAAATGCACATAAGATTGACAAGTCCATTAACAATAAACTAAACATAAATAATACTGATATACATTCAGTATCAAAGCAACCCATATAATAAATACTTACAAAAAGAACAATGAGTGAAATGCATCATAAATAGAAAATAAACTTATGAAAATTAAAGTAATTGCAAAAATACAATAACTATCATTAATACTATATATATATATGTAATAAATAAAGTTTGATATCTGTATTCATTTCACAATATATGTAATATACAAATCAATATATATATATCAAAATACAGTACAATTTATATAAATTATATTCTTTTAGAAGTACTTTCGACTATACACTTTGTAGTCTTTATCAACTATATAACGTTGAATAATCAAAACGAGACAACCCTTAACAATACCCATAGTTCAATTCAGATTTCCCACAATTCTGTTATCTTAACATTTGATGACTGGCGATTCATTAACATTTGACGATTTCTTGAAATCAACATAGCCTCTTTTATTTTACGTTTATTATGACAACGTTCAATTTGAATAATTTTCATATTTTTATAATCAAATTTAAATCCATATTGACAAGATTTATTATGATCAAATATAACAGATGATGAAGGTTTATTTACATCTGTTCCATATTGATTCTCTTTTTGAATTCTATTATATAAAAGCATATGTTCTTTTATTCTCTTCTCAAATGTACACTTAGATTCACCAGATCGGAAGAGCGTCGCATCCACATATCAATCTATATATAATAGAATTTTGATTAAACTTTGAATTTTGAATTTTAGAATTATTAAGCAATCTATTTATGTTATTTGTAGAGAAAAAAGCAATATGACACAAACCATTATAAATTTTCCTAATAAACTTGACCTGCTCATCTGATATAAATGGCATTGAAATCCATTTCATTTTGATATTTTTATTTTTAATTTTATTATAGTGTTGATTTCTTTTAAATCCTTTAATAATATTAGCAATTGCATTTTTGTAATAACCAATTTTCAACAAGTCATTAACAAATAAATGTACATTTTTAATTTTATCACTAGAATATTTGCATAATTTTTCATTTCGAAATAAGAATGATTTCAATCCAGACAGCTTATGACACATAGGTACATGTGATTCATATGGAATAAAACCTCTAATTTCAATTGGTTTAATTAACATAAGATAATCCAAACTGTAATCATTAAGAGTAACTTGAATATCCAAGAATTTTATGGAATATACAATTCCATAAAATTCTTGGATATTCAAGTTACTCTTAATGATTACAGTTTGGATTATCTTATGTTAATTAAACCCATTGAAATTAGAGGTTTTATTCCATATGAATCACATGTACCTATGTGTCATAAGCTGTCTGGATTGAAATCATTCTTATTTCGAAATGAAAAATTATGCAAATATTCTAGTGATAAAATTAAAAATGTACATTTATTTGTTAATGACTTGTTGAAAATTGGTTATTATAAAAATGCAATTGCTAATATTATTAAAGGATTTAAAAGAAATCAACACTATAATAAAATTAAAAATAAAAATATCAAAATGAAATGGATTTCAATGCCATTTATATCAGATGAGCAGGTCAAGTTTATTAGGAAAATTTATAATGGTTTGTGTCATATTGCTTTTTTCTCTACAAATAACATAAATAGATTGCTTAATAATTCTAAAATTCAAAATTCAAAGTTTAATCAAAATTCTATTATATATAGATTGATATGTGGATGCGGCGTACAATACATTGGTGAATCTAAGTGTACATTTGAGAAGAGAATAAAAGAACATATGCTTTTATATAATAGAATTCAAAAAGAGAATCAATATGGAACAGATGTAAATAAACCTTCATCATCTGTTATATTTGATCATAATAAATCTTGTCAATATGGATTTAAATTTGATTATAAAAATATGAAAATTATTCAAATTGAACGTTGTCATAATAAACGTAAAATAAAAGAGGCTATGTTGATTTCAAGAAATCGTCAAATGTTAATGAATCGCCAGTCATCAAATGTTAAGATAACAGAATTGTGGGAAATCTGAATTGAACTATGGGTATTGTTAAGGGTTGTCTCGTTTTGATTATTCAACGTTATATAGTTGATAAAGACTACAAAGTGTATAGTCGAAAGTACTTCTAAAAGAATATAATTTATATAAATTGTACTGTATTTTGATATATATATTGATTTGTATATTATATATATATAATATATATATATATATAAAGAGAGGGAGGGAGAGAGAGAATACCCACACAAATTCATAATTAAAATAAGCGGTATTTAATAAATAATATATGAAAAAAAACACACATTCTCTTATCAAAGTATTTAATAAGAAGCAAATCAATGGAAACAATAAGCTTCATAGAAGTTTACACCAGATACCAATAATACACCCTAATTTGTAAAGCACATACTCATTATGTAATTGTTTTAAAAGACTTCTAATTATAAGAGCTTCACACTGAATCACTGTAAATCAAAAGATTTCATGTACATTAGCTTGTATAGAAATTGTGGACTTAATCAGTGAAGTAGTTAATAGCTTCACACTCTCAAATCAAAATGCTTTAGATTCACCTATATAATTAAAAAGTAGGTTGAGGATAAGAGTGGCCACTCTTGTCTTTTAAAGTCATTAATCTTGTGTTAAGATTTGTAGAGGTCCCTACTTTTAGGCATATAGTCTTAAGGTTATAGCCTTAATATATATTATGTAATGAATATACACTCTACAAATTATTAACTACAATTTTAATTAAACAAAAGATGCATAATTTATTTAAACAATAATAAAAAAATATCTTTAAATATATATATATATATATATATATATTGTAACAGACGGGGTTCGAATACAAGAGATAAGGCAATAGTGCTAATTGAGAGTGTTGATATGGAGCGATTATATGCGAAAAGATATATATGTAAATAGTCATTCGAACCCTGTTACAAGGAGTGCGAAAGTTATGTGTGTATGCATATGTAAATATAGTTGTATGTGCGAGTGTACAATATGCGTATGTATTAACGGTGATGGTTACAATCAATTATATATAGAGCTGTATAAATTGTAATTGATTATTCGTATATATTTTATCCGTTAAGTTTTTTTTTTTAAGTTTTAATAATATTGTCGGTAACACGTGTTTTTCTTTTGTTAATTAATCTCTTGAACATATGAGGACAGAAATAGAAATGAATCAATTGCTGTAGGCAGTTTAGTCAATAACTGGCATTGAGAAGTCTGAAAACTGGTCAGGTGGGCATTTTTGAAGAACAATGGAAGAACTGGTCAGTGGCGTATGGATACACAGAGAAAATTTTACAAAGTTAAAAGTGAAAAACAAAAGAACTTTTTGTTGTGCTCGAAAGGAGAGATATAGATAGAAAAAAAAAGAGACGCGGCTTGAACCACAGATTGTGTGGACATGTAATTTTTTTCTTAAGAAGTCATTAATATTTTCCCACCCAAAATGTCGGGGTAATTCTATAGTGCGAGTTTCGTTAATCGGCCCAGTGGACACTTGTCGTGGAACTCACCTGAAGCGGACTTACGAACTGCGTTATTAAAATAAAGAAATTTTGTTTCATCAAGTGTAATGGTGACGAAAGATCTTTGAAAATTGGACCCTGTCATAAAGTGAGTGAATCACCTACTCCACCTCTGGGATAAGCTATTCGATATACCCTATTGGAACTGTTTGCCATCCGTTATATCTACCAGACCAGTATTCTTGGAGAGTTATAAATGCGGACTTGTCTTTGATCGCGTGAACTAAGGTAAATTGACGTGGCACAAAATATATGTTCAGTGAATGTGTCTTAATAAAGAAACTAGTGTTACCTCAATATTAATTACTATAATGGGTCTCTTTTAAAATTAAATAAAATAACAACATTAAATAAACAGCTCTGATGTATAATTGCACTATTTTGATGCGTGTATGAATTATATATGTGTGTATCAGAATAAATGGGCTGTGCACTTGAATATTGATATATTTATATGCGTGTATAAATGGGATTTATTGGTAATGGGTATAGCCGTAAATAGAATAGATTTTATGATAAGATCCGGGTTAGATTAATGGATTTATAACAAATAAACTATCGTACATAATAATAGACATATAAGACTTAGTTAGGTATTGTTTTAGCTTTGTTCTCTAGTTAGACTATCGTCCCCAAACCCTGAGATTGAGCTGGTTCGGTGCGCTACCATAAATAGATATACATACCAGAACCCTTATTTACGTTTTCGATGAGATAATTCTTATCCATGTGTAAGATTGGCGCGTGAGATGGAATCAAACCATGCTCACAAATATCTTCATTCGAAGCTACGGGTTAAAGCCTACAATGGCGGTATAAAATATATCGGGTGGTGTTATAATGGCATCCCAACTAACGGGGCTGCGAATGTTAGAGAACGGGCATTTAAAAGGGCATCCTAACGTAACATAAAAGAGCTCACAAAGAGAGTGGATTTTTTTTTTAAAAAAAAAAAAAAAGGGGGAAATATAAAAGTGATAGTTTTGTTATAAATCGGAAAGAGTTTGAACACATATTGGAAAGATAGTAGATGGGCATATTTTGCATGGTGAATGTATGGATAGAAAAGTTCTCGAGTGGTCAAGGGGGAAAATAGTGTTGATGTATGTCCTGTGATATATATATAAAGTCATGGGTTATAAAATAGAGGTTTAAGAATTTATCTAACATTGAGATATTATAAAACAATATCGTTCAATATGATAAGAAGGAGGGACAAAGGTCTATCAGATGGATATGGGGTGGTGTTATAATATATGATCACTGGATGGAGCTTACCAATAGCCCTAAACAAGCTTTATTTTTATAAGTGCCGAAAAAGAAAGAATTCAAAATCTCTATCATTAACCCTACCTTCAAACCAATTGTTTTCAAGCTTATGGCTCACCTCAGTGAAGGGTGGGTCTATAGAAATTAGATCTAAAGCACTAACTCAAAAATCAGCACTTATAAAACATGTTTCTATCAATTTGAAAGTCTGAAATTTTCGGGCATGTAAATGTCTTCAAATCCAGCTTAGCAAACCAGGTAGCTATATGTGTGTGAATTCAGCTTAGTTTCACCATATAGTAATAGCCTCTGCAATATAGCATCGCAAAAGCATCAAAGGTACACTTATAATAATTAATAAAGCAAGTTACGAAATTTATAACTTGTTTTATTATATATATATATATATATTGTACCTATATTGATATAGGCACATATAATTTTATCTAAAATTATATTATTAAAATAATCGTTCATAAAAGAAAAACATAAAATTAAACGTTGAAGAGTTTATTGCAGTTTGTTTTAGAAAAAAGATAAGAATTAAATAGTTTTCTAGCGTTAGTTTTTGAAATAAAAAAAGCTACAATTAATTAATCAAAAGGGGGGAGGGGGAGTCTTGGTTTGAGAAATGAAACTAAGGGTTATAAAAGGAAGTAAAGAGTTTTATTAGTATTCGTAAAAATATAATTTAAAAAGTTAAAACGTACAAATCTCTTTTCATTCAAGTTTAATTAAAGAAAAAATAATGTTAAAACTAATATATGTGCGATTGTCAACAATAGAATAAATGTTATTATAAATAAATGGAAGTTAAAGAAGATTATCATTAAAAAACACGGCAATGGCTATTAATTAATTAGAATATAAAACAACATTTCTGCATGGCTATTACTAATTAAGCAATTTTTCAAAACACGTTTATCAAATGATTATCAATTTGGCAACAGATCTTTGCCGGGAATATTTCGACAACATGTTGCAGATATAAATAGACTCTTTTTATCGGACAATAAGCATTCCACAAATTAATTGAGTTGAGACAATCAGTTCACAAAGTTATTGAGAGAGTGCAGTTCGGAAATTAATTGAGTCAGTTAAGAAACAAAATACAGTGCTGAGAATATTTTGGAATGCACGTTCACCTCCAGCCCAGATGTCTGAGAAAACAGCAGATCTGCCCGTGAAATAATGTCAGCTTAACATCTTAGAAAATCTCCATCAGTATCTATTTCTCTCTGATAGCAATAATCGTGAAAATCAGGAAACTCAGCAAGGAAACGTCCCAGCCGGCTGGTAAGCATTTATAATGGAAATATCCTCACCGAAAGCAGCCTCCAAAGAACAAAATTCTATGTCAACATTCAAAAAAGCCTAGGTAAAAACATTTGCTTATTTCGTTCTATACTGTAATAGCCATTGCATTGCATTAATTCGTACGAATCTTTCAAGAGTCTAATTATATGAACTCTATATCATACATAAATGAACTATTGATGTGTGTGATTTAATTTCAAATGCTATGTAGCCCTTTATTATCATTATTATGTGTGTGCATGAGTTAATATGTGCGTGATCCTTTTATCAATATCATTAGTCAAAGTAGATAAATTCCTAGTGTTCTGTTATGAAAATATTCAAGAATGTTTAAACTATTTAGAATGTTAATTTAAAATATGCGTGTGTTTTATTAGTAGTATAAAATGTTTAAATTTAGTAAATAAATGTTAGTTAATAAATTATCTTTCAAATTAAACTTTATTTGTCGGTCAATTCTTTTTATCAATTCCCTTTTATCAAGTCTTTTAACCACTAATTAAGTATAATCTATTAGTGATTACAAACAACTGAGCTAGTTGTGGATTTAGGCATTGAGTTAATGGCCACTATTCAAAGTGCGTTGTCTATTCTTTTAGTATTCTTTTAGAATAAGCAGCTGGTGCCCGTGTTTATACACAAACAAAAAAAAGTGCTTTGAACTTGGTGTTGAACTCAACAGCCAAGAAGAAGCTATGTCCTGGAAATGTAACGCTAGTTATATACTTTATAGCTATCGTTTGGGCATACATACTCTCCGAGTATGTTCTTCTCTGCCTAAGAGGCCGGTATTTCGAATGCACATATTCGAATTCGGTTCAAATGGCTAGACCCAACCATGGGGCTAAACCTAAGAAACAATAGTAATGAGGTACTTTGTTTCTTGTTTGAAAAATTTGTTTTATACAAAAGTTAAATTACGTATGTAAAAGTGTTTTAATTTAAAAAAAAAAAAAGAATTGACCGAAACTTTCTTTTTTTTTCGAAATGAAAAGAGATTTTGACATTTATGCTATCAAATCAGAGTCAATTGGGTGTTATGGGCAGAGTTAAAGCATTAAGAGCGGGTAGTGAAAAGGACAAAAGGCTGGAGTTAGCGTGAGTTTCCGTCTTAGTAAGAAAAATAAATAAATAAATCGTATAGTAAGTTTAGTTTAACATAAGTGCTAGTACTTTGAAATTGAATTTTTCGAAAATGGATCTGAAAGAAAGCCCAATATATTTTAAAAATCCCCAGTTAGTGGAAAAAGAGAAAGAAGAAGTATCTGAGACGTGAATGATGATGAAAATGATGATGAATATAATGCAAGAGTTCAAAGCAGAATTGCTAAAAGAAATGCATCAAGAAATTAAACAAAGTCAACAAGAATTGTGTCAGAAATTTGAGCAAAGTCAGTTAGAACTCAAAACCGAATTGAAGGAAGAAATTAGTCAGGTTAAAACAGAAATTAAAGAACTCAGAGCAGAAGTAAGAGAAATAAGATGTGAGATAACAGTAAAGGTAGAGAAGAACCAAGAAGTTATAGAATTAGATTTAATTAAAGAAAGTCAGGGAGTTGAGGTCATGAAAAAGGTAGAAATTGAATTAGAATCAGATAGCATTGTGCCAGATAAAGTAGAAAATTATGTAGATCAAAAGATAGAAAATAGTGTAAAAGAGTTTTTACAAAGAATTAAAAATAAAAGGTTTAAAGTAAACGTTCGCATTCGCTGTAGACGTAGATTTAAAACAAAGAGAAAGTGTAGAAAAAAATATTCCCAGATTGAAGTAATTTGGAGTTTGTCTAGGTATAAAGGTTTTTTGAGTTACGAAGTCGAAAACAGAACAGAAAGAGAAAGCGATAAAGCAATAAAATATATAAGTGGAACCGATAAGAGAGGAAAGTTAGTTTATATTATAGAATTTGTAGAAAGAAAGAAGGAACCACATGACATAGTTTAAAAGTTAGTAAACGGGTGGAATAATAAAGGAAATAAACAAAAAAGGACCGGAAATGGACTATGAGTCTAATATAATTATTTTGACGTAGGTGAAAAGCCTGAATTAGAATTTCGTTATTTAAAATGATGGATTGTTTTGTCAAATAATAATAATGGATGCTTCGCAAAATAAAAGATTTTTTTTCTCCACGCACATATTAATTAAGGAAATGTTCGTAAATAAACAGTTCAAATAAATAAAAAATCAATAAAATCAAGTTAAATAAATGGGTCAAATTAAGGATTTAGAAATAATGTTTGTAGAATTAAATAAATGAATAAAATAACGGAAGTACATAAAATAAAAACAAGTTAAATAAGCAAGTATAATATATCTGTAGAAAATAAATAAAATATCCGTAGTAAAATAAAATAGTTTTCTGAGTACATGCACGTTAATATATAAGTTAAAGTAATGGGTTAAAAGTAATATCGTAATATAAATAAATATGTAAATTGATGTCTGTGATAGTTTAGAATAGTATTGTAAGATTAAATAAATAATATTTAAATAATGTCCGTAATGAATTTAAAAATAATATAAATGAAAGTCAATCTAAGTTGTATTAGGAGCATATAAGGGTTCGAATCTAAAGGGATCAGGATAGTATAGAAGTGTTTTAGTTAAGGTTAAGTTTAAAGATCTCGACTGGATAAATTCTAGTACCCACAACGGATTGGCTGGGATCATTCCTCTTTTAAAAAGTGCACTGGCAACAACCAGAGTAAGTCATAAGTCACTTTTCAGGGGAGAATCCCCATATCTCGTACCTCATTTTCCAAAGCGTAAGTCTGAAATGGACAGTTGAAAATTCCTGCCATTGCAGCTGCTTAGTCAAAGTCTGATCAAGAGAATCGGCAATTGTTTTTCCAGGGCGTAAGTCAGAAATGGACAGTTGAAATTCCTGCCATTTGCAGCCATCTTTTCTTAGTCAAAGTCCGATCAAGAGAATTGGCAGCCGAAGCTTCTCTATAAAAGATCCCTGTGCCACAAAATTAGTTTGTCCTCATGGTCACTATCCAGGATGAACATTGTAAGCAATGTTACCAGCATAGAAAGAAGAAAAGCATAATTGGAGATTGCCCTTAGCATGGAAAAGGAAAAGATATCAAAAAGCAAACTTAGAAAGAATAATAAATTAAGATTTAATGTGGTCAGAGATAAAATGGTCAAAAATGACGCATTTTACTCTCAAAAGGAAGGGCGGTGTAATGTATCTATATTGATATAGGCACATATAATTTTATCTAAAATTATATTATTAAAATAATTGTTCATAAAAGAAAAACATAAAATTAAACGTTGAAGAGTTTATTGCAGTTTGTTTTAGAAAAAAGATAAGAATTAAATAGTTTTCTAGCATTATTTTTTGAAATAAAAAAAGCTACAATTAATTAATCAAAAGGGGGGTGGGGGAGTCTTGGTTTGAGAAATGAAATTAAGGGTTATAAAAGGAAGTAAAGAGTTTTATTAGTATTCGTAAAAATATAATTTAAAAAGTTAAAACGTACAAATCTCTTTTCATTCAAGTTTAATTAAAGAAAAAATAATGTTAAAACTAATATATGTGCGATTGTCAACAATAGAATAAATGTTATTATAAATAAATGGAAGTTAAAGAAGATTATCATTAAAAAACACGGCAATGGCTATTAATTAATTAGAATATAAAACAACATTTCTGCATGGCTATTACTAATTAAGCAATCTTTCAAAACACGTTTATCAAATGATTATCAATTCGACAACAGATCTTTGCCGGGAATATTTCGACAACACATTGCAGATATAAATACTCTTTTTATCGGACAGTAAGCATTCCACAAATTAATTGAGTTGAGACAATCAATTCACAAAGTTATTGAGAGAGTGCAGTTCAGAAATTAATTGAGTCAGTTAAGAAACAAAATGCAGTGCTGAGAATATTTTGGAATGCACGTTCACCTCCAGCCCAGATGTCTGAGAAAACAGCAGATCTACCCGTGAAATAATGTCAGCTTAACATCTTAGAAAATCTCTGTCAGTATCTATTTGTCTCCGATAGCAATAATCGTGAAAATCAGGAAACTCAGCAAGGAAACATCCCAGCTGGCTGGTAAGCATTTATAATGGAAATATCCTCACCGAAAGCAGCCTCCAAAGAACAAAAATTCTATGTCAACATTCAAAAAAGCCTAGGTAAAAACATTTGCTTATTTCGTTCTATACTGTAATAGCCATTGCATTGCATTAATTCGTACGAATCTTTCAAGAGTCTAATTATATGAACTCTATATCATACATAAATGAACTATTGATGTGTGTGATTAAATTTCAAATGCTATGTAGTCCTTTATTATCATTATTATGTGTGTGCATGTGTTTGTGCGTGATCCTTTTATCAATATCATTAGTCACAGTAGATAAATTCCCAGTGTTCTGTTATGAAAATATTCAAGAATGTTTAAACTATTTAGAATGTTAATTTAAAATATGCGTGTGTTTTATTAGAAGTATAAAATGTTTAAATTTAGTAAATAAATGTTAGTTAATAAATTATCTTTCAAATTAAACTTTATTTGTCGGTCAATTCTTTTTATCAATTCCCTTTTATCAAGTCTTTTAACCACTAATTAAGTATAATCTATTAGTGATTACAAACAACTGAGCTAGTCATGGATTTAGGCGTTGAGTTAGTGGCCACTATTCAAAGTGCGTTGTCTATTCTTTTAGTATTCTTTTAGAATAAGCAGCTGGTGCCCGTGTTTATACACAAACAAAAAAAAGTGCTTTGAACTTGGTGTTGAACTCAACAGCCGAGAAGAAGCTATGTCCTGGAAATGTAATGCTAGTTATATACTTTATAGCTATCGTTTGGGCATACATAATCTCCGAGTATGTTCTTCTCTGCCTAAGAGGCCGGTATTTCGAATGCACATATTCGAATTCGGTTCAATATATATATATATATCATAAGGTAAATAGAAATTAATATTTTTATTAGTCATTCATTAGACTAGAGATTATCCACTTAATGAAAAATATTTCTGTAGTATAATTTTCACTATACCACTCTTATGCAAGCTAAGAACTGGTTTCTATCTTATTTTAAGACCTTTCAAGGGATGTAATCATATACATATGACCAAAGACTTAAGAAAAGGACATGTGATACCCAATATGCACATTCTGTTCTCAACCAGCACTTATCAGTTGGCCCAGATCACAATCTCTTACACATATCTTTATCACTGTTCAGTATATATATATATATATATATATATATATATATATATATATATATATATATATATATATATATATATATATATATATATATATATATATATATATGTCTATTAATTAAAACAAAATTGTAATTATAATTAAAATAATAAATTTAATGGTTTGCAAACAATTATAAACAATTCTTAAATCCTTAGAAGTACTTTTGGTTAATTTCTTAAACCTGCCTTAACTGCCATTAAATTAAAAAAAAAAAAGCAGAAGCAAACATCATCAATTCAAATCCCATGAATCTTGTATTTTAATGTTAGCAGCTTGTCTATTTATTAAATGCATTTTATTCTTATTTATAAAAATTGCCTCTTTAATTTTTCTTTTATTATGGTTTCTCTCTTCATGAAGAATTTTCATATTTTCAAAATCAAATTTAAATTTATATTTACATGTTTTTTTATGATTCAAAGAAAACTGAAGGGGTCATTAAATCACCATTATTTTTACTTTTTACATGCTTATATAACAATTCATGCTCCCTCAATCTCTTCTCAATACTGCACCTAGATTCACCTATATATGATAGCATACAATCACAAAAAATTTGATATATTACATTACTTTTCTGCTTTACAGGTATGACATTCTTAAAATTGTTTGACTAATTTATTAATATTGTTTGAAACATAGTATGAAACATTAAACACATTCTTATATATATATATATATATATATATATATATATATATATATATATATATATATATATATATATATATATATATATATATATCCTTAAAAAAATTCACTTACGGATTTGAAGTAAATGGAATAGATATCCATTGTTTACTATTAATCTTCATTTCCTTTAAATCATTATAATTTTTTTTTAAATTGACATAAAGTATTGTTTATTTGTTCCATTTTATAACCAACATCAAACAATTCCTTGGCAAATATCTCAATATTTTTCAGTTTATCACTTTGGTAATGACATAATTTTTCATTCTGAAACAAAAAAGATCTAAAACTTGCCATCCTATACATCATTGGTACTTTTTATTTACAATTTATATATCCTCTTTTTTGCAGTATCTTAATTATTAATTTATAATTTAATATAGTGTTATCTCTTGTAATAATTAAATCTAAATATTTAATATTTTTGCCTTGTTCCTTTTCAATAGTTTATTTCAAGCCATTCAACTTATTTAATTCATCTACAAGCAAATTTATAGTATTACTATTTCCACAAACAAAAACATTATCCACATATCTTTTGTAAATTTTAATATCTCCAAAAGTACACATATTTAAAATACTACTCTCATATGTAGATAAAACAAAATTGCAAACTTGTGCAACTACAGGCAGACCAATAGGCCAACCTTTAGACATTTTATAATATTGACCTTCAAAAGATGCAACAATGTTATCTTTAAAAAATTTTAAAGAATCAACAATAAACTTTATCCTATATTTACAATTACTTTTACTTTTTAATGTATGTTCAATTATTTTTATGGAATTCATTCTATCAATAGATCCGTACATTTCTGTAACATCCAATAAAGCAATAACATCATTTTCATCAATCACCACATTTTAATACTATTTACAAAGTCAAATGTTGAAGCAACAGTATTTTCCCCAAATCCTAAAAAAAAAATTGTAAAAGCTTATCAATATATTTAGAAGTCTGATACATGAATGAACCACCAAAATCTATCATAACTCGCAAATGATTACCTTCTTTATGTAATTTTATATTTGCAAAAATACAAGGACTTATAGCATAAGAAGGATATATCATATAGTATGCATTATTACTTAAAGCTTTATTTTTAGCACTTTTTAAAATATTGTTAATGAATTTTATTCTTTGACCATCCATATTATATTCTTCACTCAAAAAAAAAAAAACCAAGTTTCTCCGTTTGCATTTTAACTTTATCAATGTATTGACCTTTGTCAACAAATACATATACTCCTTTGTCTTCTTTCAAACAAATCATATTATCATTCTTCAATCTCCTTTTAAATTCCAAAATAGCCAATTCTTATGATTTATCATAAGGCATTGTATTAAATTTATTCCAATTAATTTTTTTAATAATATCGTCAGCAAAATGATCATTACCAGGAATCATTTCAAATCAATTTTGAACAGCTGCAATTAGTTCCAAATTATAATCATTCCAATTATCACCAACGTATTTTGCTCCGTGACTTTAATTTTCAAATTGATTTTATTATACAATACTATGTATTTATTTTATTTTATTTTTTTTCTGGATTAATAAAGTTTGTTTTTGTTTTTTTATATTAAAAAAAAGCTCTTTAGAAGCTATTAATTTTCAATTGTTTAACTTTGTAGTTTATTTAACATGTAATCTAAAAATTGTGGATATAATTTTATCATATCCAGAAAAGTGTATAATATACCGATTGCTTATAACATTTTAAATCATAATATTGTTATAATATTATGGAACATTATAAAAAAATTCACTGCCTTTTAATTATATTGATGGAGAATCCATAATTTACATTTACATAATAACTTTGACCAGAAACAATCCTATATCAAACAATTTAAATGAAATAATTACATTACTATAATACCAATTGTTTATGTGTTAAATCCAGAAGCTATATATTAATATGTTTGTTGCACTTTACATATGTGAAGCAATTAAAGGACCTACCAAAATTTTAGTTAAGGCACAGTTTGAAGCAGGGGATTTTTAAGCCTAATTATTAAACTAAATTCTTTATGGATTGCATTTAAAATATTAAAAACATTTTGTAGTTCATATTTTGAATGGACAAAAATAATACAATTATTAATAAATTGTTTTTTCTCTTCACTATTAAAATATGTAATTATAAATATGCGATTTTTTTCGCATGCGTCAGTAAAGCTATATTTGTAATATAAGGTTTAATGTGCCAGCTTAGCGCTTTCGAGATTTAATATTCAAATCTCATACTCATAGCTTTAAGAATGAAAACTGTTGGGATTTATAGTACACATGTGCAAATGAGCTTGAATTTTTAATTAGTTAGTCCATTGTTTGGAGAAAGCAAAGCATGCCTCTCTTCTATTAATGGCACTGAGGTCATTTGCTATGTAAAAAGCTTCTTTAAATTTTCTTTTGGCAATGCTCATCTCAAAAGCCTAAGCTGGCATATTAAACCTTATATTATAATTACAGCTTTTCTATCACATGCGAAAAAAATTGCATGTTTATAATTACAATTATTAATATAATGTAAATACAAAAGTCAAATACTTTGAAGTTTTTGTTGTTTCTTTTAATTTGTTCATATTAAAAATGTAACTATTTAAATCCTTGATGACTTTTTTATAAAACTAAATAAACTGTTTCAGAAAACTCTGTTATAAAATTAAAAACAAATTTGGCATTAATGGAACACATTTCTTTTTAGCAACAAAGTTTTCTTCATTGATAATAATACTTATTGTAGCATCATAAGGAAACAGCACAATATAAATAAACTTCCATTGGTGATGATTAAAAAATACTTTCAAATATTGTCATAGATCTTATCAATTATCTCTGAGTTCAATGCATTTACCAAATTGATGACATACATAAATCACAACTTTTTATATGATTATTTTTTATATTTGCTTGGATCTAATAATTATATTTACTGCTTCTTAACTTTCTAAAATCATATTGAGTTTTTGGTAGTCATGATTCATCCTTGATAAAAACATTTAAATCTTTTAAAATATTTTTTGGTAATGGATAGTACTTTGTTTTTGTAAACAGAAATATTGAAACATATAGTTTATGTCATAATTTTATGGGCCTATATACTCATAGAAAATTCCAATAGTTTTGAATTAATATATTATTACAAATATTATTTTAAGTATCAAATAAGAACTTGCAGAAGCCTTTACATTTTTAAGGTCACAAAGAGCCATTTTCATTTCATCAAGCCAGTTATTTATTTGTAAATATAAGTGATTCATTGAAACGAATCTATTCTTGGACACAACCAACTTAATTCTTGAATTATTATTCAAAATATGATAAAAAAAATTCATTATTCTGTTTAAAAATGATCATTCTTATATATATATATATTGTAACATCCCCCTGCTTCGGTTGCTTGCCGAAGCACATTAATGTCACTTCTATGAATCTGTTGTGTTCTTGCGTCTGGGGGGTTACAGAATGTTCGGTGAAGATAATTTCAAACACATATACACGTACGCTTTTATTTATTTATATGTAAATTCAGATCGAATCCAAGTAGTAGGCGCCAGGAGAACTTTACAAGCGTCCGCCATGTATGTGCATAAGCTCAATCAACTATATCACAAAACATGCCCATGCATCACTCCAGTCGGAAGCAGGAAACGAACACAGCCAATATCACCTCTCAAATTATATCGCATATATGACCTTTCAATCGCGATCAATCAGACTTAACGTATTAGGGCCCGCCCTATATCCCACAGAACAAATCAATCAAAGCTTAATATTAATCTAAGAAAGGTATGATAATATAATATAAGTTTAATCAAATCCCAACACCAAAAATATCAAATGCATTCATTCATAACAAAAACACATTGGATCACTCCGACACTCATTCCCTATCATATAAATGTGAGCTGAAATTCCAATCAATCAATAACAAATGCTAGTTAAATAAATGGTTTATTTGAACCTATTTAATAACAATTTTATGCCGGTATATGACTGGCAAGCCGAGATAAATTAACTATAGAATTAAAAGAGACTCCGCACATATATTAAAGGATGTTTATTTGTAGACAAATTTATTCTGGTTAAGTTCTTTAATCATTCATTTATGGTCACGAGTAATTTTATCATTTAGCTAAATGTTTTTTTATTAGTTATTGTTTCTAAAGTTTATCTACTCTGGTGCATAAGTGAGTACGATTAATTTAAAGATAGCTACCTGTGGAACGTAGACGGCCGGTAGGAAGGATCCTGAGCGATGATTTCTTCTTTAACTAAGCATTCTGGCAATTAGCGAGGTCTCAACAGTGTGTGTGGTCCTTAGGTGAAGTTTCTCCGGTGTTACGAGCATCCTAGGGGTAATCAGCTGAACGGAGCGCGGAGGTCCGGCGGTCAAGCCGCGAATTTTAGGTTCAGCAACGCATCTCCATTATACTATTATACGAAAGTTAGATCTTATTTCTATGGGTAAAACAAAAACCTTCTTTACCAAATCAGCAACTTAATTATTCCAAGCACATCAGTGATTCTGCTAATTTCTTTTTTTTCTTTTCCTTTTTTTTTTAATTTCTCTCTTCTCCCCCCTCACACCTTGAATTTTTTTCATCCAATCTCCCCCTTGCACCTGTGAGTCCCTTCATCCAATAGGTCCATTGAGTATTACCTTAATTCAGCGATTTCTGGGAATGTTTGCACCATTTTGGAATTTAACTCAATTTGGCCATTTTTTAGGCATTGTTTAGCTGGAGACAGAAGTCTGGGTTGTACAATAGCAGTGTACACCTTTTCTCACTTCTGTTTCTAAATTCAGCTTATTTTATCTAGACCTTACCGACATATATCCGGCTTATTGTTTCATTTTTACTAATTTTACATTTACTAATTACCCCCCCATTGAAAATAATCTTAGATCGCTTGGAATTTCAGAACATGTTGCAACCTAATCAATTTATTTTCTCTTTATGTTCAAACATGATTTAAATGACTTAATAAAATGTCAAACCTGTGTTCAATCATTCATTTTTCTTTTTTAAAAACAACAACAAAAAAACAAACTTACAACTAATGATTACATATTTATTCTCAAAACAACAAAATAACAAGAAAAACTCTTTTACTCTTATTTCAATAAATTTGACAGGTACTCTTATATAGCTGCGATCGTGTTCTAGAAACGGGTGTTTCTCGTTCATTATTAAAGCAAAACCTCTTTTTAAAAAGTTTTGTACCTGTCATTCATTTCGTCAATTGCATATATATTTAATCTAACGTCATATGCCTGGATTCAAATCCCATGTAACGCTATTCCGTTACAATATATATAATCAAAATTACCCCAAATTGAAAACTCACCCAGACTGGCCAAGAAAATAAACTCTAAAACACTACCAATAGTTTCATTGCTACAAGCAGTCTTCTCAAGTGTAAAGAACTACAAAATAACAACATACTTAAACTAAACATTACCCACAATTCCACTTACTTTTTATACATCCTTAATATTAAAAGAATTTTTAAATAAGTTAATTGCTTCACTTGAAAAGACTGCTTGCAGCAGTGAAACCATTGGTCGTTATTTAGAGTTTATTTTCTTGGCTAGTCTGAATTATGAATTTAGGATAATTTTGATTATTTATTGACTAGTTTAGCTTTATGCTTTTAATGTTCTTATATATATATATATATATATATATATATATATATATATATATATATATATATATATATATATATATATATATATATGGTTCAGCCAGGAGCTTCCATGTAATAAAACTATTACATATGATATGCATAGATATAAAACTGCTATCTACTGATTTGTTATAATTTTTTAAATTGATAT
Organism: Epiperipatus broadwayi; assembly: GCA_028023455.1. Lineage (NCBI taxonomy): Eukaryota > Metazoa > Onychophora > Udeonychophora > Euonychophora > Peripatidae > Epiperipatus > Epiperipatus broadwayi. The sequence continues at coordinate 9,831,912 of JAQFVV010012417.1, forward strand.
GTAACTTTTATGATACCAAAATAAATAAATAAATAAATGACTGCAGTTAGCAAATGGTTGTAATCACCTTTTGTGAAAAAATATTTAGTCTCATCCAAAAATATAAAAGAAATTCAACATTTTTATTTACAAATCTTGTATATTTTTTTATGTATTATTACTTAAAGAATTTTAAAATATTTTCTATATTGAAATAATAGACAGGGTACGAGCACAGACTTTCACATGACCCACCACTCTCCACACTATCTCATAACACTGATACACCTGAGCACACATATGTCGAAAAGATAAATAATCACCAATATACGTATTTCATGCTAAACCAGCAATCATCAGTTGGTCCAGATTACCATCTCTACACATATATGCTACAAGTGCTCAGATAAATATTAAGATAGCAAATCCTCCTACTTTAATGGACAGGCTTCAATGTACTCCACACTCCAACTCTTCAACCGTCCATCCAATTGAAAATCTGATGGTGGAACGCTCAAAGGCCACCCTTAGGCCGAGATTGTTGTCGCACCCATGTTGACCTAAAGGTCAATCTGACACCTCATGTACAGGACACAATCCATTAAATATACAAGGGAGAGGCAGGCATCTATTGAAATAAATAAATATTTACAAGAGACCATATATTTAATATCATAACAAAAATATAATAATAAAAAGGAATTATAATTATATATAAACTTAATAAATATATTACTTGATACAATTAAATGTGCTTTACCCACCCTCCTGATATGGATCATGAGGTGTCCTTTTGAAAATATATCATCAGTTATAATAGCAATGCATTTTAATCTACTAGTAATTTTACTTTACTTTCAGTTTTTCATTTTAATTTCTATATTGCCTTTAGAGCTTCACATTCATTTTATTAAAGTAAATTAATAATGTTACTTTTTTTAATTGAATCACTAATAATTGCAATTATTGTAAATAAATAAACGAATTTTTTTTTATCAAATAAGCCAAAAACAAATATTCTCATATCCACAACACACTTCTGCTAAGAATTTTATGGTCATCTGGAAAATCCGAAAATTAATCCATAAATATTTCTTATGATAATTTAAAATCCAAAAGTTTACCTATTCGAAGACGCAATAAAAAAGTTAATTATTGTGTTGAGCAATTATTAAAATAAAGCATGAATATTAATTGTTTTAAAAAATGAACATCAAATATCCTACAAATATGTTTGAAATAGGACTTTTCGTTTTAATCTCGTTCATTTTAACTATTGTGCTTATCTAATCTATCAAACAATTTGAGCCTACAAATATTTTTACAATTATATATATATATATGATCATGAGAAGAGTATATATTGCAGTACTTTTAAATTTACAAATCTATTTTTTTTTAAAGTGATTTAGTTATATTGTTATATATATGCTTATATATATGAATGTGTATATATATTATTTATTATAAGCATTGTGTAGGCCATTATCTTAAAATTTGCAAAATAATATCTGACCTCAAAGACTTGATCTAAATACTTAAGTATTATCTTTCATTGCAGAATATCCCATGCAATTTCAGATGAAATACAAATGACATTTACGGAGGTCTGACAGTGCGTCGTTAACTCAAATATGCTATTATTTATTCATGTCAATATTTTGAACTTTATTATAAAGAAATTCACTTAATAACTTCATGCGTAAATTATATAACTATATAAAAAAAATTCAAGTTAATTTTAAATATTTTATTATTTGTTATACAGTATATGTTCCATTCAGCATTCTCTGGCAGATAAAGCTTTTTGCTTTTAGAATTGGTGCGCATAAGTGGATTGTAACCTTAGCTACTAATAAAATTCTTAAGGCTTGCTTCTCTTTTTGAAAAAAAAAAAACCAACAAGCAAACAAGAAAGTTATTTCACCTTTTTTTAAAAGAAAAAATCAAAAGTAAATAATGATGTTTTATGAAATAATTTTATTTTTACAATTTCATTTTTGAAAATTTTCTTTGTGACACATATAATAAACATTATTCAATATTTTAATTAATAGATTTTATAAATCTAGTAATTTTAATTAAATATTATATAAAATCTAGGAAAAATTTGTTTAATTATATAATGATAAAAGATAGTTATATTAAATCTTTAAAAGCAATCGGATTTAGTTGAAATGTAACATTTAATTTGTTAATGGTGCCAGGAGATTGTTTTGCGGATTATATAATTGTAAAAGTGACAATTTTTAAGGTTTCAGAAAAAAAAGTAATTATTTTGTAGAGAAATTGACTAAGCATCTAATATTTAAATGAAAGTATAAACTTGTTCAAATTTGATGTATTTAAAGATGTTTTAGAAAATATAAATATTTGATTTTTTTTTTTAAATTCAAAAAATCTTTAAAAAAAAAAGCTTATTTTAATCGTCATATAATTAATCATTCCATTTACAGTTAAAGTAGATAAAAGATTAATGTATCATGACATGGCAGTTAATACTTTGTCTTACCATGGTCATGATCTGGAAATTAAATCCATAGAGGATCTGGAAATTTTTTACATGTTTCTACATATTTTCCAGTCACGTTTAGGATTTCCCATTGCAGCAATATCATAACCTACTTTGCTAGATATCAAATAAGTGTTTATATTTAGATAGATTGTTTAAAAAATTCAAGACAATCTAGATTTTCCAGCTGATTGGTAATTTATTAATAATGACATAATATTAACAAAGTATTATACTATTAATGACAGAGGGATAAAATGCAAGCAGAAGTCATTCTTTATCTTTAGCAGGTTATAACAATAAACTAATGATGTAAAAAAATGACACATTCACAGTTTCAAGTCTCTTTTATAACATAACTGATTGGTTCATTTACTTTGATTAATATAATACGTATAACAATATATTATAATGATCAAAATGCAAGTGGAGATCGAATCTAACCGCAAAAACGATATCTGCAACTACCAGGGCGCCATCTAGGCATTTGAACCTAGAAAAATTTATAGAGTAGGCAGATACGCGCTGTTAAGATTCCACTTTATTTAAATATTCCGATCGTTAGCCCAAGTCACTAGCTCAGTGAGTAGCAGAGATAATAAAATATAAATTTTATATCTTAAATATAAAAGAATAAAAGCCACTGCCAGAAATTAACACATAAAAAAATATTTATTTACGCACATATAAAATCATTCTAAATTCGAGGAATAGGTTTAACATTTTTAGATTTTTATATTACTCTTTAATTGTACCTTTACATAAATTTCAATGAGTTTAATATTTTATTTAGATGGTCAAGTATGAATAGACTACATAGATTTGCATTTGAAAATAAAACATTCTATCCCTATTTAACCCTAGGCTAAAATTCGCCGTCAAACTGGCATCAATCCATCTAATACATTTATGTATTCAATGTAGCATGAAAATACAACAGCACAAATATACTATACTGTCAGGAATGGACATCTGAACAGTATAGTTAGAGAAAACATTGACTCTTGTCCAATACAGGAATATGATGTCTGTATAGCAAGAAGAACAATAAAATAAAAACTCCATAGGAAGGGACCACGATCCTCTTTGCCAACTTACAATCCCATCCATAGGCAAAGGGTTGATACGGTGTATACAGCGATTCTTCACGTAGCGAAACTCATACTACATCTACTAATTACACAAATATATCCAATCCATTGAACCAATTCAACTACGAAATGAATAACCTAAGATTACCCTCCCTTAATATAACTTTACAAAACTATATAGCCATTCACGCCCGACTTAAATTTAACATTTAAATACGTTCGCACAGATTTGTTTAAAAATGTTGGGTATAGATCGATTACATAGATTCCACGGTCAAAAACATTTCAAAATAAACATAAACGATCAAAATACAAAATTATTGATTACTGACAATTGCGGAGGGAAATTTATACGTAACCCAATAGTATTCACCATAAGATACTTGCATTGTCACCAATAACTTAAAAGACATCCGAATAAATACATTTTAGATACTCACCATAAGGTATCATTATTTATCGAATGTCTATATATTTTGATCAAATATGAAAACCAAAATATAATTAACCGCAAACGAATCCATGCAAGCGTCTATAAACAACATAAATTTCATGCATTTAAATAATCTTTACAATAAGAGGAAAAAAAAATGGAAATGATGTTTATCAATCGGAAAACATATAAAATTAAACATTATTAATTTGATTTAAAAACTTACAAAAGTCAGATAAGAGTCCGTTTTCACATTTAAGTTGGCTTGTTTATCAATTTGTAAAACTTGATGAAAGTTCTTAATTGATTTTAATAATTGTTCATTTCATATAGCTTATGGTAGAAGAGTCCAGGTTCCTGTTTTTAATTCCCGTGATGCCTCCATTGGAAGATAATGTTCTGGAGATGGCAATAGCTGGTTCAAGGTATCACAGTCTTTTCATTTCTTTTTTTTAAATAGAGAGTGTGGTATGTGCATCCTACCACCTCTCAAACGCACAACGCTGGAACTGTCCGAAAAAACTGTATTTCCCTTTTTATATTATCCACAAGGATTCAATCCACAAAACGTCACTAATCCATCACTGTCATTAGGGTCCGAGCCAAGGCTTAGTGCTTCCATTGGTCAAGCTAAAATCTCTTTCTTCTCTTATCTAACTTTTCATCTGACTTTTTAATTACACAGCTTTTAGATAATTAATAAACAATCATTTCCATTTACAGATTACAGGAATTAATTAATACCTGTTTTTATTTTAACTTATGTTATTTTTTTATTAAAATATTTTTATATTTCAATCTTGTATTTTTTTGTTAAAAAAAATACGTTCAAATACTTTTTTTTTTGTTTATGAAAAAAAAAAATGTTTAAAGTTTAGCATCTGTGTGAATATATATATATGTTTAACAAACATTTTAATTTTAGCATTTCGTTTTTTCCTTTTATTTGCGAACTTTTAAGTTTTTATTTTAAATTAATGTAACGACATATTTATATATCATTACAATATATAATAGAAAATATATCTTAAAAATAAAATTATTTTTTATATCTAATTGTTAAACAAATGTTATTAAGATTTCTTCTTGTGTAAAGACATGCAGGAACTCACTTATGTGGTGAAAGATCAGTAGATGTAGTACTTGCAAATTCTTTTATTCTTATTACTTCTATATCATATAGAGTAAATTTTATCAATCAATAGTTACCATAAGGATTATTCTGATTCTTATACATGGCTGAATGACTTTTATTATTTAATGAAATCCAATTGGAAATTGGGTATAATGCTAACATTAAGAATGAGCAAATAGATACACACAAAAATTTGAAATATATGTTAATCAGGCACCATTGACTTTAATTATCATGACTTAAACCAATACATGTTGAAACAGATATACTGTCCCACATATGTATTCAAAAGATCCCACCCATTTAAAAAGATAATTTGATCAAATTAAAAAAGAAATAAAGCAAAAAGTTTATAGTTAAAAGAAAATCATTATTGATTTTATAGTTTTAAATTACGATATAAATAAAAGCTGGCATTTATTAAAAATATTACATTTTTAATTTTTGGAACGATGTCATATAAAGTGTGATAATAGCCTGAGGCAGTCTTAATAAATTGGAAAACATGGCTAAACCTTATGATCTCTTATCTATCATGCTAAAAGTAGATTGTCCAATCCTTAAGAAGAGAAAATCATTCAGGCTTAAATGAAAGCTGTGCAACAAATAAGATACAGTGGGCTGAGCTGCTTAATCAATCCAGAGATCAGAATATAAATAGTGGAGTTGGAAGTTCAGAGGGGATTCAAAAAAAAATTTTTACAGTGTATTTTAAAGAATATTGTTTCAAAAAATTTTTCAAAAAAAAGATTTTTACGGTGTATTTTAAAGAAGATTGTTTCGAAACATTTTTCAGAAAAAAGATTTTTAAGAGCAGCTAAAGAAGTAAGACAAGTGAAGAATTAAAAAGTTAAAATTTTTATTTAAGTATTACCTAACTCTGATCTTCATCACCTTGGAATATAACCTTTACAGCCACTGTTAATGATGGAAAAAGAAAACATTATTAAGGAAAACATAATGATGGAAGGCTAAATGGTAACAGCTTTCTCTCCTCATTCCAAGCCATGTGTCTCCAAGATTTGCCTGGATAAACATCATAGAAAGGAAATAATGTCATTCAGCTGAATTACCATGCCTCCTTTTGAATGCCATCACATCATAGATATGAAGGAACAAACTGGATAAAATAAAGGTAATGATTTTATAAAATATTCGATACTGTGTGTATTTATAAAAGACAAGACAAAATATCTTTCTTAAAGAAAATTATGAATAAATGTAGCTATATGAAAATACATTTATTATTGATAAATTATAAATGAAACTAAAATTATGAATAAATGTAGCTATATGAAAATATGTTTATTATTGATAAATTATAAATGAAACTAAAATTATGAATAAATGTAGCTATATGAAAATACGTTTATTATAAATGAAACTAAAATTATGAATAAATGTAGCTATATGAAAATACATTTATTATAAATGAAACTAAAATTATGAATAAATGTAGCTATATGAAAATACATTTATTATAAATGAAACTAAAATTATAAATAAATGTAGCTACATGAAAATACGTTTATTATTGATAAATTATAAATGTAAATTGTTAAAGAACTCACATTCTTTAATTTATATTGCCCTACTATTGGACTAAATTATAAATGCTTCACAAACCTAGAATTGCTGAGTTTAAGTGTTTACCAATCTATGGTAATTCTTAAAATAATAAAATGCTGTATAAATCATAAATGCTTAACTACATATTACTTGTATCTGGATAATATAATAAAGTTTATGTGTATGAATATACCTCTATATTTGACTAAATTATAAATGCTCCAAAAACCTGAAATTGCTGAGTTTATGTGTCTACCTACTTGTGGTAATTCTCAAAATAATAAAATGCTGTCTAAATTATAAATGCTTAACTGCATATTACTTATATCTAAGTCAAATAATAAAGTTTATGTATATGAATATACATCTATATTTGACTAAATTATAAATGCTTCACAAACCTAGAATTGCTGAGTTTAAGTGTTTACCAACCAGTAATAATCCTCAAAATAATGAAATGCTGCATAAATCATAACTGCTTGACTACATATACTTTATTAGAAGGACTTGCAAATGGATTATTGATAAATAAAGTGCTTTTAAACTTCTTCTCATAAGTGAACTGAAAATAAATCTTCACACATGGATACATATGGACTTGAAAATGAATTATTGTTAAACAAACTGCTTTTAAACTTCTTCTCATAAGTGAACTGAAAATAAATCTTCACACATGGATACATATGGACTTGAAATGAATTATTGTTAAATAAAATTGTTGTTACTTAAAACTACTTTTAGGTATTCAATTCTATTTTTTTATTTATTGCATCACTCATCATTCAGTGCACTTGTTCATGAGAATCTCATGCCTCCTGAGCTACGTCTGGCATAACTAGACCTAGGTAAGTCAGGTTGTAGTGAGATGGAACTCTAGTGGTGGGATTTGGAACACCAAACACAGAAATGTCTAGATGCTTCCAGTCTCTATGGTGCTACACTCTCTGATGAGCAGAAATATTGTTGTGGGGTGGGGTTAACATCTACATTGGAGAATGCCAATCAATAGTTCCTTCCTGCAACATGCTCATCAGGAAATTGTTACAACCAAGGTAATAAAGGTATTGTATGGCGGTCCGGTTACAATGCATATTTTGAACAATATTTTATTTTCCAAACAATAGTGACTACCACATACAATCCCTATTTGTAATTCCTGACTAGATCATAAAAAATACAAGTTATTCCTAATGAATGAATGTAAATCATACAATATTATATTTAAAGAGATTAACAAATCCTATAGTAATAGTTTGATTACAAATACAATTATTAGTTGTTATATAACTTTTTTTAAACAAAGTCTATAATCTCCATATTATTGCTTTATTCCATATACATGCAAAAAACAATTATGATACATAAATATCATAGGTTTATTTACTAAGTTTAATTTTAATTTTCAATTTTATTATAGTATTAATATAATTATTGATAACATACTTCATTTGCTATGCAATGAATGCTGACTTCAGTAAACTTAAAACATAACTCAATGTATGGATAAATGCATAAATATAAAACATTTCTTTGACTAGTAAGTGTCCTAATACTGACATATACACATATTCTATATGGGACAAACATAACTACTATCTGATCATAATCCTAATTCAATAAAACTACAACTTATACATGGTTCATTCCAAGACTAATCTCTAATTTATTAAAACTAGATAGGAATGAATTCTCCCATACAGATATAAATACATATAGACTATTTGACAGTCAACAAACAACTGCATATATATTACAAACTCACTTAAATAAAAATCTAATTCTCATTCATCAAATGTAGGATTAACTATGAGTAAATGAATCTGATAGATATTACATCATTAACTATTGCATTTTGTATATTATCATTATTTCTTTGCTATTTAAAGCTGGCAATTTCTACAAAGCAATATATGCTTAGCATTTATTAAAAGAAAGTTCTTATAAATTGTTAATATAACATATATAATAACAGAGCAAAATATTTTTTTTTTAATTGACAATTTCTACAACATAATATCTGGGTTAACAGGCATTATATACAAACTCAAAATAGTTATGATAAAGGTCAATTAATATTTTAAATATAAACGTACAAAATAATATAATTGTAATTTACTTCTTCCTTCTCACAAACATTAAAACAGTTTGTGTGAGCCCATAATATGCTTTTGTAAGCTGCAGCTCTGCCAATTAAAAGCTTTCCAGGTTGAATGAGTAATCTGTGGTGTTCCCTACTTTCTATTCATTATACATAATGAAAATCTGATGGATTTGAATGAAATAAGAATCCATTCTGAATGAATTAAAGAAGAAAAAGTTGATTTATAAATTTTTTATTCCTCTTTTGAACAACTCATTTTAGTTTGTTTTTTCTTAATGCAAATTGATATTAATTTGTATATCTCTTTAAATACTTGCAATTTTTTTATTGAAATGAATAATATATTATTTATTTCATCATACATGTGTAGTTGCATCATATATATTGTATCTACTGGAATTTGAATCAATTTTAATATGTGGTGAAAGGTCAGTCATAATTTTTTTTATTCTTCTTGTTTTATTTTAATAGTGAATACATTAACTTGAGAAGCATTGGAATAGGTTTCTATGATAACTATAATATTAATAAAAGAAAGTGTTCATTTATTTAAAGAATGAATGTGTAAAAAATAGAGTTTATAGTCTTGACAAAATTATAATTTTTTTCTTTATTATGTATATTTTTATTACTGCATTCACAATAGTAGATTACACATAATACATATAAATATTTAATGCCTCTAATATGTTCATTACTTTATTTGTGAAATACTGTGTTAGAAAATGTGTGTAAAAGTACATTTCTAATGTAGTATGAAAAAATGTAATCTAAATTGTTTAGTTTATGTTAGAATGAAAAAGTAGTATTGGTATTTTAAATATATCAGGGTCTTTGACAGCATATTAAATTTTAAAAAAAACTGACTTAATTTTCAGAATTACTTCAGTCTTAATAATATTAGAACAAAAAGCTTTACATTGATAGAAACTAAAAAAATTAAGGAAAACAATAAAGTTAAGGCAAATAGTGATTATCATTAACAAAGTAATGAAAGAAAAGAAAATTTCAACATCGAAAATAATTATTACTTTATTATTTATTCATTTATCATTAATTAAGTTTAAATTACATCTTTATTGATAATTTCTTTGTATTTCTCACAAAATTTTTATTCAAACCATATATAATACTTCTTACCTGAAATAATCCATAGCTTCAGAATCTGCAAAAATAGTCACATAAGAATTCTTCATTTTTATCTTGTACCTCAAAAATTAAAATCTCAAGGTATCTATAAGAAAAAGATTTAGCCTAATAAAAGATACAAAATAAATCATTTCCAATAGGTAGATATGCATTTAGCAATTGGCTTCTTATCTACCCAAAACTAGAAATTGAAGGCTACTATTTGAATCAATGATAAAATGAGTTTCATCTCTTTACTTTATATTTTTTGTGTATACCAATGATGTTTATATTTTTTATGCACACCAGTGATGCTATCTTGTTATATTTATTGTCTCACAGAGATATAATTTATTTGCATATAGCTCATTTGCTATCTATAGACTTAAAAATAATGTGATGCAAGATGTGGCAAAACCACTGACTCCACAGCATGAGTACCAAGGCATAGGCAAGATTGCATACAATTCCATGTATATACATAATCATTGTGGGTATCATCATATACACCACTTGAAATCTCTCTTTATTGATTTTAAGAGTTTACATTTTTATATAGTACCATGCCCAGTAAATTTTGTGATTGCTTTATCAATTGCAACCTTTCTATACATCTGATAATCAGTCTTAAAATTTACATTGCACTGCTCTATAATACCTTAATTCTGTATATAAAAATCATTTGGTATACAAATATAAATATGCAATTGCAAACATAAACACACTAATACAAATATAAACACACTAATAAATTATTAAAAATTTTGAGAATTATTATGTCTATAAAATAAAGCTGCCTCAAACTTGAATCAGAGCCCCAAAATTACATTGTACATAAGCCACTTTTGTTATATATGAATATAAATATAATATATAATTTATATACATATACAGACACACCAATACAAATGCAACACATTAAAAAATTATATCATTTATCAAATAATTAAACAAATTAAAATAATACTATTTAAATAATTAAAAAATTAAAATTGAATACTTACATGTGATATTCTGAAATTACATTTTCATCAGAATAAAGACCTTGAAATTAAAATCATTGGAGTATTTTTAATCCATTTCAGTAACCAATCTGGCCAATAAGAAAATTTTGCCCTTGTCTTTATCATGCAATCTGGTAAACTGAGCAGAAATGGAAAAAAAATGAACCTATTAATAAAAATATTAATAAAAAATTCAAATATTGTCTAATTTTAACACAAGATACATCATTTTAAAGAAGAAATAAAACATGAGTGAGTTCTGGGGTTTTGTAAATGTCAAGTGTATAGTTTTTCTGTAATTTAAAAAAAAAATTCAATGAATCAAATGCTGCTAGTTACTATCATATTACAGGCCATCAAGGCATTAAGACATACATATTGTATATTATATGTGTAATAATTATAAAATATTTGTTTTTATTTGTTTGTTATTATTGTATAATAATTTTTTTATTTATGACATTCTAACTGAAATTGATCAAAGATTTAATGTGGAGTGTTGCTATAGTGTTTATGATGTCAATTGAAAAGTTAATAAATAAACTAGACAGTTTGAACTTGGTCTCTTGTGTCTTGGCTTAAATAGAAGCAAACCTAAGTTCCACTATATGATTTTTTAAAATTTATTTTTAAAAGTATATGATTACAAAATTGATAGAATGATGGGGTGAAAGCAATAGTACTTCTCCTTTACTTGGACAGATTTATATGAAAAGCAACAATTTATTGAAGGAATGCAAATTAATTCATAGTGTTTAAAAACTGTTGGAATATTTCTTTGCTGTTATAAATTGATGTCATGTGTTTTTCAATGATGATATCTAAATACTAACAGCAGAAAATGTATACAAAGATTATGTTTACCTGCCATTACAATTCTATGAGATTGATGAATTAATTACCCACAATATATAAATTGATTCAATTTCCATCACATTGTCATGGATAAAACTAGTGTCTGCTAACTTGTAATGTTTTATGAATTAAATACTTGTTAAAGGAAAGGAGATTTACATTGTATCATCATGGTTATAAACCAGTGTTTTGTTTACATGTAATGTTACATAAACAAAATACCTGCTATATGAAAGGTATTTTGGATATCTAAAAAATATTATAATTAAAAAATATGCTTTGAATCTAATAACTTCCATGCTATTTCTATTTTTCTAGAATAACAAAATATCACCAGATTGTGGTTCAAAAAATAGATCTTATAACTATGGTACTGTTTTCAATATATCATATTTGTGGACAATTTATATAAAAATAAATTATGTCATGAACTTTCTTATATTTTGAAAAGTGCATATGTATTACATGTTTGGGTTACATAAATATACATTTTAATCTTAGCATTTGATAGATGAAGTTTGATGTACAATCACCTATTTAATATAAAAAATTAATGTCAATTGAGAGCCAACTGCATAAGGATAATTGGATCGCATGTCCATATTTTTAATGTTTATGGTTTTGCCATATATATATATATAATTTTTTATTTTATTTTTATCCATTTGGTAATAAATGTTGAATTAATTTAAAACAATAAATTTGTTTGGTTGTCATTTAATTCTACAATGCAAATTTATTGGTTAATAGTACTTGGACAGGATACTAGTTACAAATTGATTATAATTACACATCATTGTCTTTATATTGAATTTAATGTTTATTATCTGACCAGATGTAGATTTTGAAACAGTAATAAATTAAGTGATTTGGCATTCTTAAATATTTAATAAATAGAAAGCTTATTGTAATTATATTGTTAGTTACAAGTAAAAATTATAATATTCATTAAGGCTGTAGCCTCAAGCACATGCGTATATAGAAATTATATCTGAATTGATTTGATGATTGATAATGTACAATTATGATAATTATTGAAAATGAGTAAAGGTACTTGCAATTAGATATTTGCATATTTTATTTAAAACTATTATTGATTAAGTTAAGTTAGTATTCAGCCATAAAGATTGTAATCTTATTCAATTACAGAGAGTTGATAATAATAATAAAAAATTTTATTCCATTATAAATTAGTGATTTGCTTCAATTATATTCAAAGTTTGTTGATGCAGTTTGTGTAACTTAGTTGAAATGACTGTCATCTGATTATCTGAAAAAAAATCCTAAGTCTTCTGATAACTTGGGGGAAAAAATTAAATTTTATGCAGATGTGAATATCAATTCATGGATATGACAGATAGAATGGCCATAAGAAATGATCTGTTTATATGCCCATATATATATATATATATATATATATATATATATATATATATATATATATATATATATATATATATATATATATATATATATATATATATATATATATATATATATATTTAATATTTTTAACAGTTAATACAGTTGTAAATTAATTAGAAAATGGAATCACCATTATATATATATATGAAGTTAAATCAGCCAAAATATATTGATGTGCAACAAGCAATCAGATCAGTTCTTCAGGCTGAATAAAATAAGAGTAAATCTGTCTAAACTTTTCTGTTGTTTCATCTAACAAGAAACAGAATCTAGGCAAAAGTACCTTAAATCCACTCATTCCCGAGATACACAGGTCAGAAGCAATCATGGATTCTGCCCTATTTACTCTTCTCTAAAACTATAACATTATAAACAACATTTCTGTTGATAACAGATGAAATTTATTAATTCCAGTCCCAGAGACACAGTGGAGAAACAAGAGATCTATGGGAAAATATTGGTGCCACATGATTTCAAATCCCTAATAGGAAGTGCTATCTTCTAACTATATTACTATTTTTCTAAAAATCATTAAAGGTAATACACTGGCTTAAGATCAATGGACTCTGTGATATATAATGCAATCTAAATGGTGATGTGCATGCATGATATGAAACACCCAAGAATGATTTGTTAAAATGTTTATTTATAATAATAATCAGTTAATACTTGAGTAAATATATATGGGTAATATACTTTAAATAAATACACTGGCAAATCTATTGAAACATACATAATTAATAACATTTGGGTTTCGCCTAATTATTGGTAGTGATTTGCGTATTCTAAAGGTTACATATAAGAACATAAATTAATGATTAAAAATATGCAAATACAGGTTACATAAATGAATAAAAGTCAATAAATATTCAAGACGATTGTGGCTTAATATGCTAATGTAAGATATCAAAATTACAATGATTTTAGATTTTTGAATAACATGATTTATTAAAAAAAAAAGACTTTACTGAACAAAGTGGAATTTGATTTACACAATTCCTTTCTATTAGATTATTCTAACCATATGTGAAAACATTTCATAAATTATCAAGTTGATTCAGTCAGTAATTAACACTTCATCAATCATTTTAAAAAAATGTTTATTTGTGTATTTTGTTAAATAATTCTGATTTGATAGCATTTATTGGAGGTTATTACATAGCCTATCTAAAGATCATTTAATGAGTGAGCAAATAGCTTAAAGTAGCTTTAACATGAGCTTTCTAACTTATAAGATATATAAAAGAAAATAATAGGATGGTTTACAAAATCACAGCATTATGACTTATAAATTAATAGTGGGTGATATAAGTATTAATTAATAATTGTGGTGCTGACCTACATGATAATGCCAGAAAGTTTGAGTCCAATTTTAGGATGAGAGGCTTCATCAACTTAAACAAATGAGAAACTCACCTGTACTTATGGCAGATGGTGTCTGAAGAAATGGATGGTAGGGATTCCATGGTTCAGATTTCCAATGTCCCATGCAGAGCCTAACTACAAACTGACACAATCCTGGAGTCAGTGCTTCCAAATTCCATTATGAAATATGCCTTTACAACATGATCCAGGACCTCCAGGTATTAGTTTGACAAAGCAAGATATATGAATTTTACAATGTTATCAAGGGTAAGCAATGCTAATAGAAATCAGGTCTGTAATGATGCTGATATGTTAACTAAGGTCCTCATAATTAAAATCTAGCATAATGGCATGACACAATTTAACCCATTCCTAAAGGTACGCAATTGACTTTAAATATTAGTTAAAAAGTCAAACATAAAAATAGAGAGAATATATAGTTCCCTTCATTAAACAAATATTAATACACTCAATGAGTTAGAAAATTACATAATATTACCATGCTAGATGGCATGAGATGTGAATAATTGATTATTAGTAAAGATAAGATCACTAAGCTTTATTTAGATAATATGAAAATTCACTAAATCAATAGTGTTAATATAGTAATAATTTGATATCTTAAATACGGCAGCGGATAGTCCACCACTAAACACATAAAACAATTTAATAACATTATTCAATCAAGCAAACTTTGAGTTTGGTAAGAATGCTTACATTTAGGTATTTATGATTCCATAATGGCAGAATAGTACATTAAAATAAGATTGGTTCACTAGATTGAATTATTAGCATATTAAATAAAATATAATAAAATAAAGTTAAAAGTTTGCTGCATTTGCAATAATAAGATAGCAAGAGTGAAACTCAGCAAGTACATTTAGAAAATAAAAATTATAGATTCATGCATTAGATTTTACAGAGAAATAGAAAGTCATTACTTTGAGATTTATGATAATCGGCATTACATCACTGATTATAAAATAGACAGAGAGTTACATTGTACTTTAAATAAATTAATACATAGAATAAATTAATACATAGATGGAGGTTTTAAGAGTTCATATTGGCAGTAGAGACATGATTACCTTCTGTTATTTGAAGACTTGATGGCTGTACAGGTTGACACACATATGGGAAATATTATGTGGAAAAACACAGGCAGCAATGCAGAATTTTGGAGAAATAATGGTTGGCTTTTTTTAAGAGTTAAATAAACATTTGATTAAGACAGTCTCTAAGTGGATATGGCATAATAGCATAGCGGTATGGAGGCAATCTCGAAAAGATCAGGAAAGTAAATTTTTTCCACTACTCAGAAGTCATATTTTAAAAATTTGTGTGATGCAAGTTCATTCTGCAACACCTTCTAAAAATAAAGCACAGAGTGAGTAGCAAAGAATTTTGGGCTCTATTTATATGCCACCAAAACCTTCTAGAACTTTCTATTTGCCCTGCTGCTGGCGAAGCCCGGATGAACATTAACTGACTTCACTGGATTTATCCTTTATTAATGGTTACACTTTAAAGATGACAATGAAATAAGTTCAAGAGAGTATTGTTTCAATCTATTTCAAGGTGAAAATAAATTCACGGGATATATTTTCCATTAACGTTGGATCTTTTAAAATAAATCTACTTTATTAAAGACATTGTAAATTTAAACAAGGTACGTTCTTTTGTTTGCAAATTTCAGTTATATTAATTACTCTCTAGAACTTTCTCTGGTATTACATCAGCTTAAATAAAATAATACATGAATTATAAATGCAAAGAAACAAAATATTTAATAATATATAATTATAATAGTTGCAGCAATCTGTGATACATACGCACACATACATGACTATTTATGGTGGTGGAAATTTAAATATTTACGAATTAAAGTAATATTATTTAATCAAAATAATGCTTAACTAACAAAAGAGGGGGGGTGATAATCACATGTATGTGTATTTGCACTCTCTAGTGATTAACAAATAAAAAATGGGTTTGAACCTCTGGTTGAAGGTTCCTAATATCACCAGACAGTGAAGCAAAAATATGTATAACAGATTTTACTGCTTCATTACATATATATAATGGTGATCCCATTTATTAATTAATTTACACACACACATATATATATAGTGAAAAAATTTGTCTCTCTCACACCATTAATTAAAGTTATCTGGTGTGTGTGTGCAAATAGATATCTATTATTAAGGTGGAGAAATATAATTTGTAGAAATTAAAACAGTTTGAAAATTTAATTTACAGGCAATTGTTTTATGCAACTCAAAAAGCTATTGTCTATGAGTCAGTGAATTGAGTACTGAGTAAAATACTAAGACTTAAACTTGTATCTGAACACGCTTTAAAAGGTTCAAATATGTAATAAAAAACAATGAATAGTGAGATGTTAATCATTATTAAAATTAATCTATAAATATGTCTATGTATAATCATATTTATAATCATTGGTTAGCCTAAGTAACTATCATTATCATTACTATTTATCATTGTTCTCTTACATATTTCAAAATTGTGACCTGGTGTAGATTTAAACTGTAGTTTTTGAAGTCAGATTCAATTAACCCAACCACAAATAGCAGCATATTGTTCATTACAATATATAAGTGCTAAATATTTTAGACGATGGTAAGATCTTGATAATGGTATAAACTTAATTGGAATCAATAAGAAGATAATTAAGATATGAAATCTATAACAGAAATAATTTATACAAAAAAACAGCAATTCACTAGTAAATTTTCAACTGAAACAAAAGAATGTATGAAGAAAAGAAAGAATATGAAACATTTAAAAATAATTTATTAAAATAAAATCTAGTACCTGGAGTTTTGTAGTAGAGTATGAAAAAAATAATGTTATAAAAATTATTACTGTGAACTGGCAATAATAATAACGTAAAAAATATATAAAAAAATATATGCGGGGTTTGAACTCAGATTTTCACACAACCCACCACTCTCAGTGCCATCTCATATTGCTGACTCACCTGATTACACACATGCTGAAAAGATAAATAATCACCAATATACGTATTTCATGCTAAACCAGCAATCATCAGTTGGTCTAGATTACTATCCTCACACATATATACAATCAGTGCTCAGCTTTATATTAAGATAGCCAATCTTTATACTGTAATGGACAGGCTTCAAACTATTCCAACTCACAACTCTTTAGCCTTCCATTTCATTGAAAATCTGATGATGGAACGTTCAAAGCCCTTGATAGTACCAGGGTTATCATCCTACCCATGTTGACATATTAATCATTCTGACCCCTCATGTACTGGAGAATAATCCATTTATACATACATATGTGAGGGATGGGCAGACCTTTTACACAATATTGGAATAGCTTGAAGCCTGTCCATTAAAGTATAAAGATTGGCTATCTTAATATAAAGCTGAGCACTGATTGTATATATGTGAGGATAGTAATCTAGACCAACTGATAATTGCTGGTTTAGCATGAAATATGTATATTGGTGATTATTTATCTTTTCAGCATGTGTGTGATCATGTGGGTCAGCAATATAAGATGACACTGAGAGTGGTGGGTCATGTGAAAATCTGAGTTTGAACCCTGCATATATTACATATATAAAGGCAGGTTTAAGCCTGTACAATGTATTTAAAAAAATAGTAGTAGTTAGAGATTCTGCTTTATGTAAAAGAAATTATAGATAGTTATTTTATATTTTTATCTTAAAAAAATAATACTATAGACAGTTTCAAAAATATTCTGAAACACTTTGAAATAAAATTATATATCCTACTAATTATAATATTAATAACATTCTATTCATTTAAATCTAAATACTTGATCTCATTATAAAATTCCATATGGAGTTTGTGAATATTCTTAAATATATAATTATCATCTCAATGCTAAGAGAGACAAATCTATTAATAAAGTAAAAAAACATTCAGTATTGTTAGTACTATTTTTCTATATTGTAGAAAATTTTCAAACATCAAAATTTCACTCGAATATGACATTCACCAACAAAAAGTCTCAGAAAAGCCATTGAAATTCTTAAGAAACTGAATATATATATATATATTGTAAGGAATGAAAAATCCACCCTTTCTTTTGAAGTGCCATTATAGTTTTTAAAAAAATCTCTTTGATTTGTTTATTAGATAAGGATTTGTAAATAGACTGTTATTCTTATTGTTGTTAGTTTTCATTCATTGTTATTTGGTTCATTTTTATTTATTTATTCTGATATGCCTTTGTTTTGAGATGGTGAGATTTTAATAGTAATGGATATATATAAATTTATGAGTGCGTGTGTGTATATAAATAATTATCAACATTAGCATTTAAATAGGTACTTATAATTAGATTGTACTTTTATTTTTTTTATTTTTTGGGGGGAAATTATAAAAGATGTAATGGTATTATTTTGGGGTTGTTTATTTATTTTGTAAATTGTAAAAATAAATTTTTTAATGTAAAAAAATATTTCAAAATCAACAATCAACAGTGTTAAAGATTTTTAAGTTAGTGAGTAGTTTATAACAATAGGACAAAAATTACTATGGAAACAAAAAAAGGAGAATTGCCATAAGATAAAAAAGAAAGTCATAACTTTATTTTGTCTATTCCACAAATTATTTTTTTGGATATCAATATAATAACTACAGGCCCAAGATATAACATCAAAATAATTGGCTAAGTACACTTTATTATCCAGGGCACTTTCAGCCCTTTTGCCTATCTGATTTCATTATTGGAGTCCAGTAAAATATGCAGCTTAAAATCAAAGCTGTCTTTGTAAGCAAACCTCAGAAAAATAGCTATATCTGTATTTTTTTAAAGTTTTAAGTTTGTTTTAATGGTCCTAAATTTAATAGTCAAAAGCGAATTTATTTCTATAGCTGAATCTATAAATTTACACTTTGATAATATATATATTTTAAAGTTATTTCAATCTACCCTGGGATAGACAAAACAAAATAAAAATGCTTGAAATAATTAGTGGACTGTGAAATGAAGGGACAGTAAAGAAAATTAAATAGGATAATTAAAATTTGGTCATTTTTTTTATTTGTTTATTATTATTTTTTTATAACATTTTAAAATTTATCTTTATAAAAGTATATTTTCTTTTTGAATGTTTGAAAGTCAATTTTTAATATATATATATTTGTTTGTTTTTTTTTGTCAGAAATTTATATCTTAAATTGCGCAAATATATTGTTAAATGCCAAGGTAAAATAGTGATTGTAATAATAATAATATTATATTTGATTCACATTTTGCATAATATATTAAATAATAAATGTCAGGTATAAACTTAAACTAGAAAACGAATAACCTATACTTATTTGCATAGGAGTTGTATA
This sequence comes from Epiperipatus broadwayi, assembly GCA_028023455.1. NCBI lineage: Eukaryota > Metazoa > Onychophora > Udeonychophora > Euonychophora > Peripatidae > Epiperipatus > Epiperipatus broadwayi. The sequence goes on from JAQFVV010012417.1 coordinate 9,851,875, forward strand.
TAAATATACAAATTATTATAGAATCATATTTTCAAATTTTATCATTATTCAATAATTATCTTAACTCTTCAATTAATTTAATTGTATTGTTAGATGTATTTTAAAAGACAGGTATCAGATCATAGTAATGAATACTAAAGTTATAGATTAATATCCTCACATGTTCATTATGTAGAAGTTGTTTTTTATATATGTTTTGCTTATACATAAAGCTTCATATGACATGATATATATATATATATATATATATATGTGTGTGTGTGTGTGTGTGTGCATGCTAGGCATTTAATAAAGCCTTGAGTTGATAAAGTTATGAAGTAAATGTTGAACTTTGCAGGCTAGAATATAAGCCTTATATTAATAAGAAGCCCAAGTAGTTGATGTTCATAATAAAAAACATGGTTCAAAATAAAGTAAAATAAATAAATCTTTATAGCATAGTGAAAAGCAGCTTTTTACATTGTTTTTATTTTTATTTTTTTTGTATCATCTTGTGTGTCAATCCAGTTTTAAAGAAATGCATCTCTAAAACTATATTATTAATTTAACAAGCTACTACTAATTTATTTATTTATTTATTTATTTATTGATATATTTTACAACAGTACTATACAATTTTTATGTAAAATATAAATTGCAAGTTATGTTTATTGTTGGTAAATCTTTTATTTGATTTATATTTTAAAAAATTGAACATTTGAAAAGCAAACCAGTTTTTATGTTTTCCACATATATATTTATGCTATTATAAAATATAAAATCACAATCTTGGAATAAAGCTTATATCATTTGTTTTATATAAAAAGAATGACTTTGTGTTTTCATTTGACATTTATTAATATCTGGCTTTTCTCTTTTTAGTACATCAGTTATTAGTTGGTTGACAAATTCATCCATTGACTAAATGGTAATATTGTGTATTAGTAGATTATTTTTATAAGCCATCAGTAATTAAAATATTAAATGACATATAATCTTGTTTGTGAACATATATATTGGATTCAACAAAATTCCCTTTGTTCCAATTTATATTTAGTAAGTAATAAAATTGTTAGTTAGATTAACCCTGAGAATTGACCAGTTAACATGCCTTAGTCAATGCTCTGTAGTATCTAGGTTTATTTTTTTATAGCTAAATGAAGTAACAATATAAATAGTGATTAGATTACATTCACTCATGTGTAATATATTTTCTATAGTGTAGATAATTTATTATCCATAACTTTATAAATTAGTAATGTGTACAAATAAAGTTAAACATCATATCCTCATTTATTGTAATTCATATTCAATGGCTGGGATTAATTATATTTTATTATATTTATTTTTGAATGAAAATTAATCAAAACCTGAGATACATGATGGTGGATATAAATTGTCCATTTAAATTAATCCACAATTATAGGAGTGATTTCATTTCTATTTGTATGTATATCATGTTGTATTACATTTGGTATCCCAATTGGAGTTCTTATCCCATTTGTGGTTATCGACAATTAGGACAATTTCATTTCTTCAAATGTAAATAAAATTTTCTATTACAATTTCATCTTTCTTCATTTAGATATTACATACTATATATATATATCATCATTAACCATTATTAATCCACTGCAGGATGAAGGTCTCTCCAAGTATAATCTATCTTCTCCGATCTTTAGCTTTTCTTCTCCACAACACCCCTGCACATTTTCTTATTTCATCCATCCATCTCACATGTGGTCTCTTTCTGGGTCTTTTACAATCTCTTGGAATCCAGTTTAAAATTTCAATTGTCCATCTATTATCATCTCTTCTAGCAATATGTCCAGCCCAACTCCATTTCAATCTTTTAATTTTTTCAATAAGGTCAGTAACACCTGTTTGTTGTCTTACCCATACATTGCATTTTCGATCTCTTCTTGTTACTCCCAACATACATCTCTCCATACTCCTTTGAGTGGTCTGAAGTCTCTGTATTGCTCTTCTATTAAGTGTCCAAGTCTCAGATCCATAAGTAAGAACTGGTAAAACACATTTGTTAAAAACCATCCTTTTCAAACACATAGGCATATTTCCTTTTAGTATCAAGTTATTTCTACCAAAAGCACTCCAACCAAGTTTAATTCTATGATTAATTTCCTCCATTATGTTTCCATCTGTATTAATAATCTGACCAAGGTATTTGTAACTGTTAACTTCTTCTAATTCTTCATAATCAATCTTTATTTTCATATTTTGAGCAAATCGATTAAACATTACTTTAGTCTTTTTAACATTTATCTTTAGTCCTACTTTTCTACTTTCATCTGCTAACTCCTGCAACATTTCCTGCAGCTCTGAAGCATTATTTGCAAAAACAACTACATCATCTGCAAAATCTAAATGACTTAAATACTCTCCATTTACTTTCACTCCTTTAGTTTCCCATTTTAATCCACAAAATACTTCTTGCAGCACTGCTGTAAAGAGTTTTGGAGATATGGAGTCACCTTGTCTTACACCTTTCTCAATGTTGATTTTTCCAGTATCATTATGTAATCTAATTGTTGCTGTTGCATTTTTATAAATATTCTTTAAAATATGACAATATCCTGGATCTATACCTTGATGATCCAATGCTTTAATCACTGAAGAAATGTGTATAGAATCGAATGCCTTTTCATAATCTACAAATCCAAAACATAATGACAACTCATATTCATTTGTCCTTTCTATGACTTCTCTCAATACCTGGATATGATCTATTGTACTAAAACCACTTTTAAATCCAGCTTGTTCTCTTGGTTGGTGGAAATCCAAAGTTCTCTGTAGACGAGTTGTAATTATCTTGGTAAAAATTTTATATAAAACTGATAAAAGGCTGATAGGTCTGTAATTTCTAATATCTTCTTTATCACCTTTTTTAAATATTAATATTATTACTGCATTCTTCCAATCTTCTGGTACATCTTTATCATTTAGACATTTGGTATATAACTTTGCTAAAATTGTTTCTATTTCTTCACCTGCTTCTTTTAATATATCAATTATAATTCCATCATTTCCTGGAGCCTTTTCTTTCTTCATACACTTAATTGCATGTCTCACTTCTTCATTTAAAATTCTGGGCAATTCGGAAGATGTAATAGATATAGGAGGTACTTGTTCTTTATTACTATATAATTCTTGATAAAAATCTTCTACCAATTTCATGATGTCATCTCTCTTTTTAGTAATAATTCCATCTTTTTTTCTTATTGCAGATATAAATTTCCTACCAATACCAAAATGTTGTTTAACATTTTTGAGACTTTTATTTTCTTCTACAGCTTTCCTTGCTATTTCACAGTTATACTTTCTTATATCATTTTCAACTCTTTTCCATACCATTTTACAAAATTCGAGATATTCAATTCTTTTTAATACATCATTTTTGTATATCTTCATATTCCTTCTTTTCTTCATAAATTCTCTAGTCTCAGTAGAAATTTTATTAGTCAATTGCTGCTTTTTTCTACCAGCTATGTTTGTTGCAGTTTTTAAAAGTGTATCAGTTATTTTCATATTAATTTCATTCAAATCTGTATCATGTTCAAAATCTCCTAACACTTGAAACCTATTTGTAAGTTCTAATTTAAATTCATTAGAATGTTTCTGAAGATTAGGAATATCAACTGTAAATATTGTTTTTCTTAATAATTTTTGTCTCTCTAGTTTTACATTAACATGTAACTTACACCTTACTAATCGATGATCACTTCCTGTGTTAAATTTATTAAGAACATTACAATCTTGAAATATGTATTTTCTGTTAGTCAAAATATAATCCAATTCTGCTGTACCTTCATTTGGATGCTTCCATGTCCATTTCCTTTTAACATTTTTCTCAAAAAATGAATTCATAATATAAAGTTTTTCTTTTTCTGCAAACTCCACAAGTCTATGTCCTCTCTCATTTCTATTACCATAACCAAAATTACCTACAGCAATTTCATCTTTCATTTGTCTACCAATTCTAGCATTAAAGTCTCCCATAACAATTTTAAAATGTTGTTTACTCTGATCAAAAGCCTTTTGTACATCCATATAAAAATCTTCTACTACTTCATCACTATGAGAACTTGTTGGGGCATAAACCTGAATTATCTGCATTTGGTATCTGCTATTAAGTTGTATAACTAATCTTGCCACTCTGTCCAATACACCATCAATCTCCACAATATTGTTCTTCCACTTTTTATTTATAATGAATCCTACTCCACTTGTATTTCCAATATGTGTGCCTTTATAATAGAGTATATGTCCACTTTTTAAATCAATTGTTTCTTCTCCTTTTCTTCTAACTTCACAAAGTCCAATAATGTCCCATTTAATATAAGACAGTTCTTCTTCTAATTCTTGCAATCTTCCTTCACTTGAAAGTGATCTGCAGTTGTAAGTACCTAAATAAAAAGTCATCATCAAATGGCAGCCTGGGTCCGCAATCAGGGGATTCTTAGCACCCTCTGCCTTCGGCCACCAACTGCTGCCTTGGTTGGTGACTTTACAGCCTCCTGGGAATAAGGGCCATGCTTTATTTTTGTCTGTCATAATTGTATATATGTATTGGAAAAATATTTATCATTTACACAAACATTCATTCTGCCTTATCAGGCACTGAGAAGAAAGACCATGGTGTTTCTTGATCTTAAACTCAGAGGTAAAAAGCCAATAAACTCACCATGCTGGCTAATGCATGTTGGTGAGCAGCCCATCCATGTTCGTATACTATATGAATAATCACATAGTAATAACAGCTGCAACGACAAGAACGTATGGAGTGGACATTAGGAAATTTGCCCTGCTCGGTTCCTTTAAGGCCTCCAAGAGGAATCAAAGGGTCTCCTTTCAGTTAATAGCAAACTCCTTTCTGCAGCCATATATATATATATATATTACTTTCTCCAATTTTTTTTAAACATCCTTACTCAAAATACCTATTCATTTTATATTGTATTATTAACATCACATTTTCACATTTTTCCAAAATTTATATTTTTGATTTTTGCTGAATAGGCTTACCAGCTAAATAACATAACCACATCAATAAAAATATTAATTAAATATGAATGAATCAGAATATCTTTGTCTGTTAGCCATGAAAATTATTTTAATATATATAATATTCTTAATTTATTGACATGGACATATCCATGACCTGTATTAAAATTCAAAAAAGCCTGTCAATTTTTTCAGCTTAAAAATTTTAAATAAGAGCTCTACAACTTTTTTAAAAGACATTTATAGCTAACCTAAATAGCTGGCAAACATTGATGATAATCTAATATTAATTGAAAGCTAACATAAAAATCTTTACTATTCAATAGTTTATTAATTTAGAATCATCTATTTTCCAATATATCATAATATAGTATAGAGGTATTGTGGAAAGACTTTTGACCTATAGTAGTCATTTTACGATTATATTTTTTTACTTACTTCATAAACTCTCAATATTTATTTACATATGTATTTACAAACTGTACCAACACATTTAATGTATATAGCATAATTTTTTTTATTTTCTTTCAATATTAGCAATGGAGAAAAAATTTGCTGTTGAATGCTTTGACATTCTACAGTTCCCAATTCTCCATTTAAAATCTGGTCCTTTGGGAATTAAAAATCAGACAAATAGCTTTTTAACAGAAAATTTGTTATTACTTTAAGATACTGAAGAATTTTTAAGAAAAACATTATCACGTAATTGCTTCAAAATATTGACTAACACTTCGTAAACTACTGCTTCTTTGAGACTATAAAACAAATTGATTTACAAGTATAGAAGTAGTTAAAAAAAATTAAAACAATTTTAAATTCCTGCATTATATTATGAAATTTTAATCTTTTACATTTTATAACTTGCTTAATATTTATTAAACTCACGGATCTATAAATTAATTTTAAAATAAATAAATATTTATTATAACTCGAAAAATAGTTTTACCATCAGCCTAATATATCACAACTTTCCAGAATTATATGAATTAAATTCATAACAAATAGAAAAAGGCCAAAACTATTTTATATAGATTAAAACTTGTTTATTCCCAAATAAAAACAATGTTATAGAGAGATATCATTAACCACATTATAAACAATGAGAAAGAATACAATTGCATTAAAATTATTCTGAAGACCTTATCACAAGAAATAATGAAGCATCACATTTTATCTTAATGTAATTACAAAACGATTAGGCAGAGAACACATATTGTGGTATTAAATTATGCGAATGCTTTTTAGTACTAAAAGATTTGTAGGGAATAGCATGTTTAGTAATAATGCATGCTATATTTAAATTGACATGTTAGGTATTGAAAAAAAATTTGCCCATAAATAAGATGATTTCAGCATAATTTCATGTTAGTTTTTTTTAGACCCATATTTTTGTAATTAGAAAAAAGTTTAAATAAATCTAAATTTGCTAAATAATGTAAGTGCATTAAATATTATTTTCAGAAAGAAAACTAATTTTAATAAAAGAAATTGATTTAATTAGTTAAAGATCTATCAAATTAGTTGAAGAAAGCTCTTTGAAGATAATTAGTGCTCATGTGATAACAGCTGTTTAGGCATCACTTTGAATAGGTCTTTTGTACAAGATTTTCAAGTATCTGATTTATAATTCATATTCATAAACAATTGACTACTTTTATTTTTTTATTTAAAAAGATTTCTTGTGACCGTCATTTATATTTACATAAATTTGCATTAATTTGAAATTAAAGATCAATAACAAAATTTGGAATATACTATTATCATACTTTTTAATACTAAAATAAATATTTTATTTATTTTACATCAAATTGTCAATAAATTCATACCTTTAGAAATACTATCTTTAAACAATATAAAAACTGATATTTTCAGTTATATCTCAAATACATAAGATATTTTAAAATAGAAAGATATATTTAGACAGACAAATACTAATATATAAAGCATGATTTTAAAAACATAAATATATGCATTGTTCATCATTATGCAGCAGCTGGTTAAAATTTTACTTTCAGTGACAAAGATTTTAAAAATGATGATCCATAATTCTATCAGAATTTGTAGTTTATAAAGGGATACAATGAGCAAATTATACCAATAATTCTAGTAAATAGATATATAATATTTTTTTCATTATTTGTATTACTTATTATTTAGATCTGTTGTATAACTTTATTATCAAAATTATATACTGTAACCATTTGGGTTACATAGCACACAATAATGTAGTGTGTGTGCATTATATATATATATAAAGTAAAGGAAAATTAGAAATAAACACAGACATAAATTGTAGTAGATATTTTCTGCATTCACTGAAATAAAAGTAATAAATAAAGGGTTAAATAACTCTGGATTTAAAATAATATTTTATTATAAAATTAAATCTTTAAAAAAAAGCCTGATAAATAAAAATTAATATTTTTATTCTGATTTTGAAAATTTAAAAATAAGCATGTTTTCTGATAATTATAAAAATGTCCACTTTTGAAATATCTTAATTAATTTGTAAATTTCTATTATCTAAGTAAAATCATGTATGTAGATCACACCTGTGGTCAAATTCCAAAGGATAAAAATTAATTGAAATCAACTTTATCTAATCACACTATGTTGATTATTATATTTATTTTATTTGATGAGATATATATAATGTTAAATTAAATGTATGTAGAACATGTTAAATTAAATATATATATATATATATATATATATATATATATATATATATATATATATATATATAGTATTTATGATGCACTTACAATAACATGTCTTGCATTTATAAAATTTATACCATGTTTAACATGTAGATTTTTAAATTAAGTAAAAGTTCACTGTTACAAGTTTTACATATTTGGAAAATATAATGTATGTGATTATTCTCAGACTATTACAAAACACAAATTAGATCTATGTTAAATTAGAACCAATGTTTGATAAAACTTTTATATATATATTGCTTGATGCAAAGACAGCTATTTGGGGATTTTGTGGAAAAAATATTAATGATAGTGTAATTTGATTACATTTGAAGCTTTTTAATATTATTATATTTGATATTGGCTAAAGAATTAAAATTTCATTTGTCTAGATATTCACCATTTATTAGAACTTGTGATCATTATAATTGAAGTCATGCATATAGTAGATATTATGGATCTAAAATATATATTTTTGTTTTCATAAAGACAACTGAATCTTAGACTTTTTCAATTTAAGACCATTGTAATCAATATTAAATGAAATACTGAACTATTGAAATATTGAATACACAGAGGTGGGAATTTTTTTTATAAATATATTTTTACAATTTATAATTATTTGTTAGACTATATTTTTATTAACAATTATTTACTATTAAATGTCATTGGAAAAAATCACATTTTATTTCAAAATTTTAAATACATTCATCTGTTAATAACATTATACAGGTTAGTATTTATCATAAAGTTTTGAATGATATTATTTTCCACTCTTCTTCAGATATTGTAGATCTGATGGAAATAGTACAAGCATAGGAATTGAAACTGATATCTTCAGATTGGGTGACTAGTAAATTTAAGGTGATTCTCTAATTAAATAGACTATTAACAGTCATTAAAAATTTTATATACTTGTCTGTGAAGTTTTTCCTGATATTTCCATTTTAAAAGCAAAGTTAATAAATGATTTCCAAACATTTTAAATGATTCCACTACGTTGATTTGTGGAATTATTTTTTATTTATTGATAGCAGTTTCTTTTAATTTTTTTTTGACTTTCCAATATTCTTTTCTTTTCCCAATCAAACATATTTTCATTGGTAATTACAACTTAGAAATATTTGTTTTTCCCTCTCTACAGTATCAGATCATACATGGACCAATGAACATATTTTCAATTGGAAAAAGACAAATTTTAAAGTGAGAGTCAAAAGTAAAAAGAAATTTTAAAAAGCTGCTCACATGACAATAACAAATAACTATATAAACTGATGTATTGTTATAACTTAATAGTGTTTGAAAACCACTAATCAACCTTGCTCTCAAAACATTTGAGAAATCAGGAAGATCCTGACAAATAAGTGTATAAAATTCTGATTAACTGCTGCCTTTAACAGAAAGTAGATGGTTAGAGCATGCCTTTAAATTCAGTATTAATTAATAAGTCTAAGAGTCCAAACTGTGATTCTTTTGCTAGTACAGACTAACAATGCCCAAAGAATAGAGGATAATAATACCACTTAAAATGATGTGTTATATACTAACTTATCTGCTACTATTAAAAGTTGAATATATTTGAAAAGTTTAAACAAAGTTTGAAGTTTTTTGAAGACATTTATTTAAATGATATTTTAGGAATTTTACTTGTAAATCATTAAAGTTTATTTGTGGGTTATTAAAATCATTAGATTCTAACTTCTATTTATATAAAATACAATCAAAAATATTTCTAAGTCAGAGCATGTTATGCTTTATTTGTGAAAAGTGAAGAAAATTTACTTTTTTATGTTGCACTTATGTGAATAAAAGCATTTTTTTTAATATTATTTTTTTATTTTTTAGATATACTTCATCTTTTTTCATATGCCTTTATTCATTTGTTTTGGGAATGTTTATGGAATGGATGATTTATGTATATTTAATAACAATTTATCACCTATAACTAAAATTGTTCCAAGTATTGAAGCTTGTTATTTTATTTATGTTGGTTTATCATACTTTATTATCATTTGCTTTTTTTTTTTTTTTTTTGCAAAATCACATTTATTTTTACATTAAAAAAAGATTTAGTTGTTATTAAGAATATTCTATCACTAGGGTTCTGTGTGAGAGTAGAAAGAAAAAAATCAGAAAGTCTTTACTCTTTTAAATAAAAATGTAGAATTTGTGTTTTAATGAAGAGTTATTGCTATAAACAAATAAACTGCAACATAGTATAGCTTCTGTGGAAGTACAATAATGACTCAATTTACTTTATTTTTGATATGCAGCATGTCATTATTTTAAGCACATGTACCAACTTAAATGCAGCTATTATATTTTATAATATAATCTTCAATATTTACAGTATACTAATGGGATTTAATGTATTACTCAGATTTTCAGAATTATTTTTGTTGCTTAGCTAATTTAAGATAAAGTCATTATTGTTTATGCATAAAACCTTATTCATTATGCTTACAATGTCCTCATTAGTAGAACATTGATTCATATTCACATTCATTTGCATAAATTAGGTTCAAAATTATTAGTTTTTTTTTCAATTCAAAATTATATTATATAAACAATGCATTAAATAAATAATCAACACTTTTATTATTCAGGACTTTATAAGAAATTCAATTACTTAAAGTGATAAGAGCTGTACCATTAATGTATAAACCCTGAATACTAGAGACTCACATTCTGTTACTGAATAAAGCAGTACAGAGAAGGTAAGGCTCTTACCATGAACAATTTAAAAATATTTTCAGACTGACTTCTCAGGATATCATAATTTAAGGTTTTATAGTATATATGATGTAGTCTGCAGCTCAATGTGCCTTGTGCATATTGTAAAATATACATATTGAATATTTGCTTTTATTGAAATTATAAATGTATGAGTGTATGCAATTTCCAGAATTTCTGTGTAAGCACTGACTTGTTTCCACAACTGTGATTAAATGTTTTGAATAAATATTACCTACCATTATTAGTTTACTAGGAGTGGCTAAAGCGTTATTGCTAAAGTCATCAATAATAAAAAACAGTTTTCAGTGACTTAGCTATCTCTACTATCTATATAATAACATACAAAATCTAGACAAACTGGGTGCTGTAAAAGCAATAGCAAGTATTTACACACATAAAAAATTGGAAAACTATCCTCACTCCATACATTTACAGTTATATATATATATATATATATATATAATATTAATAAATATATATATATATATATATATATATATATACGAATTATTTTATCATTACAATAATAAATTTCATTTAATATTTATATTCTATAAAATATTCTTGTAAAAGTTTTACTGTAGTCTATTTTTAAGTAATATAAACATGTCTATTTTCCAAATGATTAACTAGAAGAACATTTTATAAAACTTATTTATAAAACATTATAGTTCATTTAAATTTGTTATATGCAAAGTGAATAGACTGCCAAAAAGATTTACATCATAAGAAAAATTAGAAAAGGCAAGCCAAATGCTTTATTGAAAAACTTTCTATAGTGATAACAACTACTATATCATTGTCGATTGTTTTATTTAAAGGTCTACTATGTCTTTTTTTCTTCAGTTTGTTAAAATTTACAACCATTTCCTTTAGTTTTGGACTGCCCTATGCTTAGATTTTTTGTTTCAATTCATTCTTTCTTGCCGAGATTTATTATTGTTTGAAAGAATAAAAATGAAAAATATACAGTAAATGTTTGATGCTAGTTATATATATAAAATAAGTTTTCTTTACAATTTTACATAATTTATACATATATTATTTTTGAAATACAAACATAATTCATATACATCGAGTTTAAATTGGTGGAGAAGCCTGTCTATTAAAGTTTGACGATTTGCTATCTTGATATAAACAGAGCACTGATTATATGATCTGAACCAACTGATGGATGTTCGATCAGCATAAAAAACATACATTTGAGATCATTTATCTTTTTCACATGTGTGTGGTGATGTGTATCAATTTTTTATTACTGGTCAACTTTAACAGATAAAAATATTTATACACTTACTGTTTTTACTGATTGGTCAAGAGAATTGCTTAATTTAATCAAACAATAATGTTGAAATGTTAGAAAATGACTAGTTTTCCACTGAGATGTATACACATCATACAGTTATATATTACAAATGAGAGAAAGCTTTACTACTGTTGATGAAAATGAAATGTAATGTCAAATATTTTTTATAATAAAATCATTGGAAAAGATATAATTATTATTATTTTGATAGTGATGTTTTTAATTTAAAGTGATTTAATAAAAAAAAAATAAGAACAACTTACCTTATTGATTAATAATATGCTGATTAATTTGCTTTTATTTTAATTTAATATATTTATAAAATTCTCATAAAGTTTTTGAATGTATCTTACAAATTCTTTGGTTTAATAATTAATATTCAAAAATTCAAATTCTTTACCAGTCAATGAAAAAAATAATTTTAGCAGTTTTATCTGAGATGGGTATCAACATAATAATGCAAGTCAAGTTAGATTCTAATACATTATTTTAAATATAAGAACAAGTAATTGTTTAGAGATACAATATAGACTCCAGATATATTATGTATTTATCAAATTGTAAGATTCCTAATGGGATACTTATTGTAATTAATTTATTTTGACTAATGTATTATATGACAATGTAAGAGCATTAAAAATTTATTTATTTATGTTCTATAAAATTTCTAAAAATTCTATGATAAAATTATAAAACCAAATGATGAATTCTTAAACTTTCTGCTGTAGGATTAAGTAGTCTACTTTATGAAGAAATATCTTTATCAGATAGATAAGATAACTGGAATATAAAATTAAAAAATTCTAAAAAGGTATATTATAGTGAATATGAGAATTAATGAAAACAATGAGTCTTATTTGCTTTATAATGATTATTTCTGGAACATTCTGAAAAAAATTAATATCAATTGACTTAATTAAAAAGTTATGGTTGAGAAAAAATATAACGGAGAACTATAAAAACTTAAAGTTCACTGGAAAAAGAATTTAAAATTCAGCATCACAAGATATCAAATAAACTAAAAAACTAGCATATAATAAACAATGTATTTATGTACATAAATTGATTTGTAAATCAATAACAAAATCTTGTAATTAGAATGACCTAATTTCTTTTCATGTGACCACTAAGTAAATAATAGAGAACAGCTGCACTTTCATAAATTCAATTTATTAATTTCTGATAAATATTTTAAGCAAAAATATTTTTTTTACTTTCAGTAGTTTTAGCCATCATAAAATATTAAAATACTAATAATTATATAAATTTTCAATTTGGATTTATACATCAATTTTTTTTTTTAAAAAAAAAAAAAAACTATACATTTATAATCATATATAACAGGGGTGGCCAACTTTTGTGTTCATAAGATCTACTTTTTATTTTTAAAAATGTGTTGCAAGATCAACATGTTGTTATAGGCGATTGACTTGTTGTCATAGGCATAGTCTAAGTGGAGGGAGATGTGAAATGCATACTATTTTTATATATCTACCTGGTAAAAAATAATTATTTAACGGGCCAAAAACCTCATGCCCAGGCGAATTAAAGCAACATGAATAATTATTAACAATATTTATTAATTAAATTAGCTACATTAAATCAAAATTAAAAATATTATTTTCAATAATGATACGGCTTAGTGGACTTCACCTATCTGGAATTGAAAAAAAAATTAGAACAAAAACAAAAATAACAAAAAAACTTAAAAATATTGGCTTCATTTGTTTCACTCATTACCGAACAGCTCTTGTCAGATTGGCCTCGCGATCGACCAAGAATGGCTTTGCAATCGACCGGTCGATCACAATCAACTTGTTGGACACCCCTGATATATAATACTTTTCGTTATTTGGATTAGAATAGAGAAAATTTTTAGAAATCTATTTTTTACACTTTGATTATAATAACCATGACAAAACGAACTCATTTATATCACCAAACTTTCTGTGTAGTGTACATGATTTCAATATTTTTTACATAAATAAAAAAAAAATTAATTTGTTGACAGTTTTTCTTAATTAAAAGCATGTAAATATCTATAAATATTGGGATAATACAATGTAATTATAACCTATAATAATATATTACAAACTACTGAAAAAAGTCATAATGTAAATTATATTACTTACCCTTATAATTTATATTCTAAAAATTGTTCCATTATAAACTTTTTAACAATTATGAACAATTGGAAAAGTTTTATTTCCCATAAAAATAATTGCTAATCAAAAAAATTATTCTTATTTTTTAAAACCAGCTCGTTATCTTTGTGCCATTCAAACTTCAGAAATGACAGAGTTGAGTGTTGATTGAGTGACTTTTATTTTTAAAAAATTAACTTTTTTCTAAGTGAACTAATTCATGATTCAATTGGTCTTTGATTATTTATTGCTTAAAAATATTATATTTTGATTTTAAAAAATATAATAAATAATATTTTATAATGTTAAATTAGCAATGCAAAGATAAACAGAAATCTGCTTTAGATTTTTAATGAAGTAATATTATATCTCAATTTTTTTATGATATGGAATCTTAAAAAAAATGTGGTATGTAACACCTCATTAGCATCTGATTATATAATAGAATTTAAATAAAGATTGTGGATGGAGATCAGATTAAGCAATGAGGATAAGATGCCTATTAACAATGATGTATTATAATAAGATTATTATTTAAATAATAAAATTAAAGCCAAAGTTACTGTAAACACCTATAAAGCTATGTATAAACTGGTACAAACATGTTAATAAACTAAAAAAATCATAGTGCTTCCACCTGTTCTGTGGTGCAGATGATATTTAAGCATTTTATTTATTGATCTGATACAATGCAGAGCATAAAATCTGCAAATTAGTATGTTTTCAGAACAATCACAAACCATTCTGAAATCACTATAAACAATCAGAAGATAAAGACAATGACACATTTTAAACCATCCCTCGATATTAAATAAAACATCAATTAATAAATGTAAATGTAAATAATCATAGTTTTATGTCAGTGAAATTAAAATGGAAGTTACCATAAATCTCCATCAAGCTATGTGCAAACTAATACAACCCTGTGAACTAAAAAAAAACAATGGATATTCTTTATCTCTGGTGATATTTAAACATTCAATTTATTCAACATGTTATACAACACAGAGTAAAAATCTATATTAATGTGATTTCAGTTTGATAACAAATCAATCTGAAATTACTATAAATAGTCAGAAAATAAGGGTGCATTTTATTTTTATTGATGGGTTTGCATTAGTTTATACATCATCACTTTTTCTACAAGTTTTACTTTAATTTCATTTATGTTAAACTATGATTATTTATATTTAAGTTTACACAATAATGAATTAATTATTCAATATATATATTATCATAATAAAATATTAACATTATCCTGCCAGATTATTTTAAAGAAAATAACAGCAGTCAAAACAGCTCTTCCTCAAGAATTATAAAATCAATTGACCCAACATAAAAAAAAATAGTATGAATTAAAATTTATGATTTTTGAATAATTAGACCAAATAAAAAAATTTAGAAAATAATCATGGAAATAAAAACAAAAAGTATTCTTTTCATCAAATCATTCATCATTTTTTATATTATCAGTAAAATCTTTAATATCTTTAAAATAAAACAAAAGTATTTTCTGGAATATCAGAAAAATTTATGGTTGCATGGTACCTATATTTAATGGTATAATTTCTAAACATATATAAAAGTAAATCATCATAACTTAATTAACAATTACCAAATGTCTTGCATTCACATATTTAGCAGCAGCTTAAATATAAAGCTTAAAATTAGTTAAAGTTTAATATACATTTTTATTAAATAAAGCCACCTTTGAAATCATTTAAATTTTTCTGCTATTTTTATCAATGTGTTTCAAGTGAAAGTGGTAAAATAGAAATTTTATGTTTATCTAAGATAATATATATAGAAAAAGGATGGAGGAGCTTGGATTTTAGATACTTTGCATGTGTTCTTAATAAAAACAAATTATTTGGGATAAAAAGAATATAGTAATATTATAATTATTAGATATTTATTTAAAATGAATGGTATTAAATAAATGAAATCAAAAAGTTTAATAGAAATGGATTAAATTTGTCATAATTTGATATTTATAATTATTAAATAAACTGGTAAAAATAAATAGCATTGTAACCAGTTTCAGAGTGTTGCTTTAACTAAAAATTTATATTGCATGTGTTATTTTTTTTCAGATGGCTTCATTCAAGTGTTTCAATCAGGTGCAGCGTTATGGAAGTTTTCAGTATATTATAGAAATAAATTAATATAAATATTTCAGATGTTTTCTAAAATATAAGAAGTAGAAAAAATATTATTTTTCTAAAAGTTGTTTTTTTTTCCTTTATATAACATTTTCATTTTAATCTTACATATATTCAGTCGTGACTATAATAAATATTTTTTTCTATAATATTAATATTATCACTGTTCAATGTATCATCTTAAATAAAAATACATTTTTATTATAAAAAGTAATTTAAACTTTTTATAACCAAATCATTAATAAAAATAACTTGTAAACAACAAGTTTTACTGCTTTTTATAATCTATCTAAGAATTATTAAAATAATTTTCTATGATGTGAAAGAATAAACGAAACTAGTCTAAGTATTTTTCATTCTACACATTGTTGAAAGCAATCAATACTTGTTAAAATTCCCAAACCATATAAATAAACCAAAAAGTAGTCTCATAGGTAAAATAATTTCAAATCAGTATTAAAGAAAATCAAATAAACATGAATTAATATGTAGAACTGTCATCGTTGTAAATATTTTTATATAAAATATAATTATTAAATTTCTTTAGTAAATTTTACACTTACAAATCTAGATAAAATATACAGTATATTCCATGAACCCACCATTATCATCATTAAAAAAAACAAGCTTATATAATTTTTCAATAAATTTACTATTATTTCAATGCACAAATTTAAAAATAAATCGGGCAACAAAGACGCGGTTAATGTTTTTGTTAAAAAATATGTGTCTTAATATAACCATCTCTTATTGGCTTTTAGTCTAAATGCCATTTGCTAAATTTTGCAGTAATTTTTATTGATTTTCTTAATCTAGTGGTAGAATTACTTGGAGTTATTTTTTATTATATCAAATGAATTGTAAAAATATAAATGTTTACATTAATCTGATGATAATGAACTTATTGGTTACCTTCATCAGCATTATCATTTTGAATCATTATTCTATTAAAAGGTGTAGAACTATTTGTGTTTAATTCAATTTTTCTGACCCATAGTTTTTTTTTCACATTATCCCAGTATCTTTTTTTTTTACATGTGAGATGGATAAATAATACTCTATATGAGATAAATGGATATGAGATAGATGGATGAATAAAGTGTCTTTTTACACCTTTTGCAGTCTTTTCCAAATCAATTTAAAATTTCATTTGTTCATTTGTTGTGTTCTCTTTTAATAATATAGTAAGAAAACTTCATTTTAGCTTTTTTAATTTTTGTCAATAAAGTCAACTATGTTTATATTTTTCACTTATATATTTTGCATTTGTTTTCTATTTGTTTATATCACCAAGCATCTTTCGTTATCTTTTTTTTTTTTTTGCATCAGAAATCTTGGTATTACTCTTTTAATAAGTATTTAAAAATACATGTAATGAAACACATTTATTTTTAAAAAATCTTCATTGTCAAGCACATAATCATGTTTTTTAATACTAAATTAATTTTAGTTTAATTCTATGATAATGATATTTATAGTTAAATTTTAAGTAAGAACACAGAAATATATAATTTCTCTGCTGATATAAAAAAATATATGGCTGAGAAAGCAAATTAAATTAATACCAAATTTTTATCAGATTATTTGGTTGACTGCTTAAAATCCAGTGTATCTCATTGGTAGCCAAAACCCAGGCTAATATATAATTTATTGATTATTCATGCTTGCAAGTGTCTCTGCTGTAAATGATTAATTTAATAGTTTGCATATAGGTGCTCTAGAATATCATATAAGAGAGATTATAGTTGTTATATAGATATATAAGAATCTAAAAAAGCAGAAATAACTTATTTTTTGATATTACTAAGAAATTATCAATTACTATGAATTGACAATCCCTGAGGATAAACTAGTTGCAAAAACTTGTTTAGCCTCAGGGATTCTCAATTAGTAGTAATTGATAGTTATAGTTTTTTAGCAACATCAAAAGCTAAAAGTTATCTCTGTTTACATGAATATAATCACATTTCTCTTCTTTTACAATAACCCATTGAAATATTTTATTCACCATATATATATATATATTGTAACGAACGTCTGTGCTCGTTACATACAATGTAACGAACGTCTGTGCTCGTTACAATATATATATTTATATATATTAATAGGTAGAAATTTCCATTTATAATATTATTTAGGAAAAAAGTCACATCTTTAAGAAACCATTAGCACTTTTTTTGGATTTAAAAAAATTCTCTTATAAGTGTTGTTCTTGTTATTATATAAAAATAAAACTGTACAGAAAACCTTATATAAGTATAATAAATCAAATTATCACAGCTTTTTTTATATTTCCTGTTTTAGAATATATTCTTCCATCACTAAGTCAAAATGTGATAATTTATATAATTTTATTTTAAATTGTGGAAATTTCTGTTTCTAGTTTTATTGAGAAAAAAATGCAGCCAGATGTTAATAGTAATCTGTTTATCACATTTTTGCAAAATTAATTCTCTTCTAAATGCTTCTTTATATAGAGATAAAGCATTGCATTAAACATATACAAGTATAAGAAATCAAAGTAAACAATATTTCATATTTTCTATTTTAACTTATTGAATTAACTGTTTCACAAAAGTAAAGTGTGATAGATCCAGGTGGCATGATAGCACTGCAATCACTACTTTTCTACATTGTTTTGAAGCATTGTATATGTTAAATTATGGTGAGTGACATGCTGCAGTGGTTCTTTCTGTGAAGCTTCCATTTTAGTGTGTTAATTTTAAACAATTCCAAGAAATGTCAGAAGTATACAGACTTTTGTCTGTGATTGACAAAGCATCCCCTTGTTCTTCCAAAGCTATGAAAGAACTGGTGATTTGTGATTGGCTGATGCTTTAAATTCATTTCCCCTGTGGTTAAATGCTACACATAAAGTGATTTTCAATAATTGTTAATGCTTATGATGCAATATTTTTGGAAAAGATATTTTTAAACTAAAAACTATGTCACTAGGGGGATTTTTATTTGAAAACATTTTATTTTTAAAAAGATAGCTCTTTGAAAGTATATGATTATACATTATAAAAAGCAGAAATTACCACAGAAAAGCCATTAGAGACTAAAAAGAAAATAATTTTTGTAGAAATTGTAAGTGAAATATTTTAATAACAATTAATATTTTAATTTTTAGATTTTATTTTGTTTCTTTGATGATAACTACTTTTAAATATATCATTTTTTATTAACATAAAATTCTAATATCTAATATTTCATTCTTTTGACTTTTTGGAATAGATATTATGAAGCCAGCAACAATGTTTGCCTTTGTTATCAGTAAGACCTTTATAGAGATATTTCACAATTTTTAAATATTAATTTTTCATGTTTTAGAATTTTAATTATTAGAAGGCTTAAATATTTATAATATTGCCTATTAATAAATTTTTTAATATACATAAAAAAGATTTAGTTGCACACACAAAAAAAATCAAACTTGGCATCATAATAAAAATTTGGGTGTCATGTTGACACTGAATATATTAAAAAAGACTTTATCACATAAATGTAATTACAGATGATGTGTATCACTGTGTTTATACAAATGTATATGAACACATACACATGACAACATAGGCCTTAACAGTAAGTTTAAAAACATAACTTTAATAACAGGCAATGAAAAAAAAGTGTTTGGCTGAAAAATCTCATGTCCTTTGATCCATAAAAAATAGTTTTTTTTACATCGAAATTATTAAACTATAATATTTGACTTACTAGTAGATGAGTCTATTATAAAATAGGAAATACAAAAAGTTGCTTTGATTTTTTTATATTTATCCATGTTTATTGTATCACGTTGTCTCTATTTAACAACTAGAGCAACAATTTGACAAGAATTCATTTTAAGTGCAACAAAGCACTAATGATTTATTATTAACATCTGACTGTGTTTTTTTTTTGTTACTGAAATAAAATAAAAATAAAAATTCCCACTTATCAAATTATTTTCATCAATTATATCTGTTAAAATTATTAAATTATTGTTAAAAGAAAGTTGCCATAGCAATAGATTGTGATTGTTATTGATATTAGGATTGTCTAAGTGTTGACTGATTTTAATGATCTATATTGAACCATTTTACAAATATATGGTTTAAATATATTAGAATTTGGTAATATTTAATAAAAAAGCTTTAAAATAAAAATAAAATTTAAATGTCATTCAAAAGATGCAATTTAATTTTTTTTTAGTTAGTATAATTTATTTTTTAGATAACATTCAATTAACGTTATTTTATGTTTAATATTATCTGTTTAATTTTATAAAAATAAAAGTTAAAATTGGAAAGAATAAAAAAAGATATGCAGATGACTAATCCAAATTAAAAAAAAAAGAAATTATAAAATGTAAATGATTATGATCAGAATGCTAATTAAAGATAAAGATGGTGGAAAAAATTTATAAAAAATAGAATTTTGTAACAAAAAAAAAAAAAGAAAAAATAAACGTATAAGATTATCAACTTACACATTTTGATAATATGTGCAGAATTCTGAAAATTGGACCTCAAGTATAAAAGGGACAGAACAACTTCAAATAAGGTCTTAGCTTGTGCTGGCAGTTTCCATAGATCCAGGTGCAGAATGTATCCCGGACTACTCTATGCTGAACTGAGTTGTGATATGGGAAGTGGAATCAGAGCTTTTTTCAAATAACTTTTTTTATCATGAAGAGGACTCCAAAAATGCATTCAAGATCAGTCTTAAAGTAGACCAGGAATGAAATAAAATCAATGATCATGAGCTCATTTTACATCCAGTAAAAACCATGCATAGTATAACCTACAAGAATCTACAAAACTTACTGGTAAGCTATTATTATTCATACGATTTGTGACTAAATTATAAGCTTATAATATACTTCTGATAGAGACATTCCCTGAACTATTATAGTCATTATATGCCTAGATTATTCTCTAGAACAGGGATGGGCAAATAGTGGCCAAGGGCCACATGCAGCCTGCTAAGAGTTTTTATGTGGCCTACTAAGACAATCAGAAAAATCTGCTTTGAACTGAGATTTCCTTTTCATGCATGACTGAAGATTGATCTTGTATTTTCCACTAGGATGGCCACATCAATACACAAGCACAGTGTAGATATCATGTGCAGTGCTTTTCTAGTTGATCTGGTTAATTTTAATTTTGTATTTGCATTAGAAAATATATACATTTCCAACTTTAGTGAAACCATAAACCCTCTGAAAAAATGTGAAATCGGTGATGAATGCCATGTGTTTAGTGAAGAATGGACAAACAAATATTTCTTTGGTAATACAGGGAATAAAGCAGTGTGTTTATTGTGTCATGAAAAAAGGTGCAGCCCTCCGCTAACATTTGCTTTTACAAAATGGCCCCCAATGTGATCCTCTGCCAACCTCTGTGGCCCCTGAGCCAAAACAATTGTCCACCCATTCATTAAATTGTTCAATTATTCTATCTAACTATCTGGATAGGTGATTGTATGTTCTTTCCCGTTTATTAATAATGCTTGTTTAAATATTTTAATTTATAATAAAATATTTGTCTTTAATGTCAACTTTCCATTGTGCGTTATTAATGTTAGTTTACTAGAATTTATATGATAATTTACCGTTACCAATATGCTTGTTTTATAGTTAAGCCCCAGAAAAAATTCATATAAAAGCTTTAAAATGACAAGAAATATAATTTCCATTTTTTTTAATAATTTGCTTTGTAAATGATGACGCAATGAAACGCGACGCATCAGTGAATTCTTGTGTAGAATGCTGGTGCATATTCTAAATAAATAAAAACTGATTCTGCCAGCAGTGTACATCATAATAAATAGTTGGCCAGTTAATCACGAAATACCCAGACTGGCAAATAGTTTTTTTGTGATTAATGTTTTTTGAATTTTAGTTACTCTGTTTGTCACACTTTATACATGAAGAATAATTTTCATTATCTGACAGTGTTTTTTGTCTTATTTAACGTACGATTGATAAAATATACAAAGACTCACTCCTCAATAATTATCAAGTCTTATGTATAATGCCATCTTTTTCATTTTCTTCTATATAATAATAGTAGTAATGGTAGCAATAGTAACAGTAGTGGTAGTAGTAATAGCAATAATAATAATAATAATACTAATGATGATAATAATAATAATCATAATAATAATTCAATCCACATCATTAAACCAATTACAGAATGCACAGTGAATTAATATATACAAATATAAATTAGTATAAAAAAGAACATATAACAAAGTAAAAATAGGACTAAAGATAATATTGTTTATGATGACTTTAGACAAATGATTGAAATCTAAATCAATAATATCTTTATTTGCAAAGTCTTTATTATATATCGTGGTTAAATAGAACAAAAGAGAGAATTTTAATATATTAGACCTACAAATTTTAAACTAAAAAATATTGTCGATATGATTAGTATAATATTCTTGCTTGATATATAATTTAGAAATCAAATTAGTCATAGAAATATTTGGGAAAGTAATTTTATGCAAGAATTTAATTAATATCTCTTATTTTTTTGTCTTAGCATTAACATTGATCAGTAATGAGATTACTGAATTTAAAAGAATTGTTAAAAATAGATTGAACTTTAATTATATCTACCTTGGAATGAGGTTCCATATAACTGATGTTTCAATATGGGAAGTATCAACAACATAAAAAGTTTAATTTTAATTAATTTATTAAATACTTTTCATATTTGTAAATAACTCCTGTAACTTTGAAAGCTCTATTTATTATGAAATCAATGGAAAGATGGAAAAAAATATTACTGAAAAATATAATTCCAAATCTCTTTGATAATCAATTGTTATGATATCAATATTTCATATTTCTTAGAATAAAAATAACATATATCTTATCCATATTTATATTAATTTGATCATTTATATGCTATTTCAATGCATTATCTATATTTCTTTGAAGTAAAAAATAGTCTTCAATAATACATATATACCAAAAATTTTGCAATCAGCCTGCATAACACTAAAAGCATGAGAATTTCAATATAATGTCTGAAGTCTTCAGAATATACAGTAAGTAATAAAAGTACAAAAATACTGTTTTGAGGCACTGCAGGTAAACAATAATATAGTGTTGAAAATATAGTGATGATAATTTATTGTTAAACTTCACACAACACATCCTGTCTTTAAAGAAAGGATCAAACCAATTAATTAATATTTTAAAAAAATCTAATCTACCAAACTTTTTAGAGGAATTTCATGATTAACTCTATCAAAAGCTTTGGTCAAATCAAAATAAATAACATCCAACTTAGATTGATCCTCAATTGAATTGGAAATGTGATCAAAAATAGCAGATTTATTTCAATGGACCTATTACATAAAAATTCATGTTCCTCTGATGCCAAAATCTTGTTGACATCAAAGATAATCTTATTGTAAAAACAATATACTCAGTAATATCCTTTATAAATAAAAACTGGAATATTATCAAGGCCCATACTAGAATATAATTTAATCTACTTAATAGCAAAATAATCCTCAGATTCAATAAACAGACAAAATGCTTCTATCTTTTATCAATTAGATCATTGTTTTCAGTCAGGTCTGTAAAAGATTTTGATTGTTTAGAACACTGTGAAATAGATTGGAATTGTTATCACTTTGTAATTTTCTATATGAGTTTCAGTATTTTGTATGAATTTCTGAAAATCCCTATGATATATAACCTTGGATAATTTTCTACAATTAACAAAATTGTTTTAGCAAATTAAGTTCTTTGTTTTTCATTACTGCCAATGATGAAATGATTTATTTTTTATAATTTCTTTAATAAAGATTGAAAACCAGACAGAAAAATGTTTAATTAAAAAAATACCTTTTCAACAATAAATTTGTCAATTAGTTTATTAAATAATGATGATGATGACAATAACAACAACAACAACAACAACAATAATAATAATAATAATAATAATAATAATAATAATAATAATAATAATAATAATAATAATAATAATAATAATAATAATAATAATAATAATAATAATAATAATAATAATAATAACAACAACAACAACAACAACTGTTATTTTAAAAGTATATGCTATTAGTAAACTAGATGGTAAGTTTAATTCATAGTTAGATAAAACAAATCCAATACCAAAAAAAATATTAATATAATTCACCATTGGGAGGAGCAATTTACTAACATCTATGTCTATTAGATCATCATCACATAAATATAAATTTTACACTAACCATACAATATCAAAATAAATTATCATTTTCAACATTTAACTTTTATATTTTTTAACAAGATGAAAATATATTTTGAAATCCCAGTAATTCATATACTTACATTTTAATGTTAAAACAAATTATCAAGTATATTTATTATAATGAAACCAATAGATTTATTTTTTGGTAAATGATTACAGAATTTATATTTAATTTTTATGTTAAAGTAAACATTTTGTTTATTTTATGAAGATACCATGTTTTATATTTTTATGAAATTTTATAATCACAAATTTAATTTTTTTATTATTATTATTAACAAGCTAATTATATTGCATTTTTTATAATAATATTTAACTAAAAGAATAGACAACTATTAGAAAATGGAAAAAATAATTGAAGAATACTGAAAATATTAAATAAAATAATGATTGCTCCTTGTGACTTACAGTTGTATAGCCTAAGTAAAGAAGGTGAAATTAGAATGCTAAAGTAAATAATTAATAGAATTTCTTCAAATCCCAATTTTGAATCTTCTAGAAATTAATCATGATATAAAAACAGAAATATGATATTAATAATTTTATTAGTTATTTATTATATTATAGATTATCCAATAATGAATAATATTTCTGCAGTGTAATTTTCATTATACCACTTTTACCCAAGGAGTGGTGTAATGAAAATTACACTGTAGAAGTATTATTCAGAAATATGATATGCTTACTAAATAATCTTCTCTTCATCCTACTGAATCTAAGAATCTAATTTACATGTATATCATGCTTCTATATTCAATGTTTTTATATTTAAAATGGGAAAAGTTTGTAATGGTAGTATAATAACTATATTGATTAGTTTTACAAAATTTCAATAGTCAATGTAATCTTTTATATTTGTTAAATAATATATATTAATTTTAAAGCTCTATTTTATTTTTCTATGAGTGCATGTATTTATACATTATTACAAAACCTTTATTATGGTAATAACACTAAACATTTTGTGAATGAAATAAATCCACTTATATCAATTCAATTGTTACCATACCATCATACATTATTTTATAATAAAAGATCAATAAATAAATCAATAAATAGATATAGTTATCTTAAATCCTTGTTATAGTACTGGAAAAAATTATATTTTAACGGTGGCACACACTTGCATTTTGTAATCATTACATTTACATTTATAATATAGTGGCTAAATTTTTAAATTAGATATTAAATTTTAAGTACTAGTAGTAGAATGGTGTTTTATTTAACTATGTTATGGTTCAGTTATCACATTTTGAAGATTATATTGTTTTTATGCTAAAACATAAAATCATATTATGCATTCTAATACAAAGAAGACTATCTAAAAATATGATGTTTTGTAATTATAGATGCAATCCCCTAAGAAAGCATTTTGTTAGACAGATATAAAGTATTTTTTTATATTTCTGGTTTTATCAAAATAAACACTTACTAAAATAGTAAAGTTTTTATAGAAAAAAAGATTATTTTTTTACTATTAGTAAATACAAGTAATATTATAATTTATCTTATAGATTATATTTATATTTCCACCACAGCTTTGAAAGAGAACTTTTATAAAAAAAAAACTTTTATTTGTTTTATTGTGCTAATATCCAGCATATTTTGTATGTCCTATATGGTGAAGAGAGAAGATATTGTACAATGCAGTCAAGATATAGCATTATATATATTTTATATATCTGGAGATAATAACTAGTGAGTCCAATACTCATATTTTTAATAAAAGTATTATGAAAAGTGCATTGTGAGAAGTGTAATTTATTTGTAAGATTTAGCATATATTCTTATATTATGTTATTGTTGACTTATCTATGCCATTATGTTGTAGTCTACCAGATGTTCTAAAGTAGAATGATATAGAGAAGTTAGCTGCTATTAATACTTTTTAAATGAGGCTAGGAGATTTTACATAATTAACTTTTTAAATGAAGCTAGGAGATTTTACATAATTAATTATTTTGATAAGATTCTTGTTGTTGATGTGACAGATTATTGAAAGATATGTATTTTTTTAATCTAAATTAAGTCAGCTAAATATCTAATCTACAGAATTTAAAAACTATTTAGATCAGACAATATAAATCTTCAGCCTGATTGAAGATAGGATTTTTTTTATATTTGTATCTACTATTTGATAATTCAAAAATTATTAAAATTATTTATTATTTGTTAAAGTATCACATGTTGTTAAAAAATAATACTGAAAGAGTTATAAACAATATTCTCCACACAGTAGTATCACCAAGTGAAAGCTTGCATCCACTGATTGATCTGACTTTCACCTGGTGTTTTACTGAATGGAGAGTTTGGCTCTATTTTGAAAGGATTATAGGACATTATCATCGATTTTTATCTTTTTTTATCTAATTGAGTTTCATCTACAATAACTTTTCATTGTACTTAAAAGACAATACTTTATTGCAGAATATAACAAAATATATCCAACAATACTGATCAATTAATTATCAATTTTTTGTTTCCAGAAGTTTTTACAGTTTTTAGATGCTAGCCTTCAGATCTCAAAGTATTTTCTTCCTTCAATTCAACCATCAAATTATTTTCCACTAGTATCTTTCCAGAAGACACCAACATATCCTACATAATTCACTTTATCTTTAAGTACATAGTGTACACAATGTTTTTCTGCTTCATATTTTTTTAAAATAATTTATTTTCTATTTATCTTTTTAATTTTTTAATACTTTAAATCATATCATTCTTATTTTTAATATTAACTCTTTATTTTAACGATCTAATCTATTATCCAAATAACATCACACTTTAAACAAATCATTTAGTAAATCTTTTTATAAATTTTAATTTTAATAGTCTTTAGAATAATAACTATCTTTATTAAATATCAACTTAGCAATTGCAATTTTAGTTTAATATCTTTGTAACTCTAGATGATTTTATTATCAGGAAACTAACAATATACATATTTAAAACCATTTTAATATCAACTTAATATTATCGAATTGATCATAAATCCTGACAGTATCTGAATAGCATTTTTTCAAAAATACTCAACAACTAAGATTTTCAAAGTCACGTTTATTATTGTGATGATAAAATTCACTTATATCATTCAGGATGAAGTTCTTTTGTTCTGGCAACCTTTTAACTTTTCTCATCAATTAGTATCGTCTTATAATAAGAATAAAATCAAATAATTATAATATAATTATCCATGTTTGAAATGAGATTTCAATTCAAATGAGAAAATTTTTAGTTGTTATTGTTGTTGTTGTTGTTATTATTATTATTATTATTATTATTATTATTATTATTATTATTATTATTATTATTATTATTATTATTATTATTATTATTATTATTATTATTATTATTATTATTATTATTATCATCATCATCATCATCATCATCATAGTTTTCCAAAAAAATTAAAATATCACAATTCAAATGCATTAACTTATTCTGTAATTTAAGAAATAAGAGTATTTTGCTATAAATGAAAGATTAATAATATTATAAATAAACTACAGTTTAGGACTGTTTTCGACTGGGCAAGTCATATCCATAGCACAAGATAGAGTCGGATTTATTTAGTGCTAGGAATATGATATGCCCAGTCTAAAAGCAATGATAAGCTGTAATTTATTTGTAATATTATTAATCTTTC
Source organism: Epiperipatus broadwayi (assembly GCA_028023455.1). NCBI lineage: Eukaryota > Metazoa > Onychophora > Udeonychophora > Euonychophora > Peripatidae > Epiperipatus > Epiperipatus broadwayi. Next base: position 9,879,827 of record JAQFVV010012417.1, read on the forward strand.
ATTTACAGCAAAATACTCCTATTTCTTGAATTGCAAAACAATAAGAAAAAAAGTAAAATTTATTAAGTTAAACACTTATTCTATTTTTTTCTTTAATGTTCAACTTTCACATCTACAATAATTAAACAATTTTGATTTGAAAAAGATTTTGGGTACAGAAGTATATTTTAAAACAGAAAATCTTATTATTTAAAATATAAGTCAAAGATTTATTTGCCTAATTTTTTTTCACACATATCTTTGTCAACTGCTATCACTGTTATAATAATTATTGGATTTTTTTTGTTTATCCATAATATTAAAATTTTTATTCTATTCTTTAATTTTTTATCCTTTATTTATTTTAAATTGTAAGCATGATGTCAAAAGAATATCTAATGGAATTGTTGTTTGTTTCATCACTTGACTCCATTTTTGTTTGTATTCTCAATTTGTTTTATTCATATTACCATATATAGAAGTAGAATATATCCCTGATAACTTCTTTATCAATATGAAATATGTATGTTTTACTGTAAATTGTTTTCCAGAGCCATTCTATTTCTTTATTATATTTCATAAGCCATTTATTGAAAGTTTGGCTAATCAATGAAAATTAGATAACAATGTTCATTAGCCCAATGGTGCTTTCAACTTTTTAAGTACTATTTTCTATTTAATATTATAAAGCTTGCAAACTTTTTAAATGAAATATTCATCATACTTTATTATTTATCTGCATATTTTATCTTTTCCATAATTTCTATTTTTTAATTATTCATTTAGTGATAGTTAAACTTTTTTGAATAAAATATCTTTAAGATAGTAATGCAATTTTAGTAAAATCTTTCATTTATTTTTCCAATATTGTTTCATTAGTCTGCTTATAGATATATTTTAGAACAATACTTTGACTAGTTTTTAAAAATTGTATTTTTTCTTGAGAGTATTTTTACATTTTTATTTTTTGTTATTTTATATTTTATCTTCTGTAAATATGTGAATATATAGAGAGTATAAAATAAAAAATAAAATCAGTATTTTTTTACATATAAATAGTTTATTAGAGGGGGCAATAGTATCTATAATATATCTGTTATAGCTGAACAATAAAGGAAATGATGTACTTACCATGTTTACCCATTACCAGATAGTGAAAATTTAAATAATTTCCATCCTTGTCTTTTATATTCTAAAAAAAAAAAACTAGAAATTTATTTCTTGATCAATTTTAAATATTTATCTGGATTGATATGAACCAGATATTTTTTTAAAAAAATTTAAATATCTTGAAAATAATTTTATTTGGTTTGGATTTAAACGCCAGTTGAAAAATATAACTGAGAATGTGCTACCTCGCTTTTGTAAATCCCTCTATAGAATATATGTAATTTCATGAACAATGGTAAGAAATTATCATCACTACTAATTTTTTTTTAAAAAATGAATTATACAATCAAGAAGTTACTATTAACATACAGTTAAAATATCTATTCAATGAAAAAAGAGTGGCTTAGTTCTCATGTTGGTAGTACCATAATTAGTACTCACATTCATCCAGCAAATTATAAACTAATTATCAAATTTTTATAGCTACTAAATATATAACTTAGACATTTTATTAGCTGTTTCCCACAAAGACTTCATTTTTTGATTTATATTAATTTTATTACTATGTGTAATCTTATTTTCTTATTGATAATGTGGTGTAATATACTTCAAAATACTACACAAATGTGAATGTGCATAATATCACTTAATTCACACATATATAAATAAAAATAAAGATCTTTAAACAGGATTTAAAACCAATGATCAAAATATCTTGTCATGTTATATATGATGATTGCTGTAAAGCAACTTTATTACCAACAATAATATTGTAATATGTTTTTACATTATGCACTCAGTTCGATAAGAATATGCATGCATAATACATTAATATAAATCATATTATTTAAAATACAATCATATGGATATAACTAGGAGTATTAGCAATAATAGTTCATAAAAATGATATGTCTGACTGCATTTGAATGCATGCATAAATATAAATGCCGATAAAATATCATCATATTGGGACACATTAAGAAGTAAAATACTAATCATTGGTATATCAGGATTTCTACTGCAGTGTATGTAATATCAAAATGTAAATAAACAAAGGGCAGAAATGCATATCCACAACATGCATGTTATTATTAATACAAGTAAGTAGAAATTTTACATGGATATTTTATATTCAAGATAGAACAATATGTAAACAAAAAACCCATTATTTCAAACATGGAAATATTTAATATCTCTACATCTGTTATTATATCTAGTGCTCAACATCTCCATAAATAAATGTAAAATAAATTCATGCATTTAAAGTAATTAACTTACATTATTATTATTTTTTAGCATTTTATACTTATTCATCTAACATATATAAAATAAAGTTCAAAAATCATTTAAAATTTAGTCCATTCACATTGTCCAATGATCTCAAAGGTTTCATTCAATATAGCTTTACATTCATTTATTTAAATTTATAACATTCTAACTAAAATTGTTTGTATATGTATACTAATTCTGATGATTTGTTTAAATGTTTAAAAAATTATTTTCTTAATTGTCAACAATAAGTAAATCTATGGGGAGCTTTTTATTATTTTCAAAACAAATTTAAAACAACATTTCAATTTAAGAATTTAAATCATATAATAACTATTATAAATATACAGTACATATAAAGAATTTTAAAATAAATAAATAACAATAAATAATTTATATATTGAAGCTACATATATGTGTGATTACATATATTTGCTTTATTTTAAATAAATTTAACAAACTATTTGTTGTGTGTATGTAGGCATTGATGAAATCACGTAAACTACATTCAAACATAAAAATTAAATTCACTTTAATTTTAGTTGTCCATATCATTTAGTCTACATTTCTAATTATATATGTTTAATAACTTACAGATATAAAAAAAATCTAGTTTCTTTAAGAACATTTTTTTTTAAAGAGAGGAATAGAATTATATTTTATTTTGAGATACAGAAATAATTAGTCAATTGTTTTTGCCAATTTATTAAAGCTTGCATTGAAAGATCTAAATCTGTTTTAGTAAAAAAAAATATTCTTTTTGTTTTATTTTAGATTAAAAACTTTTAAATTTGTCAGTAAAATATTTTTCTTTGGTATTGTTTTATCTTTCTATAAAAGTTTTAATTATATAAAAGTTTTATAAAACTACTCAATAATTATTGAAGCAATAAGTAACTAGTAGGTATCCAAAAAAAAAAAATGAATAGATTCAGTTAGTAAAATAAGAAATCTTAGTAAAAACAATAAATTTTAATAAAACATTTATATAGATTAAAATTCATTATCAGCAAAAACAAAATTTTAATTAATACTTGTAATCAGTATTTAGATCCTTAAATCAGCTTTTCAAATATGTCCTTTTGAAAGCTCTGCATGAAAAATCATAAGAAAAATGCCTAGAATAGTGGGGTAGATCAGCTCTGGGTGTGTGCAGGTGGTGTTCCTGCACAAAGTGCATCTATGACATTGTTACAAGAAAACCACCCATTTGTGTGTTGTTTTAAAGAAATGTCTTGCCTTAGCAATATAGGAAAAACATAGTGTCCATTTGTACTAATTTCACAAAGAATACTTAAATAAATATGGTGTTCAAGAAATATTTATGTTGTAATAAGTTTTCCCAATGGTAAACTAAATTAACAAATAATCAAGTATTATATAGACCAAGAAGCTCCATTAGTAAAATAAGTTTCTGAGAAGTAAAGTGAAAAGAAATACTCTGCAAATTAAGATAAGTTAAAAGCTCTGTCTGAAAAGTGTATTAAAGAGAAATTTCTAAATAAGAATATAATCTCTTGAGAAGATATGTAAATTTTTCATTATCATAGCTATGTTTTAAACACTGAACCTTGCACATAAGTGATCAGAATTTTGAACTACTATCATAGACTCTTACCATGGGAAAATATAACATTTATATATTTTATCTCTGCTAATTTAAGTGCTTAATTTTTATATAACTATCTCTGTAATTTTATGTTAATATTATATGCTTGCATATTTCTGTTTAATGTTAACATATGTCTCTATTAGTCCACTGTATTTTATGAGTAGAGTGATGTGAGTGTTATCAGTTTATTAAGATTTTTTTTGACAAAATTAGTAAATGCTTATATGCCACAATGCCTGCACCATTTGACTTATAGTTTATCTGTTTTGAGTGGTTTTGAATTTTGATTATATCATTAATTTCTAATGTATTAAGGTAAATATTTTACATTTAGTTGATAAAATATAAAAATTTCATCTCAATCAAAATATAATCTATAAAATGAACACAGGATAAATTTTACAAACCTTTATAGTATAAATGATTAATTTATTTATTAAAAGTTTATACATTAGCCATGATATTTTTCAGTTTTTTTAAAAATTCTACTTAATTTTAATAAATTATTTTCTTGCTATATACATATAATTACATACTACAACATTAGAAAAAATGTAATTATATCAATATTATTTGAATAAAATTAGAGCACATCTAGAAGAGTTCTTTTAATTGTTGCTAATTTGATATTATAGTTGATAGATGGATTTTTCAGAATGTGTGTTAAACACATTTGTATATGATCTATGATTTCTTATGTGATGTGAAAATGTTATTTTATGTTTAAGGCACGCAAACCATTAACTTATAGGCCAGGCATTTAATATTTAATATGGAATTTCTATTATTTTCTTGATAGGCTGTGCTGTAGCTAATGTATTTTTTCTCATTGTATGTTTTCACAAAGATTGGCATACCTTCTATATTTTGAAATTTAGTAACTAAGTACCTTTTCTTACAGTCTAGCCCCTTCATGAATTATTTTTTTATGTTTTACCAATGTATTTGAAGTCCCCCTCTTTTGCCTGATGTTTTATATCCTCAATATTTAATTATGAAAAAGCCATAATCTATAGATCATATTGTGATCATATTCACTTAAGAATGTGATGAAATTATATATATGTTGAATCCCAGCTTGGCAGTACCATGAACATAATATTTCTAGATAGACCCTCATTGTCCATCCAGGGATTATTGGACTATGTGATAATATAAATAATGACTATGTTTCACACATGGATCGCACCACACATTAAGATAAGTCTAGAAATCATTTTGATAATTACAAAATAACCACTAATTTATATTTGAACATGAAATTATGTCACTATTTACCCTAGGGATTAAAGTTTTAATTAAACACACATTCAATTTATTAATCTGTATTTATTCAAATAATTTTCCTAGTTTCAAATCCCATGCAATGTAACACAATATGTTGTACTTGCCTATAAAATGCATTTATAACTTTATTTTTCTTTTATTATATGAAATAATATAAAACAATCATTATTTCTGGATTTTGTTTATTTACTGCAATATGATGAATGTGTAGTTTAATTTAGAATTTTTTATATTTCCCTGACCTAGCAGGATATAAGAGAAAATTAAAATGATAACATCTTCCACTGTTACAATATAATGTTTCTATACCTAAAATTTCTTGCTTAAATTTTCAACACTTTACATTAATGTTTATACACAAAATTTAATGGTAACATATCTATAACTTGTCTTCAATGTAATATTTAATCTTTTAATTTAAATAAACTTGTAGTTATAAATATCAAATTTTTTAAAATTATGTGCTTTAGAGCTCTACCATTTATTTGAATTGTTGACTATAAATCCTTAATTCCTTATTAAAATATTTGAATTATACTATAAAATTTATTGCTGATATTTGCTTTTATACATAAATCTTTAGTCTATTTATTATGTTACTGTCAAAGGTGAAATTTCACAATATTTTATTTTTAATTTATTTTGGAGATCCTTCTATATAATTGGTTTACATAATCAGGCAGGGCACTTGTATATTTTTAGCCTGTCACCACAGTGAAATCTACATGAAACATTTCAGTTATAGACATTTTTTTCCAACACTGCAGTCAATTCGAAGACCTTATCAAATTTTCAACTTGCAAAATTCCAAGATGCAGTTTTTCTCTTTTAAAAAAATTATGTCAATGTACATATATAAATTTACGGTCTTTTATCAAGTAATATATAAGTTTTAAATATTATTTTACACAATATTATAAATTACCTTGCACAGCATTTAAAAAAAATATTATTAAGATATAAATAATAATATTATACTCAAACATGCATGCATATTTACATGTACACAACATAACAATTGCTTTTCTATTATTACTATGAATTGATTACTTCTCAAAATATATATTTTGTTATTATTATGTTTAATTGGCTTTATTCTCCTCTTGCTTTGCCTAGCATGTCTTCAAAATTTAATATCTATGTTGTACTCCAACCCCACCCCCATTTCTGTTAATTCAGTTAACTCTAATATAAGGAATCACCATAATCAAGTAAAATGATTATATCATTTTAATATATATGTTGTAAAGAAATATGTATTATATTCGACAGAAAATAAGTAATGGTTTTATTGTATATTGTAAAAAAAAAAAAACGTATTTTTTGTTTATCAGCTATCATATTCAAAACATCAATCCTTTATATAACATTTTATAATATTTTTTTCTCAAATAATTTAAAAACAACCTGACAAGTAATCAGTTATATATATATAATTTTTTTCTAAAATCATAAATGCCAATAGTATCGTAGAAATCAAATGCATTGTTCTAACTAAAGATTTCAAATGTACAGATTAATTTATATAATGTAACTGAAAGATTGAATTTCATTTATGCACACGTAAATAGTTAATGGAAAATTTATATAATATGCATATGGAATTATTCGTATATAAATTAATCTAATAAAAATGTAAACCACAGTTTCTGCTAATAGTTTGACTTAATCAATTTAATTAAAATATAGGGAATTTGAACACAGACTTCCAAGCACCCTTCAACTATCCACACTATCTCATACCACTGATACCCATGAACACACACATGTAGAAAAGATAAATAATCACCAACATCATATTTCGTACTGAACTAGCACTTATCAGTAGGTCCAGATTATCATTTCCTACACATGTATATAATCAGTGTTCAATTTATATTAGACAGCAAATCTTCATAATTTAATGGACAGACTTCAATCTACTCCAACTCTTCAGCTTATCCATATCATTGAAAATCTGAATTAATCAACTTATAACTAATCGAACTAGCCTTGTCACCCAGAGCCATGTGCATACATATCTATAAACACGTGTTGTTGTTTTTTTGTATTTATAAATAATATATTGATTATAAAAACCTGATAATCATTTCGCATAACACTGAAGTAATGTTGCTACTAAAATATTTATTCAGTAGATAGAGTATTGCGTAAACATCTAACAATTATAATAGTAAACTGCTTCTGAGTTCTGGTCTTTATAATACAGAATTAGATATAATTAAATCCGTTATTAAAGTAAATAGATAGTGAAAAATAGTCAAATAATTTAATTATACAAACGCACTTATTCTCATAGCATTCACATTTTCATTAAATAACTCGCTAATTTAATCTAGTTCTATCGAGACTAGAATTCTGTTGAAGATACAATTTGAGACGTCATAAGAGACCTCTATTTTTTAAAAAACAAAAATAGAATAAATAATAATCAATAATGTGGTGATGACTATAAAATATAAACAAACAATATGTTCAAATTTCTCTTCACTTTTTTGTATTTTCCGTATACATCATCTTCGTGATCTCATATCTATAAGACATTTTAAAATCAATAAATGTTTTATTAAGTGATTTTAATTATCGAAGAAATTTTAAAAAAACAAACACGTAAGCATTTTACTTGAAACAGTATTTCTTTGACTTTGATTTCACATTTCTAAGGGGAAAAAATGTCTTTCATCATAATTTATCTGAAGAATAATACTTAAATTAATTGTTTAGTCAGTTTGATTTCAATACATCAGGATGTGTGGAATAAAATAAGACAATATCTCTTTCAAAATAAATGATTGCAGAAATATAAAAAATTACAGTGTGATCAAAAAAGATTATATAATTTCTTCATTTCTTTAGACTCTGGAGCCCATAGTAATTTGCCTTGGTATTCCAGTTAAAACATCAACAAAATGAAAGAGAAGGGATTAAAATAATGTTAATTATAGACAAAGATTAATTCATTTCACTATGCATTTTTTTCTTTAAATATTGTTTAAATGCATTCAAATGTGTTTTCTCAGCAAAAGCATAAATTGCCTGAGTCAAAGTTATTTAGCATTTAGAATTAAATTGATTTAAAGTGATTGTATTTAATTTATACATCTTATGAAATTATATACTTATTGATTAATATTTAAAATTATGATAGTATAAATACATAAGCAACTATTAATGTTTAACAGTTTATTTTTTATGTCTATAATATTTAAAGATTATTATAAGAAAGGCTATTAAAAGGCAAAACTATAAAACTTAATGTAATTCAAAGTATATCTAACAATATGATTTTATTGCTATATTATATTTATATAGCATAAGAGAAGTGTCTGAATGAGTATATGGTTATGTGGTTGTGTTAAAATAAAATAGAAATGAGCGACTTATTGATAAATCTCAAATATATATGTATATACAAAAAAAATAATAAAATACAAAAAAAAATTACTTGTGTATAAAATTACTTTTAATATTTTAACTAGAGAACTGCTTTTCATCAGAAATAATATATATATATATATATATATTGAAGCTGTGCATATATATATGCTGGCTTCACCATTCACTGTGGACTAACTAAGACACTAAGTCCAACCACAGTGAATGTATGTTTTTCTCAAACTTAAAGAATGACCTGCATTAACAGTTATATATTATTTTAAGGAAAATTATTTTAAGAGAGGGAAAAGTTAATGAAATAAAATATAAAAAATTAAAAGAATTTTTTTTAAATTTTTCTTTAATTTTAAAATATGATGGCAGAAAGAGATAAGATAAATTTTCGTAATTAAACATAACCCATTAAAGAATGCAATTATTTTATGAAAGTTTTTAATTAAAAGAAAATAGATAACAGGAAAAAATTTAAAACAATAGGCTACTAATAAGTAGTTTAATTAAAAACATAATTGGGGTGGTATAAATAAAGAACTTTTTTTTTGTTCTTCAATCTGAAAAATCTTCTGAAGCTCTTGCTAAGAACTCTTATATTAAGAATTTCTAGAATCGGTTGAAAATTATTCTTTTTAAAAAGAAATTCATTTTTTTGAATTTCAGCTTGCTGCCTTTTCATTGTTGCTGTAGATTATTAGCTCTACATGTATTCAAATTCAGAACTTTGTTACTCTACAGAAATGTTGGGGTAGTTTTCTTTGCCTTCACTCTCCCGTCTCTGGGACTGGCATCATAAAGATGTTAGCCAGCCGAATAACCAAGAAAAATGCCTGACAAATGTCTACCCTGTAGTAATTAATTTTTTCTATGGAAATATGAATAAAAAAAAAGAACTGCCATGCAACATCAATGGAACTCATCTTGACACACGCACTCTAGTTACCGGTAACTATACTCATATTTGAAATATGTTTGTCTTTTCTCCAAGTAAATCTAGATATATGTTGTTGTTTTTTTATTTAAACATTTTGTAAATTGTTTTTTTTTTTAAAAAAATATTGTAATTGGTATTGGGCTTAATATGTATAATGGGGATGAATCTTCTTAAGCTAGGTGAAAATGCCTCACTAAACTTGATCACTATTATACACTTATAATTAAGCATTTCATTTTATGTATATGTTTTAAAGACAAGAAAAGAAAAGAAACAAAACTGCAGAAAGTGCAAATTCTCCCCCCCCCCCTTGATTAATAATGCAGTGTTACCTATTAAGTTCTAGTTAATTGGTATAGGACTTGAGATTTAATGATTAAAGATCTAATTTAGTTTTTTTTTTGTTAAAAAAAAAGATAGGCCCTTACCTATATTTTTTTGCCATATTTATTTCTCCTTAATTCAATTCAAAAAAGGTTACAAACATATATGTGTATTTTTTAAGAATGTAAAATAACAAAACTTTTGTTTTTCATCTAGCTGTAAAAGAGAGAGTACAGTCACTCATATTTATCGATATTAAAATTATAGAAGATTTGTATTAACTTTGTGGTGGGATGGCTGAACATTAACTAATTTTTTTTAACATGTCCACCCCTTTTTCCTAAGTGATTTAATTGTATTGGAAAATAAAATAACAATTATTTTATCAGGGATTTTTTGGGGGTTAGACTTTCATAATGTTTTGTATATGTTTAGCAACTAAGATTTTTCTTTGAAATTTAAAGGTCATTTGACCATATTTATATTATATTGCATACTGGGTGATCTGTGGGCATGTGTCTGCACAATTTGGTCATTTTCTCACCAAGTTTACATAAGCTAACATACCCACTTCGGGATCACAATGAAGATTAATAAAAATTGGATCTCATTTCTTTCATATATTTAGAACTGGACATAAGCAACAAAACTCCATGCCTGAATTAGTGAAATAATCCCATTTTCTCTAACTTAGTTTAGAGGTGGAGAGCTATCCAGTCTCGTGTTACCTTCTTGGGAGCCATTTACATCTCAGGACGCATCATTTCCCACAATATTCTGTCATCTTAGTCTGCAATATTTTATATTTATTTCAAAGATTTTCTCTGCAGAATATTATTGAAGTGTCTAAATGTATACTGAAAATATCTGTAGGGGGGGGTCACTATTGAATTTTTTGTTAGTAGCAGAGGATGATATTTTTAATGCTTTCCTAAGAATATGTTAGTTAGTTTGGCTGGTTATACGAATCATGTACTTTCACCATAGTGTTAATTACATATGTCTCTCTCTTTCAATCATGTAACCTGTCCAATGGCTAGAAATGTTCCCAACTTATAATGTGAAGTCATTTTTAAAGGGTCTTTCTCTCATATCTGGATATAGTTGCAGGGAAATAGCGTGCAGCTCAATTAATCAATTCATTGTATTCTGCAAATACAAAATAATAAAAATTTTCTTTTGTCTTTCATTCACTATTATTAAAACTCTGTAGCATTGTTTTCTTCAGTAAACCTGATCAATATATATATATGTTCAAATTCCTCCTTAGAGTCTTGTCTCTCCTTGACCACCGGGCATACATTAAGAATAAATTCTAGTGAGATTTAGGGAGTAAGTCACTTAGTAGCAATCTAGAGAAATAGGTGAGGTTCGAACAACCTCTACCTGCATATCTAGGTTAGGTTAAAGCAGCTCTACTTTTCATACCGTTACAATATATATATATATATGAAAAAAAAAACAAGTTAATCATAACCTGCTATCATTGTTATTTATGTTCAAAGATGGCGCCACAAAACAGAAAAGTGTAAGATTTGTTTACATAAACGAAAAAGAGTAGAAATTAACTACTCTTTGAAAGAGGTAGTTAATTTCTGACTTTTTCATTTATGTAAAAAATCTTACATTGTTGGTGGTTTGTGGTTGATATATATATATATATATATATATATATATATAGATTGAAGTGTCTAAATGGCAGTGTTCAAAAAATAATATATTTGACAATAAAAAGCCTTATTGGTTAAAAGATTTTACAAAAAAAAATTAAACAACCAATGGCAACACACAGGACTGCAAACTTAATTTAAATGGAATGTAAATGTGTGTATATACAAAAAAGTCTGTGCTCATGTTAATATTTGTATAAAAACTGAAATATTTATACATATTAATTAAATAGTATAGTCAGTATAAACTAAAAGAAATATATATTAATAGTAATTAAATATTAATTGTAAAGAAAAGTGTATACCCATAGTCCTATAAATATAAATGAAAATATACAGAGATAATAATAATAAAATAATGCATTAGAAAACTAGGTAATTTAAAGATGTGATGATGCCTACATTTAAGTTTATTCCATACAAGGTCTTGAATTTTAAAATAAAACCTTTTTTTGTTTTCTTTCTTTTGTGGAAAAAAAAGGAATACTGTAAAATCACTACTCTCAAATCATCAATTAAATGATTTGGTAAATTAAAATGTTTTGATAAGGTCTGTCTTCATTCTTATAAAAAATGTCAAATCTATGGTTTGTTATTGAAATATGTAGACTGTTTGCTGACTCACCTACATAACATGTTAAACATCGATTACCACTCTATTAAATATATTAAATTTACCCTTTTACATATGACATAACATTTAAATTATTATTACTAGTGATTTGGACCGCTTTTGTCAAAATAATCAAATTTATTTTAGCAAGTATATCTTTAAGTGATCTATGTTTTCAATATACAATCATAGGTGGATTGGAAAAAAAAATAGATTTTAAATAATCTGTAGAATATAATATGTTGAAAGGCTTTGCCAATATATGATTAATATTAGGTAAATTTCTATTAAAACTAAGAATCAATGAAGGAACATCTGTATAAGTTTACATGCCGGATTGATTTCCGATTCAATGGTTTATTGCTAAAATTAAAAAGGGAAAACAACTTCATTTTCATTAAATGTCTAATGCTAAATTTTTTATTATTATTATTTCAAAACACATACGCATTTATATTTTCGCATTTATATTTTAAAATAGATTATTTAATGTTTATAAAATTGATTGTAAAATAGTTTACTTTCACCATCTGTTTTAATCAATTTGATTAAAAACAGGCAAGCTTGCTAATTATATATTCCTTATGCTTTTATTTTTAATCATTTTTAAAATTAATTCTAAAAGTCTAAAAGCGAAGATTTAGTTTTGTATTTGTTATTTTGGATACAATAATCCCTGGTTGGAATTCTTAAATTAGATTGAGCGGGAAATTAATATTTGCCCTGCAGGAGATATAGAATTAGAGACTAATGAAAGTTTTTCACGGGAAATGTAGCGAGGCAAGGATAGCCCGCCAATTTTTGGAGAGAGAATAGATTCATTATTAGATACACACTTGGATTATGGCCTGCAAAGAGATACCATTGTGAGTAGCTGTTCGGACATTTAATTCCTACTAAAAACTTAAATAATTATTGACAAACTTCGTTGCTGTGCAAGATGTCAAAATCCACCACTATGAGTTTTGCCATCATTAGAATGTCTGGCTAATTTAAACAAAGGATGGACCCATGCCTACCAGCTCTCCTTCAGTCATGCCATGAACCTCTAAAATAAACACTGCCTCTACCTTGCCGCTGTCAAAGGACCTGAAAGATGAACTATTATCAAAAGTGTGCACTCATCACTAAATCACTAGAACTCTGCCTTACCGTAAGCTAAACTTTTTCCTATTCTAGCCAGGGTAAATAAATTGTGTTTAATTAAATCTCCGCTCAATCTAATGATAAATATGTTTTAAAATGGTATTAATTGTTTTTTTAATTATTTATTATCTGTATGTACTCTTTTCTAGTATTTAAAGTGTGTCTTGGAATCTTAGTTTTAAGATTCCAAGTTTGTTTGCAATTTTCGTTTATCAGGGGGTGCATTAGGAGATTGTATTTTATATGTTTAATATATACCTGATTATTTCGTTAACTATTACAAAACGCATTGGCAGTTTTCGTAGTCTTTATTTATTCACCTGCCCTTAGTTGTAAAATAAAGAATCTTTAAGCATGTTTCGTTTGCGCTTTTTGTGCAAACAACAAAATCTTTTTGCTGGCTATTTGTCAAGTTATTTCTTCGGGTTGTCTGAAAGTAGTCATTTCTTTCTGGATTACGTAAGATCGTAATCAAATATCTTTTGCTGTCTTGTGTGTGAGATCAACCATGTTTACTTTGAATGTAGTATTATGCACAGCAGTCCTGCAGCATTTTAATGACAGTAATTAGAATATTACTGCTTGAACGTTCGCGCTGGTTTCATTGATTTCCGATGGGACAGTAACTGTTTTATTATCTCTGATTTAGGAAGCTGGAGTTATTGTTTTTTTCTGTAATTTTACAACTGGCCAGCAAGAAGATATTATCCTAACCATTTCTTATATTTTAAGTGAGAGAATTTTGCTGCCAAAATGTTTAATGCCTTCATGTTTGTCATACTCTTGTGCACTCTCTGGTAAATATGCGTATGTTACTATAAGCCACTTTTGTATTCGTGGCTAGATGTCTTCACTCTATTGCCCAACTTTTAATAAAATTAATAAATTGTTTAAACTTAATTTGGCTGATGTTTGTCTTTGTGCTTTGATTTCTCAACTGTCTAAATAATATTTAAGATATCTTGTTCCTCCCTGAGTGTAGTTCGGTGCCTTTTGATTTGCATATCCTGTCCACCCTAAAATAAATGTCTAGTTCCTATTTTCGGACTAGTGGCGCCCTCGGGGTCAGTATATGTGAATCTCAAAGATCTTTCTCCCGTTACATATATAGTAATTTTTGGCGCATCAACGTGGAGCTTCCGAGTTTTCAAACCCATGTGAGATTTTGTTTAGACGGTTGAGAAAGATTTCAGGTGTAAGTGGCAAGATCTAGTCAGTAGAGGTTCGATTTTTGTTAATTATTGCATGTATTGTTGGAGCAGTTTGGTAGAACGGGGTTTCGTCTTTTTCATATGACATAAATAAATAAACAATAAATAGCGTATTTTCTAAAAAAGTCTGTCGGAGTTAATTTTTTGAAGAGTTAAATATATATAGTTCATCTTTTTCATATGACAAATAATTAATAAATAGAAAGTAGTGTCGTATTCATTTTTAGATTAATTAAAAAAAAAGATAAAAATAGTTTGTTCATCTTTTCATATGAAATAATTAATAAACAGTAAACAGCGTTTGCTTTCGTAGCTAAATTTTTATTTTAAAATAGCAAAATAAATATTGGGAAATAAAAATAGTTTGTTCGTCTTTTCATATGAAATAATTAATAAACAGTAAACAGCGTTTGCTTTTGTAGCTAAAGTTTTATTTTAAAATAGCAAAATGAATATTGGGAAGTCTCTTTCTTGTGACAAATAAATAGTTAAATAGCGTTTTTCTTTTAGATTGATTGGCAAACTTAGTGTTAAATAAATAGTAAGAGGCATTGTTTTCTAAGACTGACAATAAAAGCAAAAATATATATAAATAAATGAGCTGTTAAAGAGTGCCGAGATGGGAGGGCAAATTTATAAGGAAGTTGAAAATAGGCAAAGTAAACTTAAAGGTACAAGATTGATCCAGATAAAAGTTTTCAGGGCAGATAATTGGGAAAGTCCAGCTGTGCATCTTGAAAGCCTTCAACAAGTGTTTCAGTTTCACGAATGGAATGAACAAGAAAAGATTGCAGTGGCTTATAATCATTTGAAGGGTGTGGCCGTAGATTGGTGGCATACTTTAAGTGTAAAGCCACAGACATTTGGGGAGTATGGATACGCCATCATGCACAGTTTTTGGAGTGAAGAGAAACAATATTGCATCTTTAGAAGAGTTTTGCAGCAAGCATATTCCAAAGGGGATGGAGGAACTTATATGCAGTTTTTCTGTAATCAAGCCACCATACTGAAGTCGTTGACGGCATTGTCTTTGCCAGAAAGCCAGATAATCTCAATAATAAGAAACAATATGCCAGTGGCGATACAACAAGCCATGTTGATTAATTATAAAATGTGTATAGAAGAAATAATAACATTATTGACAGAGATTGATTATAGTAGGGATAGAATAGAGAAGGAAAACATACTCGATGGAGATGGGGGAACAGTATCCAATGTGGTGGTGGATAAAGATGAACCGACATTAGTTGGAGCCAACCAGACTTGTCCCATCATAACTATAAAAATTGGATCCGTCACAGCACAGGCTTTAATTGATTCAGGGAGTCAGATGTCCCTGATTTCCAGTCACTTTTATTCACAGTTAAAACAACAAACTCACCTGTATACATTGCCTCTAAAGAGACTGCAAGTTACATTGGCTAATGGTAAAAAGGCAAATGTAGAGACAAAGCAGGTTTGGATCCAGCTTCATCTGGGAAACATGGAAGTGGATCAAGTCTTTTTGATAATGCCCGGGTTGATACAAGATGTCATAGTGGGAACAGATTTTCTTCATCAGCATAAATGTGTGCTTGATTATGGTCAATGCATATTTCAGTGTAGAGAAAGCATAATGCCCCTGGAGGGATTAAAAAAGTATCAGTCCTTACAAATACACTGTATGCAGTCAGTCTTAGACACCACTGAAGTAAAGAATAAGGTGGAACAGTCCATACTAAAGGGGACAGAGCAACATCTTTTAACACAGGTGTTGATGCAGTACCACACGGTTTTTTCTAATAGACCTCGGGCTATTGAAGGGTATGTTCATCGGATCAAAGTAAAGGAGGAAAACCATTTTCAAAGTCGATCTTACCCCATTCCATTTCAATATAAAGCCGAGGTGGATAGTCAGATACAACAGATGATCGAATGGGGTGTTATTGGTAAACAAGCATCATCTTATATTAACCCTTTGGTGGTAGTAAAGAAGAAAGATGGGGCGGCTAGAATATGTTTGGATGCTCACCGTTTAAATGCTATCACTATTCCTGAAAGAGACATTCCTCCTACAATAACCAAAATTCTGGCTAGATTTCAAGGGAAAACTGTCTTTAGTATGTTTGACTTGACTTTGAGTTATTGGCAGATACCTCTTCATTCCTCCCATCGCCAATATATGGGGTTTCGGTATGAAGGGTATATGTATGTCTTTAAACGGATGCCGTTCGGGTTGATCAACAGTGGATCCGGGTTGTTAAGGTGTTTGGATCAGATATTGTCAGAGAAGGTTAAAAATATTATAGTAATGTACATGGATGATGTGGTTATTGCATCCAGAAATATTGAAGAGCACTTGGAACATGTGGAGATATTTTTGACCGAGTGCAGTCAAAAAAATATCATGATCAACTTGCAGAAAAGTTACTTAGCCATGGATGAAGTGGCATTTTTGGGCTTTGTAATTGGGAAGGATGGTATTAAACCCCATCCGGATAAATTAGCTGCAATTGAGCATTTCCCTACACCTGCTAACAGACACCAGGTGAGGTCATTTTTAGGTCTCTGCAACTTTTACCACCGGTTTTATGAAAATTTTGCTGTAGAATCATCATCCTTAGTCCAGTTATTAAGAAAGGACCAGAAGTGGTTTTGGGGTTCACAACAGGAGCAGGAGTTTCAGCTCATCAAGAAGAATTTTCTGAAACAAGTAGTTCTGGCTTACCCTGATTTTTCCCAAACATTTTATATTCAAACTGATAGTAGCCGACATGGATTGGGAGTAGTCTTATTCCAAATTGATGAGCAGAAACGTCACAAGGTATTATATTTTTGTAGCCATACCCTAAAAGGGGCTGAAAATAATTATATGACTACTGAAAAGGAGGCTCTGGCCATTGTATGGGCCTTCGGAAAGTTCAAACAATTCTTGCTGGGCTCAAACATCATTGTTATTACTGACCATAAATGTTTGGAATTTCTGAATAATAGTTACCTGACAAATGATCGGCTCATTCGGTGGAGCTTGATCTTGCAGAAATTTCAATATAGAGTGGTCTATTGCCCTGGCAAGGATAACATTGTGGCAGATGTCTTAAGTCGGCACCCTGTAGATCTTTCACCGCATCACCTACACTCGGATAACTTAAGTATCGCTGCAATTACATCAGTTATCGATGATTCCGTGGAACAGGATTTATGGAAACTACCAGAAATACAGGCAAGTGATCTGGATTATGCTCCAATGGTAGCCTACAAGAAAGGAGCCCTGAATCCCTCACTAATGGACCTATCCAAGTTAGAACAACAAGAAGGAGCTTATCGTATTGAGGACGGTGTCCTTCAATACAAGGTTACTGCAAAAGAAGGTTCCTGGAGAACCCTCATACCTAAAAAGATTAGGAATCATTTAATTGAATATGTGCATTGTCTGTATGGACATTTTTGACTGCATAAGGTTGAGTATGTGCTCCAAGAATTATTTTATTGGCCAGGGATGTACTCAAATATTTTATCGGTTCTCAGAAGTTGCCACACATGTTCACGAACGAAACCCGTAAATAAAAATTTTACGGGAGTCTTGCAACCCATTCTAGCTCAGAATCCTAATGAGTTACTAGCTATTGACTTTTATGGTCCATTACCAGCGTATCGGCGATACCGGTTCTTAGTTGTCATGTATGATGTCTTTTCAAAATATGTGACAGCTTATCCATTAAGAAAGGCTGATGCTTTAAGCACTATCAAAGTATTACAAGAGCAGCAAATTCCTAGAATTGGCAAGCCTCAATGTATACTCTCAGATCATGGAACACCCTTTAAATCGCGCCAGTGGAAGCGTTGGCTCCAGCAACAGGATATAAAACATTTATTAACATCCATACGCAACCCTCAATCTAACCCCTGTGAGCGGGTTATGAGGGAGCTTAACCATTTATTCCGGTTGTATGTCAACCAGAACCACAGAGAATGGGTGAAACAGACTGAGAATGTTGTTAATTATATTAATTGGACGTTAAATGAGTCCACAGGGTTTACTCCCATTAGGCTGCATTTCGGAAAAAATTATCCTATACTTATCAAAGCTCCATTACCCATCGATCATGATAACCCTAATGGAGAGAGGGACAGAGAAAAGGCTAGGATAAAATTAAAGCACATGGCTGAATTGCGCATAAGGCGTGCAAACCGGAATCCTTGCCAATTCGATACTGGTGATTGGGTTTTTGTCAGAAAACCTCATGTGAGTTATCCAACAAGGCATCAATACAAAAAAAAATTTCCGATATATGATGGACCTTTTACTATATAAAAAAATATGGTCAGAATGCCTTTCTTCTGGAAGACGAGTCTGGAATTCAGGGGTCCTATAATGCCCGTAGTCTTAGACCTGCTGAACAAAGGATCAATAATGATAGGTAAGTAGCAAAAATTATCATAGATGTAATAAAGCGATTGATTGCAGTTAACACATATAACAAATGTCCAGCTGGGATTTTGCAAAGGGGGGGAGGGTTAACATGTTTAAAAAAAGAAAAAAAAAGGAAGTTACAGGAAGTTTTTTTTTTTTGATCAGGTATTGAGGCAGTTGAGCCGGATTGATTTCCGATTCAATGGTTTTATTGCTAAAATTAAAAAGGGAAAACAACTTCATTTTCATTAAATGTCTAATGCTAAATTTTTTATTATTATTATTTCAAAACACATACGCATTTATATTTTCACATTTATATTTTAAAATAGATTATTTAATGTTTGTAAAATTGATTGTAAAATAGTTTACTTTCACCATCTGTTTTAATCAATTTGATTAAAAACAGGCAAGCTGGCTAATTATATATTCCTGTTGCTTTTATTTTTAATCATTTTTAAAGTTAATTCTAAAAGTCTAAAAGCGGAGATTTAGTTTTGTATTTGTTATTTTGGATACAATAATCCCTGGTTGGAATTCTTAAATTAGATTGAGCGGGAAATTAATATTTGCCCTGCAGGAGATATAGAATTAGAGACTAATGAAAGTTTTTCATGGGAAATGTAGCGAGGCAAGGATAGCCCACCAATTTTTGGAGAGAGAATAGATTCATTATTAGATACACACTTGGATTATGGCCTGCAAAGAGATACCATTGTGAGTAGCTGTTCGGACATTTAATTCCTACTAAAAACTTAAATAATTATTGACAAACTTCGTTGCTGTGCAAGATGTCAAAATCCACCACTATGAGTTTTGCCATCATTAGAATGTCTGGCTAATTTAAACAAAGGATGGACCCATGCCTACCAGCTCTCCTTCAGTCATGCCATGAACCTCTAAAATAAACACTGCCTCTACCTTGCTGCTGTCAAAGGACCTGAAAGATGAACTATTATCAAAAGTGCGCACTCATCACTAAATCACTAGAACTCTGCCTTACCATAAGCTAAACTTTTTCCTATTCTAGCCAGGGTAAATAAATTGCGTTTAATTAAATCTCCACTCAATCTAATGATAAATATGTTTTAAAATGGTATTAATTGTTTTTTAATTATTTATTATCTGTATGTACTCTTTTCTAGTATTTAAAGTGTGTCTTGGAATCTTAGTTTTAAGATTCCAAGTTTGTTTGCAATTTTCGTTTAT
The DNA here is from genome assembly GCA_028023455.1 of Epiperipatus broadwayi. Lineage (NCBI taxonomy): Eukaryota > Metazoa > Onychophora > Udeonychophora > Euonychophora > Peripatidae > Epiperipatus > Epiperipatus broadwayi. The sequence continues at coordinate 9,899,974 of JAQFVV010012417.1, forward strand.
CAGAGGGTGCATTAGGAGATTGTATTTTATATGTTTAATATATACCTGATTATTTCGTTAACTATTACAAAACGCATTGGCAGTTTTCGTAGTCTTTATTTATTCACCTGCCCTTAGTTGTAAAATAAAGAATCTTTAAGCATGTTTCGTTTGCACTTTTTGTGCAAACAACAAAATCTTTTTGCTGGCTATTTGTCAAGTTATTTCTTCGGGTTGTCTGAAAGTAGTCATTTCTTTCTGGATTACGTAAGATCATAATCAAATATCTTTTGCTGTCTTGTGTGTGAGATCAACCACATTTACTTTGAATGTAGTATTACACGCAGCAGTCCTGCGGCATTTTAACGACAGTAATTAGAATATTACTGCTCGAACGTTCGCGCTGGTTTCGTTGATTTCCGATGGGACAGTAACTGTTTTATTATCTCTGATTTAGGAAGCTAGAGTTGTTGTTTGTTTTTGTAATTTTACAACTGGCCAGCAAGAAGATATTATCCTAACCATTTCTTATATTTTAAGTGAGAGAATTTTGCTGCCAAAATGTTTAATGCCTTCATATTTGTCATACTCTTGTGCACTCTCTGGTAAATATGTGTATGTTACTATAAGCCACTTTTGTATTCATGGCTAGATGTCTTCATTCTATTGCCCAACTTTTAATAAAATTAATAAATTGTTTAAACTTAATTTGGCTGATGTTTGTCTTTGTGCTTTGTTTTCTCAACTGTCTAAATAATATTTAAGATATCTTGTTCCTCCCTGAGTGTAGTTCTGTGCCTTTTGATTCGCATATCCTCTCCACCCTAAAATAAATGTCTTGTTCCTATTTTTGGACTAGTGGCGCCCCCAGGGTCAGTATATGTGAATCTCAAAGATCTTTCTCCAGTTACAATATAGAAGCAACATTTACATATACAAATATATACTTAATATCTGTAATTTAAAAATTCAAAGATTTTTAACAATTTTAATAAGTAAAAATTATATATATAATTTACATGTACAGATAAATGTATACAGATTTATTATAAGTTTATTTTATAAGTATATTAAAATAAAATGTGTTTTCTTTATTAACAATTATAAAATAGAAATGGCATTATCTGAGAAAATGTAATTAAAATTCTTATAAACAGATTAATTAATTAAGGAGATAAATATCTGATGTAATTTAGTTAAAATACAGACTGGTATTTTGATAATCCATTCCAAAGATAAACCATTGTAAATGTTGTAATTGGATAAATAAGTCACAGGCCAAACTGGGTTTAAGTGTATAAGTCACAGGACAAATTGGGTTTAGGAATTATCTTCCACAAATAGATCAATGAATTTAAATAACAGATGATTTTGCAGATAAGCCAACTCAAGTAACTATAAATAGGGTGTTATAAATCATCACTGCTTATTATTGCTAAAATGCTTTGATTAAAGTTTGTATTGCTGTTGAGTATTTAATTGTGAACTCCTTATAATTTATTGTCATTGGTCTTGAAATATCATACAGGAGTAGAAAAACTACTACCTATTTCACTCTAGCCATCTAGAAGAGTACAAGCCAACCATCCATAAAGAGGTATGGAAAGGAGCTGCCAGCTAATATAAAACATCTTAAAAAGCATTATGTTCACTATATACCTAAACTGTAAGTTTCTATTGCCTTGGAGAGAAACCAGCCATCAATCAACAATTACATTACCATCCAACATTGACTGTGGAATTAAAAACAGTATAATTAAAACATATTGTCACCATACCTATGGTTGGATAGATGAATTCCACTAAATGTATACCAATACCTGAACCCTGAGCTGACACTTTTAGTGATAAAAGAAATGGCATAAACTTTAAAATATATTCTTATAGTACTAATATTAAAATGGGCAAAATTCATTATATGTATTGCCACCCACAGTAAGCTAGAGTAATCAATGGATATCAGAAGTCTTGTGCATAAAATCCCCATCTAATGCCTACTCACCCAATGCCCACAGACTAGTTCCTGGCTTGTAGCCTTTGTCAGTGAAGAGCCTTGGATCTGAGAGCAAGGCACCTAGATCTTAGGATTTAATGCAACCCTCTACCAGCTGCCTTTTATCTCCACTTAACTACAAAACTGTGAGTCTTAAATTGAAAACACCTTAATATCTTCAATCCAAGCTCATTAGCTTATATAGTCATATAGGTCTGAACTCAGTTCAGTACCTATTCATTTTGAGATCTTTGGTTTTTTAATAACCAAAGCCACCACTATCCTATTAGGCAGGATTGTTTTTAAGCCAATAAAAATCACATGATTATCATTTCTTAGCCTTGTTTATAACTGTTATTAAAATGGGCAAAACTCACTACACGTATTGCCACCCACAGCATTCTAGAGTAATTAATGGATGCCAGAAGGCTTGTGCATAAAATCCTCATCTAGTGCCTACTCATTCAATATTCCAGACTAGTTGCTGGCTTGTGGTCTTCATCAGTGAGGAGCCTTGGATCTGAGAGCACTGCATGTAGAATTTAGGATCTAATGCAATCCTCTAGCAGTTATCTTCTTTCTCCACTTAACTTCAAAACTATGAGTCTTAAATTGAAAACACCTTAATATCTTCAATCCAAGCTCATTAGCTTATATAATCATGTAGGGCTGAACTCATTTCAGTGTCTATACATTTTGATGTCTTTGGTTCTTTAATAACTCTAGCCACCACTATCCTATTAGCTTGCTGTGTGTAGCAATACGTATAGTGAGTTTTGCCTGTTTTAATAAGTTATAAGCAAGTATAAGAAATGGTGATCATGTGATGTTTTCTGAAGTACTAACATTAAGTATTTATTTTCATTATCCTGAGAATATTTTATAAATTATCATTATTATTGATTGAGTAAATCTGTTTATAAACTAGTATGATAAAGGATTTCTCTGTTATTGTATTTAATAACATCACAATTCAATCAGCATAAATATAAGAGAAAAGTAAATTTTTATGTAAAGCAATTAGCTTTTGATCACAATTTTTGGTCACACTTAAAAAAACTTAGTCTTTTAAAACCAGCCCTTTCCACTAGCTGTGAAAATAAAACATTGTCAAAATAGTAATTTACTCATAGCTTGATGAACTTTAGATTGGATATAAAACAGCTGCATAGACAGAATAAATAAAGATTGTTGCTTTTATTTTTTTTAATAGTTTACAATTTTAAGCAACTACCCTTCAGATTTGTGGAAAGATAATTTGGGTGTATTAATATAAGTAAACTGTTATAACTTTATTGCAGGTTGTTTCATTTAAATATGAGATTCTTTCATGCGTTTTTTTATTTACTCATATATTATTGTGTCACATTTGGGATTGCAGGTTACTTGCAGTTATTATCTTACTTGCAGCAGTGGTTTGCAGTAACATTCCTATTGTATATCACCTTTTTTTTTTGTACATATCTTAGATGATGCTGTTTGTAACTGCTGGCCCCTCTTACACTTAGTATCTTTACAATAGTATGTGATAGACACAAATTCCTATTGTATTAGCATGTTTCTAGCTCACATGTGCTTATTTATCAATAACTAGTGTAACACACATGTTGTTTTTCTATGTCTTATATTTATATAATGTTTAGTTACTTACCTGAATTACAGTCTGAAGGTATTTATAGAAGTCCAGTTTTTTAAATAGTTAATGATATTCAAATATAAGATATTGTTTATACTAAACTTAATTTTTAGAAAAGACTTGAACTCAGACTTTCAAGATCCCTACAGCTAAGCACTTTATCTTATACAACAGATACCCATAACCACAAATATTTCAGAAAGATAAATGATCTCCAATATACATAATTCTAATATTCTGATGGATAAATAATGAATTCATATTATTTCTGAGAGCTTCTATGTAGTAAAAATATAATAACTAGATAGCTGACACTTCAGTACAATAAGAAGTCTTTTCCTAGGGCCTTCTTCCATCTCAAATCATAAAAATATGTGTAGTGAATTTGAAATTTTTTATTTGTTATTTCCTTCTCATACTCAAATTTTATTGGTTGAAAAGTTTTAAAAAATATTTTATCCTCCAGTAGCTTTTTACCAAATAATGTGAATATTCTTTAACCAATAGGATTTGAGAATGCGGAGAAAATAAAAAATAAAAAGATTTTAAATCTCACCACATACATTCTTATGATTTGAGAAAGAAGTTATGAGGAAAGTACTTGCTATTGAAATGAAATGTCAGTTATTTAGCTATTATATTTTTACTATATATATATATATATGATTCAAGTGTTATTTAATTGATTCTGACAGTATAAAGAAAAAATATATTGGATATTAAATTATAAAATATATTGAGAACAGACAAATATAAAATCATATTCAAGATTAATATTTGTCTGGTTTAAATACATATCTTAATGCAGAACCAGAAATAACATCACTAATGTACATAAAGATGTGAATTATATAATGGCAAATTAACTATTTATTTATTATTTGATTTTTATAAATAGTAACTTCAAATTATTTTAGAATAAAATACTCAATTATTACGCATGTATTAAACCATCAAATGTCACAAGATCACCATTCTTTATGCTTTCGTAAACTTTACACAGATGATAAACTCTCCATATAGTAGTGCCACCGGTGCAAGCCAGAGTAATCATGGATGTAAAAAGGTTTTGTGCATAAAATCCCTATTTAGTGCCTTCTCATCTAATGTCTGCAGACTAGTTTCCAGCGTGAGGATTTCATCAGTGAGAAGCTTTGGATCTAAGAGCACTGCATTTAGATCTTAGGGTGTAATGTACCCTCCAGCAGCAACAGTCAAATTATTTTTCTCCAAGCATGGAAGATATTTTGCTTAAAACTTTAAACTATTAAAAGATAATAAGGCAACAATATTAATTTAACCTTTCTATGCAGACTGTTTTGTATTGAATGTAGAATTCATCAAGCTACAATTAAATTATTATTTTGATAATGTTTTAGATTTACAGGTAGTGTAAATGGCTGGTTTTAAAATACTAAGTTTTTATAAGCATGCCCAAGAATTGTAATCAAAAGCTAATTGTATTACATAAAAATATTCTATTCTCTTAGATTTATGCCAATTGAATTGTGGCATGATTAAATAAAAATAACAGAGTAATCCTTTGTCATACTGGTTTATAAATAGATTTACACAATCAATTATAATGATAATTTATAAAATACTTTCAGGATAATGAAAATAAATATTTAATGCTAGTACTATAAAAATATATTCACTTTTATCACTAAAAGTTCAAGATCAGACTCCAGGTATTGGTAATACTTTTAGTGGAATTTTTGTTCAATCATAGCTATGGTGACTGCATGCTATAATCATATTGATTTTAATTCACAGGGCAGCAGAAAATGATGTTTTACTTGTTGATTAATGGCTGATTTCTTGCAAAAGCAATAGACACTGAAAGCTTAAGCATACAATGGACACAAAACTCCTTAAGATATTTCTATATTATCTGGTGACTCTTGCATATTTCTTTATAATCTTTTAGCCTGTATTCTGCCAGGTGGCTAAAATGAAGGAGGTAATGGTTTCTCTACTCCTGAATAATATTTGAACACCAATCACAATAAGTATAATGGGATCACAATCAATGTCTTATCAGCAACACAAACTTTAATCAAAGTTCTTTAGCAATAATAATTCTCCAATAATCAATAAGTAGCAATGATTTGTTACTCCTATTTATAGTCCCTAATATATTGTCTTATCAGCAAAATCAGAATGGTGAGAAATAACTCATGAACTCCAGTTTCGTCCATGGCTTATTTGTTCAATAACAACATTTAAAAAGTTTATATTTGGAAGAGATTACCAAAATAACAGCCAGTGTTTTAACTAAATTACATCAAATATTTATCTCTTTAATTAATTGATCAGTTAATAAAAAATTTAATTACATTTTCTAAGATAATGCCATTTCCACTATAATTGTTTATAAAGAAAATACATTTTATTTTAACATACTTTAAAAATAAAGTTATAATAATACAATATACATTTATCTGTGCACACATAATTTTTACTTTTAAATATTCCCTTGAATTTTTAAATTACAGTTATAAAACGTACATATAAATATTACTTCATATTACTACAGTCCTCCAAAAAAAGCAATAAAAATATACCCATACAAAATTAGCATTCAAACAAAAAACTTCATAATCTATAATACACAAAATTCTGGTTCATTTATTTTTGACAGTTCCTTCCAAAAACAACATGGGTCTTTGTTACTAGTATTTCCATAACTGTTTTTATCTTGTGATTCTTTCTTTATAGTATTCTTCCTTGGTGGTCTACTATTAATTAGCTCAAACTATCTAGTCAAGCTTGATCTTCATCATTTCTATAATTTTCTAGTTCAGCCAAAACTTGATTCCCTATTGGGCTATATGGTCTATTCAAAAAATCTTTTATACCTACAGACTAAACTATGCCATCTAACTGGGTAATATTAGATTTTAATGTTCATTTTTGTGGAATTATTAGGCCACTTTCCAATCACAATTTTCTATCCAATAGTTTTACAATTTTCATTGGCTGACCTTGTAAGTAATGATGTGGGAAAAGTATTTATAATATTTATAACATTCTTTAGTTTGCTTCTTCCACCATCTTTGAGCTTTCCTTAAATGTTGACTAGGATTCTCTCAAATTATTGACTTTGATATCCTGCTTTTTTTTTACTCTGTAGATATCAGCGCTTTGACAAGACAAAATTTGAAAATAACCAATAAAGCCTACATCCTGTCATTCTTCGTCTATCATATACTTTCTTTTTACATACAAAGTCCCATATTCCTTTATAAGTCAACTTAATTTTTTTTTTCCTATTATTTCTATACTATGTGTTTTATATAACACTTTTTTCTGGTTATCTACATGTTTATTTTCTATTTTTCCTTCTCTATACTATTTTTATAGCTATGCCACTTATTGTGACTTCTAACTTATCACTCTTATAATCTCCTTCAATCTTATCATTTTCTTTTACTATCTTTCTCTCCTGATTTACATTTAAATATTTTTACACAACTTTTCCTCTAATGCTTCTACTCCACTCTGTGTTTTATCTACTCTATGCATTACTTCCTGCTTCACCTCTTTTATTTATTGTTGATATTTCCCTATCATTTCTTTCATTTTTTATTCACTTTGTCTCATTTCTTTTATTTCTTGTGACTTTGCCTTATCATTTCTTTACTTTCTTTTATTTATTATTTAAAATTTTGTACCATTGTTTTATTGGCTCTGTTTCATTTCTTGCTGATTTTTGTTTAATATTTTTATTATACTTCTGTGGGCTTGTCTGTTCTTTTGTTGACTTAGAAATTTTTAAAAGTGGTGGGACTATTTTCCTCCCAAGTTACTTTATTAGGTATTAAATTATGACTTTGATCCTCAGTTTCCATACTAGACAATACAAGAAAATACACAACAACAAACTTCTCCATTCTATAAAATTAAATCAGAATTCTGCTCTCAATACTAATTCTTGATTATTACTTATTTATCTTTGATTATCTACTCTACTCTTGCTTTCTATGAGTGCATACCAATTTCATTCAAAAGTCCTTCATTTGCTATACGTTATGTTCTTTGATGATATGACTTTATTGCCTAATTTTAACTTTCTATAGTGTGCAATTAAGAACTAAAAAGTCTTGTATATATATTAGGGGATATTGCATATGTATTTGCTTATTTTCATATATTTATATATTGCCGATATTAAATTTAACTATTAAATAAAATACTTCTTTTTATGCATTATGTTATATGTATATACTTTTTTTAAAACTTATTATTAGCCATAATTTGTCAACCAAAATTATTTTTTTGCAAGAAAAATATTTTTGCAATCAATAATTACTTTTCTAAATGCAATTTAAAATGAACTTATACTATTTAAAAATTTTCTCCTTTCTATATTTTAACCTGTCAAACAAAAAGAAAAACGTATTTATAGATTTTTTTTACATAATTAAAATTGTCCAAATATTTTCTAATCAATATATGATTGAAGTTGGGCTTTCGTTCTCAGGAATTCATATTTGTACCTTGACTCCACATTAAGTGCGAACTTAAATAGTGTACAGATCACATGTATATTTAGGCAAAAATGTTGAAATGTATTATAATGAATTGTTAAATGTTGGATATAATTATGATCATATATATTATACTATTAAAAATTTTAATTTGAAGTATAAATATAAAAATAAAAATAAGATTAATAATGATGTTGATTCTTTTGATAATAAAATTTGGATATCAATACTATATATTTCGAATCAACAGGCAAGGTTCATAAGTAAAATTTATAAAGGTATATGTGACATTGCATTTTATATACCACTTACATTAAATAAATTAATAAATGTGAAAATAAAACCTTATTTACAAGTAAAAATTGTATCATTTATAAATGGATGTATAGGTGTGGTAGTGTATATATAAGTGTGTCAAGATGTATATTGGAGAAAAAAAACAAAAGAGCACTTGTTGTTATTAAAATAGTTCAAAATACAAAACAAAATTTTAAAGATATTGATAATTTATCAGCTTCTGTTTTTTATGACCTTAATAAATCATGTATATATGGTTTTGATTTCAATTATAATAATGTAAAAATATTGCAAACTGATAGAAATAATAATAAATAAAAAAATCAAGGAAGCTATGTTAATATATAAATACAAGCAAGACTTAATCAATAGGCAAGCAGTGAAAGATAAGATCATGGAATTATGGGGAAGTTGACCTTTCAAAATATTAATTGACAAAGACTACAAGGATAGTTGAAAGTGCTCCTAAGTGACGTTTATAATTTTTGTTTTTTTTAAACAAATTTTAACTACTGTATTTTCTTATATTTACTTATAAGTTTACATATAAATATATATATTTCTATAAGTAACCAATTTATTAAATATTACCATAATATGTTCTTTTATTTATTATATAATAGATTTGGAAAAAAAAAGATTATATTAATATATTTCAACAGTGTGTAGTGAAACAGAACTTTTAAGTGATTCTAAAAAGATATTACATGTGGAAACAGATTGATGAAATTAAATTAATAATCCTATGCATTTATTTTAATAATTGATAATTTTATTGTTAATTAATCAGAAGTTCATATAGACAATGAATCCCGAGCTTTAGAACCTGGTATTGCATCCACTGTATATGGCTTTGGGGCTTAAATTAAAAACAGATATAGTAATATTTGTAACTTTAAAGTTTAGATCTGAGCTAAGAAAGATGATCTTTAGATTAATATTTAATAATAGTCATTACTGTATTTTTCTGAAATAATAGTACACATTTGTCTCTTATAAATCTAATTCTAATATATATATATATATATATATATATATATATATATATATATATATATATATATATATATATATATATATATATATATATATATAAATTATTAATAATCCTGTTTAATTATAATAAAAATATATAATATTAAAACAATAAATAATAATAGTAACAAATTTAAAAAATATAAATTTAATGAAGTCACATATGTAGTGTTAAGCATTAGAAAAAACCATAAAAGAAACAAACAACATCCACACATTGGGCGATTTATCACGTTGTTTGCGTTATTATTTTTATAAAATCAAAACAAAACCATAATTACATGTTACATTATGATCAAAAAATACTGATGGTATAAATGATGATGTATCACCATCAGTATTTTTTGATCATAATGTAACATGTAATTATGGTTTTGATTTTGATTTTAATAAAGTTAAAATTCTGTGTATTGAAAGAAATAATAATAAAAAAATTAAGAAGTATGTTAATAAAAGTAAAAAGCAACAGTGTAAATAGCAGACAGAATATAAAAATTAATGAATTGTGGGAAAATTGATGTATGTATTGTTTTGTTTACATTTGTAAGGTTTTTCTAATAAATTTGAGTATTGAAATTAGATAGTTGAATTTAATTGGTATATATTTGTTAATTTGTGTATTATTATTGTATTGTTTTGAATAATTATATATATATATATATATATATATATCTGTTAAATGTCAAATTTAGTGGTTATGTGTTTGGAATAGGTTCTATATATTTCCAGATTATACAAATAATTCCTAACTTTAAAGCTTCTAATATTGTGCTATTACTAATTCAAAATCTAGTTACAGAATAAATCCTGTATTATGTAAATTGGCAGCCACTGTAAACTTAATCAATGTATTTTATTGCATAATTCGGACTCCACTTGAGGCTTTGATAAATTATCCAGAATGACATTACAAATATATATATATTGTTAATATATATATATATATATAAATCACAAAATAAAAAAAATAAAAAATGACTTAATCAATATAATGTTGATATCAAAAATATAATAAATTAATAGCAATTAAATTAAAAGAAATATCAAGTTACTGATTTATTTTTAATTACTTTTATTTATTTATTTTTGCTAAGAAGATAAATTTAAAAAAAAAAATTCAAACTGTTTTTTAAAAATATTGATCTCAGTTTTCATAAAGAAATTATTCGGTAAACATACACTTCAGTTGATCTAACTATCATGGAATAATTGTTATCATTAGTTACTTTTGTACATCACCTATGACAACACTCTTCAAGGTTTTAATTGTCAGCCATTTATAACTACTTCGATCATCAATCATCTTTATATTTTGTTATTCCTTTTCATTTTCCACGTGTCAATTCTAATATTATTTCTTAATTCTCAACCTTTATAAACATTATTACAAATTGGATTACAAGTCTCAAGTTGTTGAACAAATAACTCTTTCAAGATACTTTACTTACTCTATAAAATAATATTATGAAATATTCATTGTATGATCTTGCATATTAAAATAGAATGAAAATTGTTATGTGATTATTGAAATACGGATAGTATATATATAAAGTTGATTGTAATTATTCTTAAAACATTATATAAGGTCATATATATATATATATATATATATATATATATATATATATATATATATATATATATATATATATATATATATAATGACCTTCTGAATGGGTACAAGTAATTAAAGTATACTGTGTCAGTGGTGAATAATCTCATTTAACTAAAAAAAAAAGTGAAATAGCGCTAAAATTTTAAAACTTTTTTGTTAATGGTCTAAAACCTTATGTGAGAATTGCTTATGAATGTTTGTTGGGAATTTTTATAAGCATTTATTATTATATTTGATGAAGTATTTAATGCAAGAAAGAGGGTGGATTATTACAGGAATTGTTGATATGCAAGTTAAGTTGATATATATTTGTTTTATTTATTTGTAGAATAGTGTTTGGTGTTTGTTTAGATGGTTTTCTGATCTGTTTATTCATTGGAGCACCCATCCATGTATAAGTAATATAGTCAGTGAAGTATGTCTAACTCATAGCCATATCAGTTATATGTTAATCAGAATAATTTAGTATTCATATAGCAACATATGTCTGTATCATCTTTTAATTTCATTTTCATTTTTAATTACAATATAAATGTTCACATTCTACAATAAAACATTTAAAATTACAGTAAATATCTTTGTCAACAGATATAAATATATTTTGAGTATTAATGGATATCTGAATTAGTGAATTATTGGACAGGTTAAATTGTGTTATCAACTATTTTATTTTACTGATTAATTAATATTCATTTATTTCAATAGTGTAAAAGGTTATTTTTTTATATTTTTTTTATTTGGTTTGTTTTAATTTAGAAAATCAATTTTTTTTTTTCAAGAAGATTTCTTGAATATTTATTCCCTAATTAACCGAGTGCAAAGGGTGGAGCTAACTTTTGGAGGATAAGATGACCTCTTGATTGATGGAAGAGAAATGTATTTAAGTAATAGTTAGTAATAGAAATTCAGTGATTATTCATTCTGTCATTCATTCATTATCTGCCACTTCTTGTTTGTGCATTTTTTAAATCTCTTCCAGAAGTCAAGTCAGTTAAACTCCAAAGTGTGAATTTTTAAACATTTTTTTTATTGAATTCAGTTTGGGAATTCTAGCTACCAGACAGCTTTAAGGAAGGATGTCAGGCTAAATTATAAAAAAAGATATATTTTCTTCATTTCTTTTCTACTCAGTTAAACGTTAAATTAACCCTATCATTTTTAAAATGTATGTATATGCTGATAATTTTAATCTATTTTGTTTGCTTATATCTTCTATTAATACTAAGGAAAAAATGAAATTGTGTGAATGTTCTAATTTTCTAAAGAAATTGTGTGAACTTTATAATCTTTTAAGGAAATTTGTGCAGGATTGTTTAATGAACCTACTTTTGACTCTCCATTTAAATTCTTCTCTAATTGTATACAAGTCAAGTTAAAATGAAAGAATGCGAGTATAATATTTCTATGCTATATATTTGAATTACTTCATGATAATAATTATGCTTGTTATTCATGCCTATAAATTACTTTATTAACATAATTGATTAAATACTAGTATTTATTTAATATGACATGTTTAAATCAAGTAGAAAGACATAATATTACATGTTTCTTGTTCTCCTTGATATATGGACTTATTATAAAATAAAAGTATTATTGCTTAAGAAATTGTAAATCTATGTAAATAATTAATTAAGAACAAACCAAAAGTAATTATATCTGTGATAATTTACAAAGTTAATCGCAAGCTAATGCTTACTTTTTGGAAAACTGCTAAAGTTACTGTTAAATTAAAATATTTCCAGGATTAATTGAATGATAAATATAAAGTGATATGTAACCGAAAATATCTATCCATATCTCTGTTATAAAAATTTATTACTGCACGTGCTATATTTGTAAACTCAATTAGCTATTGCTAAGAACATTGGAAATCACTGAATTAAATCTAAATTGTGAATGTCTATCTTATAGGAATTTGTATTTATGTTTAGTAACATGTACTCATTTGGAATCATCATTCCTGTCTTTGTATTGAAGCAGTCAATCTTACCTTAAGATTGTGCTTCATGTTTCTACCTACTAATCTATATTTAAATCCTATATCTTATCCCACTCCTTTTGTTATATATATATATGTTATGTATATATTTGAAATGCACGCCTAAATTTATCAATTTTAACTTTCAATAACATTTTATTATTAATTTTATGATTATTAATTCTATTATTAATTATTAGTTCTTTTTTATTAAAGTATTATAGGTGCGATTCAAATATATATATAGGAGCAAAATATTAACAAAATATTGATTTTTTTGTAAATATTTTATTATATGTCATTTTTTAAACTTTTTATTTTTAAAGTACTTTTTTTATTAAACTGTATATTTTATAAAATACAATATGGAAGATGCTATAGTTGATTGTCTAAAAATAATTAAGGATTGAAAACACTATTGTTTTAATCTGGGGAAGGTATTTTTAATTAAAGTTTTTACTTAAAATGGGATTAAGATTAGAGATACTTTTGTTAAAAACATGTCAAATCTATTTCTAATCTGGAAATAGATTTGAATTTATTTTGGACGTTATCTTATTGTTGCATCTTCAAAAACAACTGATAAAAGAAAAAGTATAAAATGACTGAATTTTGAATCACAGGGAGATTAGTTACTATTGAGAGAATGGATTGTAAACATATTACACATCGCTTGAAACTTAAAATGATGTAGCAGTAAATCCACTATTCTTTTCGGCCCTGTTTGGGTCATCATCTGCTGCTGCTGCAATATCCTTCTGTCCTGAAATGAAGAAATGTCTAAAAAAGAACTTTAGAATGCTAATAGAAGTTGCTGCCACCAAAGAACTTGCATTTCAATTGCCGTGCATGTGCTGTACTAAATTGGACTCTTAAAATTGCAAGGTAACTTCCAAACTGCCACCATTAAAACTAAATCTACCTTAATTAATTAATCTCGAATTCTACTAATCAAAATTTCTCATGTATTATTTAACTTTGCTTTTTATATAAATCTGTGAATGTAAATTTGCTCTCAAATGATTTCTTTATATCTAATCCTATCTCATATGCTCTTAACTTTTCTTAACTTTGGTGCGGTCATTAATTTATATGTATTTATTATTTGATTTATATATCTGCTTGCTTATTATTAAAATGTCAATCTCACAACCTGGTGAGCTTAATTTCTAAAAATCTTTTTTTTTCATTTTTTTTTCTAAACCTTCATGAAAAGGTTATTAACGTCCTTTTAAAATATATATATAATGCATTATAAATTAATATGTTCACCAGTTTTTTTTTTTACGAGTCAACATTTTATGTTAGTTTATTATAAAAATATATTTGTTAACTCTGGATTTTTTACCCGGAGTAAATCCAGAACTTAAGCTAATTAACGCTTTGAAATCTTTTAAAATGTTTTGTTTTTATTCAATTCTGAAAGAGTGACACAATAGTTATTTTTTATAACTGCCAGTCTTCTTATTTTTACATACTCTTAAAATCTCAAATAAAGTACTTATATATTCCATTATTGTAAAATCAATGAAGGTGGGATTGATTTATTTTAAATAACAGAAATTTTAATATTTTATGATTTTAGTTATCAAGTAAATCTTAATGTTTCTTTTACTAAATCAAATCTTGACATATATTTTATTAATTTGAAATCTAAATCTTAATGTTTCTTTTGCTAAATAAAATCTTCAAGTATATTTTAGTAAATGAAATCTAAATTTCTCTATATATATTATAGTGGCATAGCATATTATTTATTAAATTATGGTATTCAAACAAGGGTCATTTATTTTAAAGCAGTAAATTATATTTCAATGTTGTTAGGGACATTCAGTCATACTGCGTTACTGACATTTAGCCGATCTTCGTGATTATATATATGTGCTTCTTAATCTCAGGGTTGCGACAAGATCAAACCCATAGATTTCTCGTTATTTATTCCGTATAAAATGCCTCTGGTGGTGATCCCATAAGTTTGGCACACGATATGCATATCTGCTTTCTTCATATAAAAGGGCCTCTGGTGGTTATCCCTAAGTCTGGCACATGCTATGCCCATTCACTTTCTTTGTATCAAAGGCTTGCACATTGGTGATGACCATGGCATGCCTATCCACTTCGTTTTTCGTCCAGAAGCATGACTTTTCCTGTTATTTTAGGCTATTATGTCAGCATCGCAAACTTATTCGTATTAGTATTTCTTTTGCTTCTTGGCCCAGTTTTTATGCTCTAATATTAAAATGTGCT
Organism: Epiperipatus broadwayi; assembly: GCA_028023455.1. NCBI lineage: Eukaryota > Metazoa > Onychophora > Udeonychophora > Euonychophora > Peripatidae > Epiperipatus > Epiperipatus broadwayi. The sequence continues at coordinate 9,915,250 of JAQFVV010012417.1, forward strand.
CTGCTCAAAATATATATCAATGCCAAATATTAATAGCTAGATTAATTACTAATGTTATTTTAATCTTATCATACAATCCTATCATCATAACTTATTTCTATATTTAAGAGTATCTATATGCCTTGGGAAAACTAAAGCATTCACCTTACTATTGTTAAAATAATTTTTCATTAAATATTTTGTCATAGATTCAAATATAATCAAATGTGTTCAAATGTATTTTATTTATTTTCACGACCATAATGGCGTGAAAATAATTTATCTTGTATGTATAATGAATCTCAGAATGCTCCCCTAAATAATGTTAGTCACCATGTTTCAGAACCATAATCCAAAGCGTTAATAGCAATTTTATGTAACTTCTTTCTAATAACCGATTGGCATCTTAATATTGGACCCACCAAAGATGTGTGTTTATTTGTAATATATTATTTAGCTAATAAAGAGCATATGAGAAATAATAGCATGAATGACACTATTTAATTATCTACCGCTTGCTCATTCATGCACATACTAATGTACTTAATTTATAAATGTATAATAATTTGTCAGTATATTAAAATATATTTTATTGTCCAACTTATTTGAGTAGTTTGAATTCCTTCTTTTCTCCACTTCCAAAAGTAAAGCCTGCTTATATATATTTAGTTTAGTCATAGTTAATAGATGTCTCATTGTTTTGCTCAGCTTTGCTAGTCGGCCGGATTAAGATTAATTCTCGTGTGCCATCACTAGTATGTTATTCATTAGGTGTTAGATCTGGGGCTTAGAGAGTGGGTTCGAATTCAGGCTGTTCCCTGACCTAAATCTCGGGCTGGACTGGGTTTCAAGTACATTTTGTGAGTTCCAGCTCATGTTAGATGGATAAACATGTTTTGACTGGCACAGTATCAGATGGGAAACTTTATGTTTAAGAAAGAAAGAAACTTTACAAAATGAATTTTTTTTTTTAAGTTAAAAGAAGAGTGACTTTTTTTTTGTTTGTTGCTATTGATATACCATAGATAGATAGACAGATTTATTATTTATATATTTGCTTATTTAATTTTTGTTATTTCCTTGATTCCTAGAATGTCTTGGATGCTGGTAGATAATTATTATTTAAATATGTCTTGTGTAGGCTATATATACATTTTACAGAGATTTATTATATATATATATATATATATATCATCATCATCATCATTATCAATTATTATATATATATATATATATATATCATCATCATCATCATTATCAACCATTATCAATCCACTGCAGGATGAAGGTCTCTCCAAGTTTAATCCATCTTCTCCGATCTTTAGCTTCTCTTCTCCACATCACCCCTATACATTTTCTTATTTCATCCATCCATATATATATATATATATATATATATATATTGTGTCTCGAAGCAAGCACTTGGCCTTCAGAGTAGCACATTTATGAAAGAAATATTGTGTCAGAAATGGTAAAACCTTGTTGATAATAATTATTGCCATTTAAAAGTTTAAAATAGCTAATAGTTTGTAATAAACTAAAAGTTTTTTATTATTATTATTTCAGTTTATCATTTACTTTACCATAATATTTGCGTATTATAATTTGAAGTTATTTAACGCTCTTATTCATACATATGTGTGTCTGTCTTATGCATTTATTTTATATAATTAGTAAATATTCAGTTTTATGACTGTTTTTCTTTCTGTTAATTTGGGATAATGTCATATGCTAAAAGAATTGGTAGAAATAGTGTCATATCTGTGTATGTGTATTTATTTTTCAATATATAGAAAAAATGTATAGAGTAGCTATGAGGAAGAAAGTTATTCATAATATGTTCTATGTAGATTAGGATTGAGAACTCTCTCCCTTATTATATCCAATCATTTGCCATGAGTGAAATATATTCCTAGATTGCTTATGTATGCATTATAAAAATGATATTTTATGAAGTTGAATAGTTTATGTCCCTTTATTCTGATGGTGAGAATATGTTCCTCGCTAATAGTATACCTCAAAGAAAGTGGGGATTCATTATTTGTTATTAGATTTATTAGCCAAGAAGCTTGTGCATTCCTCATGTGCTTAAATTTTTCTTGAATGTTTATCTTTGTGTTATCATAGAATCATAGCTATATGTAATACAGTTGGTTGATAAATAAATAGTAAGATTAAATTCTTTATGGAATATTAAAGCAGAAATAGTGTTATATTTGTTGTTTGGTTTATAGCATTGTCCGAATTATAATACTTAATTAGCAATTCATAAGTAAACTGATAAGATGTATGATTCTGTTTTTAATTATAGCATAAGATGTGACACACACATAATGCAAATAATCTTGCAGACATGAAAGTATAATACTGTTAAATTTATATATCGGAAAATAAATATTTTAAATTATATCATATTAATTTACCACAAGTCTTAAATCATCAGAATGATTATTATTATTTTTTTAATTTTTGAATGTGTGAAAAGTGTAGATATTTAAAGGGATTATTTAATTGAGCTATTTAAATTATTTTCTTGACAGCCAAGTTTATTGATTCGTTTTTATCTTAATAATTGATAGTGACCTGTCCAACTTATATATTTGTGCCCATAATATGATATTTAATTTACCCAGTGTTGTTTGCTAATAATAATAAAAAATTAGCAATCCAAATATATTGAAGTCAGAATATGAGGGCATTATTTATTTATTAATTTATATCTTGTAAGTGTCTAGTCAATAAATAATAAAAAAGTGTAATGGAAGAGATATCAAACCCAGATTAGTAATGTATGTGTAAATTTAAGAATTAGGACAATCGTCCCAATGTGAGCTAATTATATCTATTTCAATTGCAAATGTAAATAAATGCTTTATTTATTATTTAAAACTTTGTCTCCAGTTGTTCTTATATGCATTCGTATTCTAGTTTCCACATTCTACATATCTATTACAACATAAGTGCATTGTTTTGTAAATTTGATAATAAACATACTGAAATCTGATAATATTGTTTCCTTGATCCAAACATTATATGAAATACTTTACCATTTGGTAAACTTATAAAAAGGTTGCATACTTAGTTATTATTTAGATAATGATATGAGATTAAAAGATATCCTATTTCCTTCATTATTTAATTGCTAGTCCAGTAAATATTCCCAATTCATCCCATTATTATTATTATTATTATTATTATTATTATTATTATTATTATTATTATTATTATTATTATTATTATTATTATTATTATTATTATTATTATTATTATTATTATTATTATTATTATTATTATTATTATTATTATTATTATTATTATTATTATTATTATTATTATTATTATTATTATTATTATTATTATTATTATTATTATTATTATTATTATTATTACAATAGTTATAAGTTTTTGTGCAATAGAATTTCTTTAATCAAATTGTATTAAAGATTCTCTGAGGTCTGATTTCCTAGTTCCAAATTAATATCAGTTTAGATATTTAGACTAAGGCATACTACATAGTGGAGTTATTTAATATCATGTTTTTATGTTAAAGTTATATTGTAGTTAATCTATGAGTGTGTTTAGATGATGGAAGAAATCAAATTAAAATTACAGTTTATTAGCTTGAATAAATAAAACTTTATTAATTTTTATCATTTGGTTATTAAAAAATGAAGCATGTATCTTATTTTAATCATCAATAATATTTCTTCCTTCATTTATTTATATTTTTGATATTTTAAAACTTTCTTTAACCCTCCACTGAGCTAAGCTATAAGTCAGGCAAAAGTAGAAGTCTCACTATTAATTCAAAGCAATATATAATTGTTAACTTATTCTATTCATTAATAGAATTGGTGCCATGGGCATTCGCTTATATAATGTATAGGATTGTAAAACTTCACTTGGTCCCAATAGCTGCTAGAATTTATATTAGCTTAACCATTGTATATAATCATCTGTTCTAAAAAAAATAATGAAAAAATAAAGAAGAAATTAGTTAATTAATGAATAGTCTGTAATAATAATTGGTAATGTTGTCATATTTAGTAAATTTTATATAATTATGTGTGCAAAGTAAGTCATCTATTTGTAATTAGTTGTATTTAAGATGTAGGATAGCATTTTCTTCAAAATAAATATTTAAGTTAGTATTTAAAATAAGAATTGATAATGTTAAATATATCATAAGATAACTTTTGTTTTATTTATTTCTAATTTATAGTTAATAATTGAGCTAATAATATAAATAGAATAATTAATGTTAAAATTGATTTAAAATTAATCTTTAGTTTTCTTAAAGCAGTCAAATAATAATTTAATCTTTAATGTAAATTGACCTTATTTTGTTAAAAGTTATTTCTAATATAATATTCTTCAATATTTTTTTATTTGAAGTCATTAAAAAGTTATAATTAACTAGTGGAGGTCAAGTAAGGTTATCCCTGTGTGTGTATGCATAGTGATACAAGAAGAAAATGAATCGACAATTTAACTATAATATTAAAAACAAGAAAACAAATGAATGAATAAAATCATTACAATAAATATTTAAAAAAGTTTTTCATAAATAAAACTAATTTAATTTTTATATTAGTTTTTCTATTTGTATTTTATGTAATACATTTATTTTATTAAAGTTATATAAAAAACTAATTATTAACTTTTAATTTAGTCGTTAAACCATGTGATTTTCAAATATTTAGTTCAAACTGATGTCATTTACCAAATCGATTAATTTTCCAGCTGGTTTTAAAAAGAATTACAGTTAAAACAAAATAAATTATATTTATTGGTTGATTAAAATAAATTGACATTAAAAATTTTGGGAGGAGCTAGAAAGAATGAGGATATATATAGGAAAGTTTTACTGATTTAAAGGTGTGTGTGTTATTAGATCCTAAAGTTTCCTGAAATCTTTCTTCTCCAGAATAAGTAGTAAGTATTTTTAAAGTTTTTTTTTTTTAACAAAAGTGTTGTAAATTATACTTAATTATTCCAAGACTACAATGAGCGACTGCTCAAAGAAATAGGTAACCCATATTCTTGTCATTGACTTTCAGTTAATTCTCTTAAAAGCTATTGTTGTTAAAAGGAAATTTTATTCATGCTATCTTATTTATTAACTGCATAAATTATATCTTCTGTGAAATAAATTTAACATATAGGCAATTACTATATTTATGGCTAAATGATTTTTATTGCACTAAACTTTATAATCTAAATTTACTCAATTATTCTTTAAATAGACTAAACTTTAAATGAGGAAAATTGAAAAACATTTGTAGTGACTTACTTATATATTTAAAAGCTTCAATATGCTTGTTAATTTTGTTTATAGCTGATTCCAAGGTCCTATATTATATTAAGTATGCCTGATAGTAACTAAAAGATATTCTTTGTTATATTAATTACCTGTTCTAAAATAGTTTTTATAAAAATGTTAGGAACTGCAATTATTGAAGAAAGAATTTTTATCTGTGGAATGTTGGTAGTATAGTTATAATGAACTGAATATATTTGTTTATATCTGTACTAAATAAAAATTGTAATAATTTATTCTAACACATTAATAGGTTGAATTCTCTACTTGCAAAATGCTCTCACTCTTATGTTAAGAAGAGTAAAGAGAAATTATTTGGAAGCATCTTAAAATGTTGTATATGAAAATAATTTTAAAACGAGAAAAACTGCTTAAAAATGCGTTCTTTTAGAAAAAAAGAAATGGAATTAAAATGAAGCTGTATTATTGTATAAGTAGACCCAGGATTACATAATGATATTTTCAGCTAAATCATTTGTTTTACATACCATTTTATTGCCATATCCTTACTATTTTATTAGTATTATTATCATGTTTTATTATTTTGCTTATTTAAACTAAAAATATCTTTAAATGAAGAATTGCTTTACTTTAAAGTACTATTGAAAATGTTTTGTTTGCAAATTTTTGCCATATAAATTAAATGTTTTCACCTGAAGCTTTGCACCATCAGATAAATAGTATTGAATAAATTATATACATGTCTTGAACAGAAAAACTGGCACAGAGAAAGCTGAAGCTATTAACTAAAGTTATTGTATTTTTATTTTGCATGTTTTATTGGTTTTTTTAAAAAAAAAAACAGAAAAATATTTATGCTATATATATTTTTTAAAATATGTGTAATACTGTTGGGTATAAATATTCCAGGTAAATTAATGTTATAATTTTAGTCTTAAAGGGTTTATTAGAATGAATAGACATTCTACCATTCTCAGGCAATATTAGTATTATTATATATTTTTAAAGGTCTCACAGATTAACGTATATTTAATAATTTTTCTTCCTGGAGATTTTAATATTTCATTCATTTTTAGCTTAGTTAAATGTGTGATATTTCACTCAGTTTTATATAAATCAGCCAAAGAGGTTTATCAGAGGGTTTTTCATTCATTTGTTTTTATAAATGATACATTAATAATAACTGCAAATATTTTTACTTGCACACTGAGAATTAATTCTCTCACAATTAATTCGCAATCTTTTAAATGTCCACTAGCCATTATATTTTAATATTTAATATTTTATTATGTGTGCATTGCATCTTTGCCTAGAATTTTTATATGCATTTAATTTTTAAGTAGTTCTTATATAATCAGTTGACATACTTTGCATTGTTGGTTCTGACATTGAGTATACATGTTGTATTTTAAAATTCTTATTGATGACTTAGTTAAAGTGATGTTTATATCTTATTAGTTAAGTATTTGTTAGCCTCATAGGGCTAGGCTTTATAGTATTATTAGTATGCTTGATGGTGTAGACAAGGTCCTCCATCCTTATTTTAGTGCTTTTCCATGAGGTGATAGTGCTCATTCCCAGAGAGAATTATTATATATGAGATATTGTATTCTTAGTGATTATTATCACATATTTTGAAGTGATCCTGTGAAGAGGATCAGATATTTTCCTGGTGGGTCTTTCCTGTTCCTGATGTGCTGAGACAAGGTCCAGGCATCCTTTTTTCTGCCTCAAAGATAGGTATTTTTGGAAGCCACCACATTCTTAGGAATTTGTTCAGCTCTGCAGAGCATATGTGTATTTATTTTGGCCTATCACTCATGATGTATTAATGCTATTTCCACCACAGTAGGTGATGTTGCATTTGTTTTAGATATGTAATGACAAGATATGTTTGTTTGAGGAACTCTGTTTCTTCAGGTTGTATTTAGCTATTTTTAAGGCTTAAAGGTATATCAATGTCTGAATTGTGCTGTTATGATAGTTTTATCATCCACAAACCAACCAACAATAATTTATATTTATTTTTTATGTAGATTATGCATATGGTTATAAGTGGCAATTCACACATACTAAGTTTAATATGTTCATCCAGAGTTTTCACTGCTGGAATTGTAAGTCTTTTAAATTCTAATTTTACAACATTTGGTTTAATAATTTTATGTGGAGAGAATTTATTGAAATATGTGTATAATTGACCTCTGGTGAGTGGCCCATGCATATAATTTAAGTTAAAGTTAGCTTAGCTTTACTTAAATGCACCACTAGCTATAATATTAATAGTGTCACTGTAACTAATGATAATTTAAAATATATGCTGTATATGCTAGTCCTAGCTTAACATTTGCTTAGCTTATGGTATACAATATAAACCTATTAGTGTATTATTTTGGTTGTTAAATAACACCACAGTATTATGAAATGTATCAATTAAACTTAAGCTTATGTTTGTTAAGCTCATACCTTCATAATTAAAGTAAAGAGATTTAGAATCTTTAATTATTTAAGGAGATTATTTGGATAGAATTAAATGTCAAATAGCCTCTGTTTACTCTTGTACTTATTTATTTTGTGTTTATCAAAATAAACAGTTTTAAAAAACAATTAAAGAGGAATAGTCAGTAACTTTAGTCAAACAAAATGTTATAATTTCTGTAAGTCAAAACACAGATTGATAGTCAAAATGTTTAAAAAAATAACAGTGCTATCTTGGAAATGTTTATTCCAATAATTTTTTGTAAAAAAATTATTCTTTATTGTTATTAATAAACCAAATTTATTATTATTTTAAAAAGTTTTATTTCTGATTGTTTTTCTTTTATATGAAATATTGTCTTGAGTTCCAAAGGTTCACAAAAATTTCATAAAGTATACAAAATATATTTTTATACTGGTTTAAATTATATAAAGCCATGCTAATCTTGATGATTTTCAGATTGAATCACAGTAACAGATAATCACATAATTACAGATACTTAATTGAATGCTCATTTTAAAATTGATTTTTAAGTTATTATTATATCTTCTTAGACTGAAGATTATGCAATGGAAAATAAATAATATTAGTGATTCAGAAGAGTATTTACTATTTATTTTTAAAGCTGCACATTACCTTACATTATCTTGTACATTTTTAAAATTTCAAAATCCATCTGCATTTAATGTCATTAATAGGTTGTCTGTGAGTATGTGGAAAGGCATAAAAAGTACCCTTGTCCTTTTCCCAGTTCGAGTGATGTCTTGGGTAATAGGTCATAATTGGTTTAAATTTAGATTAAATAATAAAAATTTTAAATTGATATATTTTCTTTATTATGCTTTGATTGAACAGTTGTCTTATGGTCAGACAAGATATCACTCACTTGTTTATTAATCCAAGTAATCATTTATTAGGCAATTTAAACTTTTATCTTGCACAAGAGTTTAGTTTTAAAACCCCTGAGATTGTTTACTCTTGTTGCCTTGTTAATATAATTCAGTGAGATAGTCCTTCCAACAAAGTATCATTTGTTTTATTCAGAATGTATGATCTGATAGTAGGCCAATTCTAATAACTATTGAATAATGATTTAAATTGTCTTTTATATTATTTATGGTAAATTATGAATATACCATAATAGTTATTTGCAGTGATGTTAGATTTGGTATTTATCCGATTGTATATCTCTGGATCATCATTCATTGTTGATTTTATTGTAACCCAACTGTGCCAAGTCATTAGGAATCTCTAATAAATTACATTAGGCTAGTTATTTTATCATCATCATCAGCATTCATTATTCTTTCATTCCATTATTTTTGACTCTTATTATATCATCCCCCTCTTCATTCCATCATTTTATCTTATCTTTATCTCCATTTTATTTTATATCATTTCATTGTTTCATCTTTTTCCATTTTTCTCATCATAGTCCCCCCATCAGGCCCTTTAATAAAGGTTACAATATATATAAAATTGAAAATTTTATATAATTTGAACCTATATTTTTACTGCAATTATTGATGATAATAATAATAATAATAATAATAATAATAATAATAATAATAATAATAATAATAATAATAATAATAATAATAATAATAATAATAATAATAATAATAATAATAATAATAATAATAATAATAATAATAATAATAATAATAATAATAATAATAATAATAATAATAATAATAATAATATTTCCTCATTAAACTTGAATCCTGATCATTTTGATACTCATAAGACTCTGGGTGTAAACCCTCAAATTTTTTTTATAAAATCCACATACCACCAGGTAAAACTTATTTATATATAACTAATAAATACAGCTGATCAGATTCAAATAACTGCTTTTGTGAACCTTCAATTTAATTAGTGAAATTTAAAACAAATGAATAATTTTTCAATGAAAAAATGAGAGATACCTGACTAGATGAATGCTCTTGACATCAAACAACAGTAAGACATATACAAATGCTATTAAAAGTAATTTGCAATCTAGTAATAAAAAATTTTCAATTTCAATCAATAATAAATCTTTGTCCATATATATAGAGAGGATGTTTAAGAATTAGACTGGCAAATTTAACAAAGTCAATACATCACCCAAAGTCTGCAGATGAGCTAAAGGTCATTAACATTAGTTTTAATAACACTGTACCAAAAGTCTGTATATATCCTTCAAGATATTTCCCCCTCCCTGCTCAATGCAAGTATCTCATTATATTGTTTTCCTAATTCCATCCTATATAAAGCAAGAGCTCTGCATGAGTTGCAGAAAAAGATTCTGTGAATTGTAAAACCCCCCAACCTCAGTTATCTTATTCTTGAATTTTTTTAACATAAATTAGAAGAATCATTTTTAGACCAAGGTTCAAACCCTAGGCAATTATGCTCTTGTAACTGTTGATCCAGGCAGTCCAACCTATATTACTAGGTTACTGAAAAACATGTAAATTGGATACACAATACAAGATTTCCAGAAAATGATGAAGCCATTTGGAAAAGTCATATCCTTCAAAATAATATGCCTCAAGGACAAGCCAATTCTTTTCTCAAGAGATCACACTTTTCCTCATTATTAGAAGCCTACAACCACAGTGTAACTCATGTGGTCAGTGTGCTCCCTTGCCACACACTCCAGCAACAGTCAGGACCTACAATTACAGCCAACTAACAATCAGTCTAACCAAAGTCAACACTAAGAGAGTGGTCATGACATGCTTTCACTATTGATTCCAATACTCATGACCACAACAAAACACCTAATCTCTTCCTCACTAATTAAGTTATGCATAATTGATCTCACAAAAATCAAATCAGATAGCATAATCGCCATTACTATTAGTGCCACCCAACCAGCTTCAAAACAAATCTATTATTCCTAATACACAATGTAACTCCAGCTGTCATGCATCGCATAATATCAGAACCACATCAAAACACTAAAATGAAGTAAGCAGCTGCAGAAAGTCAAACAATTCACACATTGTAGTAAACAAAATATCCACATATTGTGGAGGCACTCATTTCATGCCATATATCCATTAAATCAGAACCAACATAAATTTAAGGAAGACTAAATATATTAAACATAAATAAGCCACCAAAGAGAGCCAAAACAAATGCAGTTAATAGCTCACTGATAATCAGTAACCTTTAAATAGAAGACCTAACTCCTATGGACCTTACCTACAAACAAACTAACAACCAATGCACATCAACTGATGAGACCAATATTTCTACACTGATGGCAAGACCTCTACCAAAAGATTTCCTGGATATTATCTGTGCTCAAGTGAACACATGTCTCTTAGCAACAATCTATATCCTGAAGATCCAATTATCATGCAAAAAACTTTAATCAGCAAATCCATACAATTGCAGATGATGACAAAACTACAATAGGCCTCTTAGCATCTAGGATTGATAGTAACCCATTGATAATGACATGCATGAACATATTGAATTCTGCTAAAAAGACTATGTAATGAACTGAATAGACTATAATCTTAATAAAACTCATGTAAAAATAGCAATGTATTTTATACATAACATTACCCCAATGTACATGTGATCCTTGAATAAATCAATGATTTTAATGTGAATTCAAACTCAGATATGTAATTATGATCAATTGGATTTTTAAGCAACATAATCTATTATCCCATACATAATTTTAAACCTTCCTTACCAACTTATATATTTAAATCCAGTAAACTTGCATATGTATTTTTAGTGTTTAGCAATGTAAGCATGTGCATATAAATCAAAACCAGTAAAACATGGGTCTGTAATAAAGTCCCTTTTTAAAACATAATAATAATGATGATGATAATGATAATGGCAATGATTATTTTTTTGGAATTTCATGGGATATTTATCTACTTAAAATAATTTTATTTAATTGGTCAAACAGTAATTTTCTCTTTTTCATTGAGAATAAAGCTTCTATTTACTGGCTCTTTATTTTGACCCACTATCACTATGCTAAACTTTACATTACTTAGTTTTTCCTACAAATATTAAATCAATTTTCAGGAAAGTTACTGACATTTTTTTCCCATTATTTTTGTTTAGCAATGAAGTGAATTTTTAAGTTGTCAGGTTTAATCATGAAAGTTTTACATAGACTACAATAATTTTATTCAATTTTTGTTTCAATTTTTTCAAAAATGTAAAAAGACACTTTAAACAGTCATGAGAAAGTTTAATGAAGTTATAAAACCTTGTACGTGAATCGATTAAAATTACATGAACATTTATTTATAAATAAATATCTTTTAAAAATAATTTTAATATTTAATGAAATTCAATGCATATTTGTCAAATTATGAAAAAAAATTATTATATGCTAGATTCAATTTAATTATATTGTACTAGATATTTTTGGCAGAAGAGTTGGAACAGTAGATACAATAACTTTATATAAATCAAATAGTTTCTGAATTGTCACTCATAAAGATAATAAATGAAAAAGAAATCCCAATCTAGGCACTTTAAGAGAGTTCTCATGTTTGTTTCTCTAATCATATGATTAAATAAAATATAGATAGGTAGATGGATACTGGATAGATAGATATTTCGATAAAAAACTTGTTGTGGTTATTTTATAGTTTTTAAATTAATTTATTTTTAATTTTGTAAATGTGATTAAAATTCAACTAAAAAACTATTAGTAAAATATCAGTCAAATGTCACATGACATATATAGCTATTAGCAGGCTCTTTATATATTAAAAAACTATTAATAAAATTAAATTTATATATTACATTTAAAAAGTTAAAACTTTTTATAAGTTTTCAATGACTGATTTGTCTGAATTCTTCCAGACAAAAACCCTTTGATGCCGATTCTCAAATGCATTTTTTGACTTAAAAGAAAATGTTTTAATTCAATTTTATTTTTTAAAATATATGATCACTTCAATTTAAGAAAATGCGCTTCTATGAAGATATTTAAATCAATAGACTTAGCTACTATCTAATTGAATTGAAGTCACACTCTTCAATAAACTTCAGTGATCTTACATCATTTAAAACGTTAGGTTTGACATAGCATAGGTTGATGAGAATAATTTATGAAAAAACTTTTATTTTTTTACCAGAATTAAACAAAATATTAAAAAGAATCTTACATATTTATTTTAAAGGTCAGGTTTTCGTTTTAAAACAAATATTCACACATACACAAAAATAGCAGACATTTACACATTTGAATTATATGCATTTAAAATAGAATTTATCGAACAATAAATGCAGTCCCTCATTTAATAATATACATGAAATATAAAATCAAAATGTTCAAACGCACTGATAAATAAAAATTCATGTTTATAAAAAAAGAACGTTTCACTACTGTACCCATAGGCAATTCATTTTCAATAATTATATTATTTATATTAACAAAATTTAAGTTCTTTGGTTAAATTTATATAATATAATTGTAAATGAAAAGCCTAATATATAGATAAAAAGCAAAGCATAACAAAGTAAACAAAATGTAGGTATATGTTTCCAACATAATTTAAAAGATATAATTAACTCAAGTAAACATATCACAAAGTTTATAACAAATACATCTTATATTAATTAATGAACTATATGCTTAAAAATCAGTGTGTTATCTAGTTTAAAGTATAGTCATCATTCAGAATATAAAAATATAAAAACCTACTACACATGAATTGACTAGTTTATGTACTATTTGATATTTGCTTAAGTTTATATATTATATGACATTTGCTTAAATTAACTTTTTAATGAATGAAGTTTTGAAGAAAATGGAGTTAACATTGACAAGACTCAAACTGTTTGCATAAGATTTTCTGGCAAATAAATAATAATATAGTTTGGTCTTTGGAGTTCATATAAAGTTTGAGTATTGGAAGTTAAAGAGTGAATCCACAATCCAGTGGATCTCACCTCTAAGGTCCACAACTCTACCATTTGCAGTGGACTTCTCAGGCTAGAATTATTAATGAAATGTTATGTTTGCACATATTAAGAATAAGTGTAACAATAAACTAACTATATTAATTAGAAAGTGTGAAATGAAAATGAATACACTATTTTAAAATAACATTTATAGACGGAAGCAATAAAAAATTGAAAATAGAGATAAGGCAAAACTAATAAATGTCCTTAATGCTTTTAAATTTTTAGAAGATAATTGTCTGAAAATGCAAATAGTGACAAATTTATTAGGATGGGAATTGAATTTATTTTGTGAACTATTAATGTTAGAATTTAAAAAATGTTTTGTTTAATATTTTTATCTGAAGAATAGCTCATTTGAAGCAATTTCTGAGGTGATTTTAAGAAAGAGATATAAAAATATTGTAGGTTTTTTTTATTTTATATCTCAAGAAGAATAAAAAATGTAATTTAACATCAAAGATTTGCAGTGATCATGTGTTGAGGAGAGTAAATAAAATAATTTATTTATAGAAAAAAATCTATTAAAAAAAGAGAGAAATTGAATTGGAGGCAGATAAATTATGAAAACTATGTAAAAGCAATCTACTGAGGATAATAAAAAGAGGTGAAGAAAAAAGAATTTAGGAATATCTAAAGTTGAGGGTAATAGAAACAAAAGATTTGGGGAGAAATGTAAATATAGTATGCAGAACTTATCTTTTTATAGCTAAATAAGGATGATAATGACGATTATATTACTATATATTTATAAAGTAAACCAAATAATGCCCTAACAAAAAAATACCAACCTAAAACTAATTTCACAGGTCATTTACATGTAAAAGAAAAAGCAATGTCAAAATATAGATAAGGAAACAATTAAAACATAGTCAAAACTATTTAAATACTATTTAATTTTTTTGGTACTATATAATAGTCCTAATCCGTCAGTGATAAAAAAAAACACCAGCACAAACAAATGTGATATCTTCTAAAAACGAAATTTTTTTTAGTGAATATTAGATAATATCCTGATCAGAAGAAAATTGTTAGTCAAAATGTTGGTTTATTATCTAATATTTACTTAAAAAATTAATTGAATGCATTTTTAGAAGATTATAAATGTGTTTAATTCAGTCGTTATTTACGCATTTGTTTATGCCAATGTTATAAGTAGGTAATTTTCTCCATTTACAAAATGTTGTTTTCTATTACGATCTATCGCCGGAATAATACGTATATAAATTCTTACTGCCTGACTAATACATATGATTTTTTTCTTATAAGAAATTAAAAACAAAGATATTTCAAACAATCATTACACTATTGCTTAAATAAATGCTACATCATCAAGATTAATCATTTCTTGTATAGAGCTTTATTTAAAATGTGATTAACATTTTGACAATAAAATAAACAAAGAAGATCGTAGGAATGAAGAAAATGGAGAATAATAATTCAATACATTTTGTGTGAAGATTCAGTTGCTTTTTACTCTGCTAATTTACATGTAATTTCATTAGAACTTTTTCTGATTTTTTTGTTTTACAAAAATAATTATATTTGGAATACCTTCAAATATATTCAGATATCTTAATTAAACCCTTAAGAATTCATATCTGTCTTAGTGAATCAAAATAGTCATGTTCAAAATAGTTTTAAACTGCTAAGGGATTACATCTGCTATTGATATATATATATATAGTCATTCAAATGTAAGTTTGAGACATGTTAAATGTTTAAAAATTATAACCATTCATTTACAATTTTGCATATATAAGCAATAAAGAAAGACTAATCAGAAAAAAAATTGGAAAATATTTTCATTACACATTTTCTAGTTGGCTAGTTTTTGTTGTTGCTGCTGTTGTTTTTATTAATTAAAAAAAGTTTATTTACATTTGAATGTATTTGAATATTTTATTTTTTAATAGCATTTATGTTCTATTTATATTTTTAATTAATAGTACTTTAATTATACAGAGCAATTTGAATAAGTAGGCATATAATTTTGACTAATTTAAATATTTTATTTTCTAAGTAATAAAATGCATTAATTTCCATTAGAAATAAATAAAATAGACAAACATTAAAAGCAAATTAAAAATCACATTTGTGTCTTCAACTTTTATTATTATGGGATTTTTTTAAAGTCTAATCGAAAATCTCTTGATAAATGTGTTGTATGTAATTCTTATCACAATATTTTTCAGCTAAGTTACTCAAGACTGAAACTTTCATTAGATCTAAACTACACTCAATCTTTCAAGTTTATTTTTAATTTTAGTCACTTTTTAAATATTGTTATAATATTATTGTTTTATTTTTTCTTACTTCTCTCTAGAAAAATGGTTCCCAGCCTTTTAGAGTAAGAACGCACCTTTTCAAATGGTAATGCAATTAGCGCCTTCCTTAAAAAACAAATATTTTTTTCAACTTATGTATTATAGGAATTTAACAATATCGGTATCTTGCTCGAAGTAGAAAAAATAAAAAATATTATCAAATATATATATATATATATTAGTGAGAGGACTGACCTTGATATGATAACATGGATTTATCAATATTGGTGCCATTTTTGTCATCAGCAGTCTTAAGTCGCCACATTGCACTATTAACAATCTGTCTCTTTCTATATCAATATATTGGTAATAACCTTAAATCCCTTTTGTCTAAATATGATGATGGGAATGCAATGAAGAACATCACTGCAGCCCTTAAAGCTGGAAATAATATTGGGATTTGCTTTGGAGTCAAAATTTTTGATACCCATTTTATAATTTCATTTTTAGCTTTTTGTTGATAATTCTTTCAACTTTTCCTGAAGTAATAATTCTGCTGCATGTTGATTTAAGGAAGATTTTAGAATCCAATCTGGAATAGCTATATTGAAGGTGTTTTAAAATTGATTCATGAAATCTTCTTTAATAAATAGACACCTTCCATATTTCTACAAATGCTGAATGTATGCCAGAATGTCATCATCATTTATTGCCAATGAAGCAAGATTTGGAAACTAGTAAAATTCTCTTTGACTACATTTTGTTTGTTTAAGGCCAGTTTTGACCTGAATGCATGAATAGCAAGTTTCACTTTTATGAAATTTAATTCATCGTGTTGCAAATAAAGATTTGTTTCATTAAATTTATTTAAAAAATCTGTCAAATAAGCTACATCATTCCTAAACTTGATTAAAGTCCTTCTTAATGAATCATCTCTGTTTTTTAAAAACTCTAAAACTAAATCAAAGATTTAATAAAATTGTTTTAGTCAGGAACTCTTGGATAACCAACAAACATATGTGTGCAATAATAAACAACTAAAATCTTCATCATATTTGTCACAAAACCTCCTAATCAATCTATCATTGTGAACATTGTTTCTTATCTTGTTTAAGAAGTAATGAAGGTAATCACTCAATTTTTTTGTTATCAATTGTTGTTGGCATATCATACAACATACAGTGACTATATTTGATGCTGTCTTTTTCAAATATGAAATAAACTCATAGTAGCATCCAACCATCATTGCAGACCATTAGTAGCAACTGACAATTTATTTTTCAAAGAAATACTTTTTTGTGTAAAATAACATTCCAATACATCAAATATAAGTTTTTTTATGTCCATTTTTAATCTATCTTGCAAATAATAGTGTTTGGCAATTTTTTTTTCAATTTTTTTATGAAGCAAACATGTGTTAGAAGTAAACCTTATTGTTTGGTAAAGTTGATTTGTTGAGTTGCAAAAAAAATCAGTTCTCCTAGAACTCATTTAGCAAACTCTCTATATCTTGTGTCATTTCATTGATTTGTCTCTATATTGTATTATTTGTGTAATAGAATTTTTAAATAATATTAGATGATGGCTTGTGTAATATAGTGCACAGAACCCCACAGCCAGTAGTATCAACTCTTCACCTATAGTGTGCAGTTTCTCTAATGTAGCAATAAGCTATGAAATATTATAAGATCCATATAATCCATCATTGTCTTTTGCTGCATCTGAAAATATATAAGGCAATGTTGAATGACTTGAATGTTGATTTTTGAGCATTTAAAAATAGGATAAATCTTTATTTTTACTGACAGGGTGGATTTTTGTCAAATGTTCTACTAATTACAAAGATTTCATGGCTTCATTGGAGAAAACTTTCTGGAAAATCAAGCACATTGGTAGTGTCTTATTTGTAGGTGACTGAATAAAACATTACTTCAAAGAGTTAACATTGTACTACCTACATTTTTTCTTTGAATGCAACAAGGTTCTATCTGGAAAATAAAACAAATAAGGTAATTAATTTTATTATATTTAAATTAAGTATAACATGTTTTTCATTATGTAAATAATTCCTATTAATAAAAAAATATAAAAGATCATACTTATGTCAGTTATTCATAATGGACAAATAGAAAATTGATTATGCAAATCCTAACAAGATTATTTGGAAATGTGTGACTTGCCCAAACTTGTAAAATGTCCTTGTGTAAAGGCTAGTGCAAATATTTTTAGCTAAAAAGAAGATAAATTGTGTTGGTTCAAATGTGTGTTTATGGTTGATTAATAAGACTTTTCAGAATGTTTTTATGATTATAGTCCAAGGGAGGCAGTAGGTGTTTCTTAAAGCCCCTCTATTATGTCTTGGTTCAGCAATGCTATCAAATATTTTCCAATTTAAAAAAAATCCATTAGTCAATTTTTTTTATTTTTTGCCTTCAAATCCATGTCATTGTATTGTATCAGAGTCATTTTATTTCTCAATTTGAAATTTTAATCACTGACCATTAATATATAAATTAGTTTTATTGAATTCTGGCTATATTATGCATAAAACATTTTAAGTTCATTTTATTTATTTTTAGTTACAATTTTTTTTAAAAAAATATAAATTATAATTGTTCAATCTTAGTATTTTCTACAATTTTTAATGGTTTTAAAGTTGAAATTTAATATAAAATATATAATAAAGGTGTTTAGTTTTTTTCTGAAGGTTTATGATGATGAATATATTTGAAATATTTAAATAAAGTTAAATTTTTCTAAAGACATTTAATACTCATATTAGATGATGGAAATAGTCCAATATAAAAATACAAAAAGGTTTTTAGTTGTTTGGGCATAAACTTGCAAAATTGAGCATACACAAAACAAAATTGATATTAATTGAGCATTATATCCAATAATAATTCATCTTATTGCATTTTTTTTTATCTTTGTTGTCCATACCCTGTATTTTAGTCAATAATTTTCCTGAACATAAAATTTCTTACTCCAATGTTATTTACTTTGTAAATTTCTAAGATATCATAGTTTAAGCAATTCATTATCTCAAATCAAGCTTTCATTGATTCACAATATGTATACTCCATATTTCAATGTTGATTTTCTATAAGCAGTTTCGGATTTTTATTTTCCACATGAAATTTTTAGATCTCTTAATTATTTTAATTCAGTTATGTCATCTAAATCAGAAACTGCAGAAATTATTTTTGGCTTTTTCTTAATAATGCATTTAAGAATTCTAAATTAAAATTATCTTTCAGAACAATTCTGTTTTATTTCTGCATATTTATAAATGTTTTTCTTATGTTCTAGGCTTGGAATACTATGGTCATTTATTACTACATCTTTTTTATTAAGATCATATCCATTATAGATATTTAAAGCAATAGAAAAAATTGTGATAAATAAAAACTAAGATATTACATATAAAAATCGCATGTATCCTTTTTATTGTTATTATTAGAGAAGAAAATTGACATATAGTTTTTGATGTAAGATCTATTATATATATCATGAATGAAAAAGATTACACTTATCTATGACAATTTACTTAGTTAACATTCTTTATTTTCTATAAAAATTATATATATATGTGTGTGTGTGTGTGTATGTGTAAAATAAATAAAATGTCCTTTAATTAAAAACAAAATTGTAATTGTAGTTGAAATAATAAATTTAACGGTTTACAAACTATTACAAACAATTCTTAAATCTGCAGAAGTACTTTCGGTTAATTTCATAAATCTGCCTCAACTGCCATTATATTCAAAAACAAAAGCGGAAGCAAATGTCATCAATTCAAATTCCACAAATCTCATATTTTAATGTTAGCAGCTTGTCGATTTATTAAATGCATTTTATTCCTGTTTATAAAAATTGCCTCTTTAATTTTTCTTTTACTATGGTTTCTCTCTTCATGAAGAAATTTCACATTTTCAAAATCAAATTTAAATTTATATTTACATGTTTTTTCGTGTCCAAAGAAAACTGAAGGAGATATAAAATCACCATTATTTTTACTTTTTACATGCTTATATAACAATTCATGCTCCTTCAATCTTTTCTCAATACTGCACCTAGCTTCACCTATATATGATAGCATACAATCACAAAAAATTTGATATATGACATTACTTCTCTGCTTGACAGGTATAACATCCTTAGAATTATTGACTAATTTATTATTATTGTTTGGAATGTAGAATGAAACATTAAACACATTCTTATATAAATCCTTAAAAAATTTCACTTGTGGATTTGAAATAAATGGAATAGATATCCATTGTTTGATAATAATTACAGTGAACAAAAGTCTGCACAAGTTCCTATTATCACTGTTAAATTTTAATATTATAATTTAAAACTATTATGAATATATATGGAAATACTTCAATAAATGGGAATTCCATTTTTAATACCAGTTAAAGATCTTTAGTCATGATCTTATTAAATTAGCATCCAGTCAAGATAGCTGTGCAAATCTGGTTGGGATATAAAATAGTACAAAAAAATTATATTTATGAGAAATAAAATTATAGTAACTTTTTTAAGTCACATTTTATAATTTTAAGCATTTAAAGCAAGTCAAATATTATAATTTAATGTTTTAATAGATATTGTAGTTAATAAATATTTTAATAAATGGGAATTCATTTTTAATATTAATTAAAAACCTACTGCAATGATTTTCTCAAACTAGCAGCCAATTAAGATTAGCTTTGCAAGATTGAGAAAAATAATATATTGTTAGTACTATGATACAGTCAAAAGATTGTGGATTTCATTTTTAATGAGAATTAGGAAAAGTTGCTATACACTGATTTTTCATACTCATATCAATGTACTGTAGTATCATATATTCTTATAAGAATGTAAATTGAACTTAGATGAGATTCCCTTCATCATAGCACTAACAATCAAATATTTTTCTCAGCGTTATGTAGCTAAACTTGATTGGTTGTTAAATATGTAAGATTGTGGCAGTAGATTTCTAGCTAGATAAAAAATGCAATTCACATTTATTAAAAAATTTCCATCTACAATACTTATTAAAACAATACATAATTTGCCATAGAAGAGTGTCAATTACAAAATGAGAATTAAGAAAAGATGCTATTTGGTTTCTTATACTCATATAAATTTATTGTAATACTTTGTATTCTTATAACAACATGATTTACAATTGCAAAAGATACCCTTCTGACCTTCTCATAATGCTAATAGTTTACTACTTGTCTCAGCCTTGTGTGGATAGTCTCAATTGGCTGCTAGCTTAATGACATCATAGTTACAGATTTTTAACTAGTTTTAAAATAGAGTTTCTATTTATTAAAATATTTATCTATAGTCTGTTAAAACAGTAAATTATGTATGTATATAGTATTAATACAGAGTGTTTGAGTAGAGCTGATGATAATTAACAAATGTTGGATACAATGGCAGAAAATGGTGATTAAAACATGATCATTAATAAATATTAAGATGTAGCTACATATGTAAAGGTAAAAATATTTAGCATGTATATATAATATTTTATTCTAGTTTTAACTTAATCAAATAAATAGGCTGAAAATAATTATTTATATTGGTACCCAATTTGTAACAAATAAACATTATAATGAAGCAATTATATAAAAAAACTTCTTTATTAAATGTGTAATCACTGATAAATATTAAGTAAGCCAACATTATTTATGTATATCATTGAGACATTTTTTTATCATTGGCTATAATATATATGTGGACTTTGAGGTGATGTTGGTATTTCCATATATTTATCAGGATGATGGTTATAAACATTTCCTACCTATATATTCCTCAAGGAGAGTCTTATGGAATTATGCACACAGTCATAATCCATTATTATTTCCAGATGCATAGCTTCCTGAAAAGTAAGAAACATTTAATATTATTATTATTTTAGTTATCCAGTAAATTTTTTATATAGTTAACTAAAATAAAATCCACAATCGCATATAACTATTCTAGTTTCATGCCTTATGCCTTAAGTTTCTGTGTATGAATACTCTAGAGATCTTTTTGAAAATTACACAGATGGTGACCATTTGTAATTATCTTCATTCTCATGAAAATTTGTGGCACTATTAGGAATTACTTTGAATATTTTTATACATAATAGAGTTAAATGACAAAGAATAATTTGATGGCTATAATGGTTGATATACTTAATATTTATGAGTGAGTAGATATTTAATAATAAAATGGATTAATTGATAAAATGGACCGTTACAGTGTTTGTTTAATCTGTTTAGCTGAAAATTCTACTTTTCTATTTTGAATAGGACCTTGCAAGTAGTTTATTAATATTCTTCATATTTAAACATTTTCTTTTTACAATTAAACCTTTTTTCTATATAATATATTGAAGATCTTAATATTATTTATTACAAAAATAAGTTTTCAAAAGATAATCATTTGAAAAGCAAATATTTAGCATTTTAAAAATATAAAAAAAATATTTAAACAAAGTTGGATGTAATGTACCTTTTCAAAAAGTTAGTAGACAAAATATTAGATATTTAAATTTTATGTTATTAAAGGAAGATAAATTTAGAGTTAGTTATCATCAGAGAAAAAAAGTTATATTATTTACTGCTATTAAAATTTTAAAAAATATTTTCTTTATCATTTTGACAAAAGCAATTTTATTTTTCCTTGTAGAAACTACTCCCACTTGCTATAATAAATTACTGAAAATTACAATTTTTCTTTAGAAATCTAAAATATTTAGTTATTTGCCCTCAAATTAAAACCCATGTCAATCACAAATGTGGATTTCTATTGATTTCTGAACCATCTTCCTCATGATATTGTCATGCTCTATGAATACTGTCAATAATACAAAAGGCCTCTATAATACTGACATCTTTTGGGTTTTTTTTCAATTAAAGTTGAAATTGTCACTGTGAGACAAAAGAAGTTACATGCTGTACTATAAGCTTACATATAGGCTTAAACAATTTAGAAAAGATATAGTGACACCATTGTAATGACCAAAAGCACAAATATGCATTAAATTGCTGCTGTTTTTACCTCAAACTATTAATACAAGTTGATTACTCAGAATAATAATAGTACTCATTTATTTTATTCAGTTAAATGCACATAACCACTAAACATCAAATGACTTCTGTTCAATATTATATATATATATATATATATATATATATATATATATATATATATATATATATATATATATATATATATATATATATATATATATTTTAATAACCATAGTTACCATCATCTTTTGGCTAGGATTGTTATTAAACAACTAAAACATCACATGATTACTATTTCTTTATACTTACACAAGCTTTTTAAATAGTGGTGTTTTTTCCATACAATACTGTCATCTAATACAAACTCAAAATAATCAATAAATAGTAGAAGGCTGTATATAATAATCCCTATCCAGTGCCTTCCAATTCAATATCACCAGACTGGTTTTTAATTTGTGTGGTGATAGCTTTATAGTTAATCACACTGATAAAGTATGGGATGCTGGAGGGATAAACATTAGAACTATAGATCCACATACATAGCTCCCAGATCCAAGGTTCCTTACTAATAAAACCATAAGCTAAAAACTAGTCTGGTGATATTGCATTGGAAGATATTGGATAGAGATTATTATGCATTAATGTCTAGCATCTTTTGATTAATGAAGCTTATACTAGGTGACAATATTATGTCAAAAATTTTGCTACTATTTTAAAAGTGTTTTTACCTAGTTTAAATTTATATGTTTTATAATTTTATCATTACAGGTTTTGTTATTTCAATATATTTATTAATCATTATATATAAATCCTACATTTTGCAATATTATATATTTAATATATTACTATGTGGCAACATGCATTTATAAACCTTAATTCATCAAGTGCTAAACACCATCACCACTTCCAAAATTCTGTACTGTTATATATTTGATGCTCATCATATAAGATATTATAATCAAACAACTCATGCCATTCCAATATGATGTTCTGATTTCAGTATATCTGAAAGAAAAAATGAAAGTCAGGAAGTTTTTTTTCTTATTATCAATTAAAATTTTAAATCTAAAAGAAATAAATTGTAAAAGCAGTAATAAATTTAAAAAAATAAACATAAATTCAATAATTTAAATATTTAAGTATTTATAAAAGATCATGATTTGGATTAAAAATCGATAATTCAACAATAAAATAATACCAAAGCCAATCTATTAGAAAGTGGAAAACTAAAGCCAACTTTAAGCATTAAAATCAGGTGAAAAAATAATCAAATTAATGAAGTTAATGTAAAAATAGTTGTTTATTATAAATTGTGAAAAAGTCTCAAATTGATATATCAGATAAAATGATACTTAAATAAATGTAGTTGATAAAAAAGATAATCATTTATAAGTTGGAAGACCCTTTTCTTTACTAATGACTGCTAATGATATGATTGCTGAATATGCTTTGAATTTAAAAAATCAGATATTTTTAATTTAATACAATACTATTTCAATATACACCCGGGTCTCTTTTTACGTGGACTTATTTAACACGATTTTGAAGTTACGCAATTCATGTTTCACTGGAAGTAGACCTCCGATAATGCGCTATTACTTTAAATAATAAACTTCGCGCACTTACATTATATTGAAAGTAATAGCACATTATTGGAATTTGACTTTCATCTTAGTAATTTCAATATTTTCAGTGCTTTATAATAGTAAGATTTTATGCAATAATGAAATTAAAATCATGATTTCCACATTTTATGTATACACACATTAAATTTTACAAGATTATAATGTAAATTTGTTCAAACATTGTGCGTGTTAATTTTGCATTTTAAATCATATTCTGTTTTTGCTTTTTAAAAAAGAACATAATCAATTATTATTTTCTTATTAATGACACTAATCATTAACATGCTCTTAAATTCCAATGAGAGCTAAATGGTTGTATGTCTGGATATTGTGAGCTTCATAAACAATTAATAAAATCATCATCTCAAAGATTAATTACTAATTATGTTGTCACTAGAAAACCATTGATACAACATGAGTGTGAAGTTGGCATTAGTTGTATTTCCTCTTGTGAAAAATTTGATTTTTTACCAGTTTACAAACGAACGTGTTTTTCGGCAAATAGCAATAATAATTAAAACATGTATAAAAAAATGTAAATTACTGTTCTGTAAATTATGAATAAAAATATATTATTTTGAATAAAATTAAATATTATAGTTAAAAAAAGTTTGTCTTGTATCAATTTTTTTCAAATTTGAAATTTTTTATTAGTCATATTTTATTTCCTTATTTTTTTTTTGTGCAAATTTTAAAGTAATTTTACATTGGTGCTTTGCTTTTACGCTAATTTTGAAAAATCACAAACCACACACCCCCTTTTTCAATGTAAGTTACGTCTATTTTTGCGCAATTTCGTTTGCATGTGTTTTCTGAGGAACCTATCTATCGCATAAAACGAGACCCAGGTGTATATATATTTAATATTACATGCACAATCATCATTTATTATTTCCATGTAATATACAAATTGATAAATAAAGAAAATTAAAAATTTTATGTTTAATAAATATACTTGAATTTTGAGAGAATGTAAAATGAGTGAATGGGTTATTTACTAAAATTAGAAATAAAATATTTTTATGTCATACCAAATGATAACAATGAACTTTACTACATTTGAAAAAAAATGTCCATGCTTCACAGGCTAATGTTTAAAAGATTATATTATTGTTATTACTAGGTAACAAAAAAATACTCAGCAAAATATACTTTCTTTTCTTTGGAAAATTGTTTTATTTACTTTTTATCAACAGTTTGTGGATTTTTGATGAAAAATATAATGTATTGTGAGTAAAATTCATGTGGAGGGAGGGGACATAAATTCTCAGTTGGTATCTATAAGAACAAATGAAATGAACATCCACAGAATATTATGCTGAATGTATGAAAGTATTAAACTGTTGGATTTGTCATGGATCACAGTATTTTTTAAAGAAATAGTTGGATATCATCTAATAATTACATTGTCATCATGGAAATGTTAAAGAAGACACTCTGAGAGAATAGAATTATAATCTCAAATTGAATACTGAACTTGGTGTGAATGCCAATAAATAAATCTCTAAAATTATCTAATCATTTTAATAATCTAAGAAATAACAGTTACACACTGACAGATATCTAGCCATTTTTTTTCATTCACATTATTAACACAGTCTGTTTACTATCTGATATATATATATATATATATATATATATATATCAGATAGTAAACATTTATTAGTTATATATATATATATATATATATATATAACTAATAAATAAATCAATAAATAAATACGACTTAAATTATAGATGTTAGATAAAAGAAAATATAGCTAAATTTATATAATTATTGATGCATAAATATTTTTCCCCATAGATACTGAAGAATTACATTAGAAAGAATATCATTATATAAAATACTATAATGGAACTGCTATATTAAAAAAATTAATTTATATTATGTGCTAGAAAGGACTGAAACTTAAAAGTCTATCTTTTTGCAATATATAAACTGGGCACAAACTATTTCAATGATTTATAAATGCAATAAACTCGATCAGAAGAATATTTTATTGCAGTATAACTGGAATTTGTATATCTAATGGTCAGTAATGTATAGCCACATTTGAATTTTTTTCTTGGCCTAAATTGGACTGCAATGAATAATTTGTTGGAGAACACTGCAACAAACAAACAAACAACTTCTGTTTCTCTTTAACAAGTACTATCTGCTTTCCACATGCTTTTTGATCTTAAAACATTCAATCTGTATAAAAAAGTAAAGATTAAATATTTATTCTTACTATTGTTTGGAAATATATTATTAAGACAGGCAGTGAATAAGAATAATGATGGATTCAGTGTGAATAAGGCCATCATACTTCTACTAATAAAAGGATATATATTACAATTTTATTTTTTAGTTTTAGTTCAACATTTTGATACATCTAACCACAGATTAACTTAGAAGTTTTATTTTATAATTAAATAATTAAGAATTGATTAATTATAAGTTGTCTACAAAAAATCTTAAGAATGTTTATGTCTTAAAGAATTTTCAAGATTTACCTGGGAATAGAATGTGGTTATTCTAAATATTACTCTGAAAAGGTCAATTAGAGCAAGGATGACCAATCTGGGTTCCAAGGGCCACCTGCAGCCAAGGATATCTATAAATATGGCCCACTGCAAAATCATTAACTTATTTAAAATATTATGGTATTTTTTGTGATTACATGTTGCAATGGGATTAAAATAAATGAACATGTGCACTCAAATACAATGCCAAAGTATTCAATTAGTTTTATATTTCTCTCTTATACTTTTATAATAAAAAATATATAAAAGATATCAATAATGTGTTATTAGTTAGATATGTGCATTTTCTCTATTAGTGATTACAATCTTGGAACCCAGTCAACAATTTTAAAAGTCTCTCTGAAAGGTTGCTGCATAATTAGAATTATTATTTAAGCATGTTTTTCCTTATCTGTGGTAGTGGATATCATAAAAAATATGTAATAACATTTTTGGCTTATTAGCTTTTGATAATGTTTATATATTTAATGTGTAGTCCAAGATAACTCTTTCTTTTTCCAATGTAATCTAGAGATGCCAAATAGTTGGATATCCCTGATCTAGATGATGTTTAATAATCCATTTTTAAAAATAATTAACTGTCAAGCTTAATGTTTCACAAAAAGTTGCATTTCTTGTTCTCTTTAGAAATTAGTTCTTGATAATTCTCAATGGCATTTATGTGATACAATGATGTAAGGAAAATATTGTAAATTAATTTTGATTTACTGTTATTACAATTTATTTTTAATATAACAGAATTTTTAACTACTAAGCCTATTTTTAATGTCACTGAATTTTTAACTTGTAATCAAGCAATGTATACCAGTCTTTCTTTATATAATATAATATTGCTGAAAAAATGGTATTTAGTATATACTTAATTTATATCTGGGCATCTGGAAAATTTACTCATAGAAGCCCAATTATTTATGTTCATAATTCACACTGTTAGATAAGAGTTAAACAAAATCTGAGCATATTGTAAATAACGCCATTAATCGTAGTATGGAGGGTATTTTCTTTTCTTAAAACAGCCAACTAAGTGGATTTTAAACGTTGTGAAATTATTTCTATAATTGCTATAAATAAGATGAATTCGGGCAAATTTATAAATAAACTATAAAACATTTTTAAGTTATTTTTAAAAGTAAATTATTTCAAATTTTCTACAATTGTTGATAAATAAATTACAAAAATAAACAGTACATTAAAAACAATTTTTTTTCACTGTAATTTAATTATTAAATAATGGAATTGTAAAAAGTAAATAAGTGAAGACAATTTAGTTAGATTTTAAAGAAATTTTAAATTTCTATAATTTTTTTAAAAGTAAATTAATGTAAATGATGAGTCTTTTCGGTGATAATATGAGTGATTTCTCCTTTATATGCCTATGATTATTACTTTTTTGTTATGACTATGCAGTCTCTGTGCCTGTTCTATAATTGTTATAATATATATATATATATTGTAACCTTATATTTTAATATAAAATATAAAGATCGATATAACTGGTATAAAAATTTCTTTATCTTCTTTTTGGTGATTTGATTGCCTTGGTTTGCGTTTTTGAACAGATTATTTTCTTGCATTCAAGATAATTTATTATTTATTAGAGAGAATAAGTAATATTTTGCCTTACTTATTGTCTGTTATTTTAATGTATTTAAATTGCTTTTTTCCATCCACTGATTTGTATAAAAATATGTTTAACTTTTTAAAAATTGACAACACATTAAATTTAGTAAAATGTGATTGAAAATAATAATAATTTTTATTTGTTTAAAATAGTCTTAGAAATTATTTTCATTGAATTAAAAAACCATTTGTTTAACTAATTTTTAATTATTAGATAAAAATATAGTAATTATATGCGTTTCAATGTAAAAAAAAAAAAGAGCGCGATTAAAGAGATCGTCTGCCATATGGTTGCTGTTAAAAAAAAAAAAAGAAAATGGTGTAAGAATAAAATGTATGTAAAATATGATAAGCTTATTTTTTAAAAATAGTTAATAAGTAAACGGATTTACCAAAAAGTTTTCTACAAATGTAAACATAAAATGGTGAAAATTACTAATGAATTTATGATATGTGTCAACCTCTCATGAAGTGTCTTATGAGTCTTTCCAGAGTTCTATTCCTATACTAATGTCACTTATATTACATTGTTGCTATGTTTTTATTTTAAGCAAGATAATTTAATATATTAGTTATCCTGATTAGTGAAACACTTTTTATTATGCATGAACCCAAATCTGCAAAAATGCTAGTGTTTTCTGAGTGGTTAGAATAACTGAGGAGGATGAATTTTGCACTCTTTAAATATGAAGTAAATAGTAATATTGCTTTATAATGTTACAGAGGCATTAATCTGTGCTGGTGGTTAATCCGCAGATTAATTAATTGTCACTTTCTGTATTTTACACTCATTCCTGCGCTGGTGGTTAATCCGCGGAATTGTGTAATTATATTTATTTGTTTATGATGGTGTATAAATCCACAAGGCACTCAGTGTTATATAATTCCTATGTGTAGATGAATGCATCCACAGGAATATGATTTTACTTCATAAATATAAGTTTGGGCAAAGTATTTTGGTTATTCTGCTAAAATCATCTTCTTCCATTTATAAGCCTAATTTATAAGTTAAGTCATAAAGTGTAGTAGGACATTCTATCTAAGTTACCTCATAATAATTAACTGTTTGTTAATTAATATTTTATCTGAATGTAAGTTTAAATTTTCATTTTATTTAGTGTTAGCATTATAGCTAAATTCTACAAATATAATATTATATATTACATTGTTGTAGGTCTACAGTATAGGTTTATTGGTTCTGGAACTGACACATTGGATATTTCATGAGTTGATGTTGAATTTTTGTATAATTTCCTCAAGACATCAATTATATCAAATTGTAATATAATGTATGATTAGGCTTTATAAAACTGTGCCTATGATATGTTATTGAAGGAAGCCAATGGAATTATAATTTATTTATTTATTTTATTTGTTTATTTATGTATTTAGTTATTACATTAAACATCAATTACTTATTAGTCATAAAAATTGTAAATAAATATTGATTTATAATTAAACTTACTCTGCCGTTGCTATTTGTCATTCATAAAATCAGAAAACATATATCTTGAATAGAGCATATATTGAAGTACATACTGTTGTCAGCATGATATAAGAGTTTAATATATTTTGAGAAAAACATTTGAATGCTTTTTGTCCTTGGTAGTTTATGATGTGTAAGGTATAATAAAATCCCATTTACCTTTTCCATCATTTAAGCTTTGCGTAGTTGATTTGAGTACATGATACAAAATTGATTGATTTTATACACTTATAAACCGATTTACCAGATAATGACATGATTAAATGTATTTACTTAATGTTTTAATTGTCATTCATCACTATAACAAGAGTCTCATTGATATTTATTAAATTATAGAAAAGAACCCAAGTATTCCATGTTTATTTATTATTGCAAAGCTCTTACCTAGACTAGCATTTGTATTAAAAATCATATATGTAATTTTAAAATTCATAATCTTTAGTAGTTCTACAAATTATACCATTTTGTCCATGGTCGGCCATAAGGTCTCATGCAATAAAAAATTGCAAATTAAGGTTTGAATGATAATAAAAGTGCATACTTATAATTTGTCTAATGTATTTTCACATACTACTATGATAGGTCTTTGTGGTACACCCTGGCTGTGACCAGATTAGATCATAACAATTTTATGTTATATCATTAGTTTTGTTTGTGGTAATTTGCTCCAGAGTTCGGTTATAGTCTTTGGTGCATAATATAGATGGCATGATATGCTTTTGGTCATAATTCTGGGCACCACAATGATGGGAGCATTCAGTTAGATCAATGGGTACAGTTCTTGACTGCCCAATGATTAGAGCCATTGGTTATAAAGAATTCTATTACAGTTCTTGGTGCCAATGCGGTAGGCATTGGTACATCCCTTCAGTCTATTAGGTTATAGTAAAGTGGGTCTTATTATAGTAGTTCTCTGACATCAAGGTATTAAGCTTGATTAATGTTGATGGTTACAGATGAGCTCTTGGCGCCTGTTAACGTCTGGCCAATTGTCCAATTGATGATGGTTACAATATATATATATATATATATATATATATATATATATATATATATATATATTACTTAAAGCAAACTTTTTTATGTTACATTTCCTACAATTCTTCAATCAGAGACCATATTATATTATGAATACAACTATGATTATTTATTCTGTTATTTTATTCTTTGATAAAAGAGAATAAGCCTGAGATTTATTAATCAAGGGATATATTCTTTAAGTTTATGCATTATATTGATATGACATTAAATAGATAGTTTAGTTGTCCTAGTTATAATTGTTATGTAGTATAACGATCGAAATGAAAGTGAAGATCGAATCTAACCACAAACTACGATATCTGCTCTACAAGGTGCCATCTAGGCATGTAAACCTAGAAAAATTTATAGAGTAGGCAGATACGCGCTGTTAAGATTCCACTTTATTTAAATATTCCGATCGTTAGCCCAAGTCACTAGCTCAGCGGAGACGCAGAGATAAAAATCTATATCTTAATTTATATCTTAAATATAAAAGAATAAAAGCCACTGCCAGAAATTAACACATAAAAATATTTATTTACGCACATATAAAATAACATTTAAATTTTGAGGAATAAATTCAACATTTTAGATTTTTATATTAACTTTTAATTTTACATTTAACTAAGTTTCAATGAGTTTAATATTTTATTTAGATAGTCAAGTATGAATAGACTACATAGATCTGCATTTGAAAAGAAAATATTCTTCCCTGATTTAACCTTATGCAACAAATTTCGCAATCAACTGGCGCCAATCCATCTGATACATTCATGTATTCAATGTAGCATGATACGACAACACAAAATAGTATACTGTCAGGAATGTACATCTGAACAATAAGTAGAAATAGAGAAGACATTGACTCTCCACCAACAGGAATGTGACATCTGTTGGCAAGTAGAACAATAAACAAAAAACTCCATAGGAATGGACTGCGGTCTTCTGCCGACTTACAAACCCATCCATAGGCAAACAGAGGGTGTGTGGTGTATATCTATAATCCTGCCCGTAGTGGACCTCATACTACATCTACAATTACACAAATATATCCAATCCATTGAACCAATTCAACTACGAAATGAATAACCTAAGATTACCCTCCCTTAATATAACTTTACAAAACTATATAGCCATTCTCGCCTGATTTAAATTTAACATTTAGATACATTCGCACAAATGCATTTTATAAAATTTGTTTTAAAATGTTGAGTACAGATCAGCTGCACAGATTCCACGGTCAAAAACATTCCAAATTAAACACAACCGATCAAAATACAAAGTCATCGATAAACGTCACTTGCATAGGGAATATACAAATTCCATTAGCATTCATCGTAAGATGCTTGCAGTGATATCATTGACCCATATATTCCAATCGAATGTGAAAACCACAACATAATCAACTGCTAATGAATCTATGCAACATCTATACCCAACTTAAATGTAATGCATTTAATGATTTCTACAATAAATATTACTACAAATAAAAATAATAAAATGGAAATGATTTTAGCAAAACTTAACTATATAAATTTAAACAATCAATTATTAATTTGAAAATCAAATAAGAGTTCATTTTAAAATTTAAATTAGCTGAATCTTTAAAAAAAAAAAATCAATGACGAAAGTTCTTATTACTTTTTTTGGTTGTTGTTAATTTGTAAAGTTCATAGCTCACGGTAGAAGAATCCAGGTTTCTGCTTTTAATTCCCGCGACACCTCCATTGGAAGATAATGTTCTGGAGATGGCAATAGCTGGTTCAAGGTTTCACAGTCTTTTCATTTTTCCTTTTTAAATAGAGAGTGTGGTATGTGCGTCCTACCACCTCTCAAACACACAACGCTGGTACTCCAGAAAAAACTGTAATTCCCTTTTTATATTATCCACACGGATTCAATTAACAAAACGTCACTAATCCATCACTTTCATTAGGATCTGAGCCAAGGCTTAGTGCTTCCATTGGTCAAGCTAATTTCTCTTTATTTTCTTATCTATCTTTCATCAGATCATTTTAATCATACAAGAGCCCAAGGCTAGCTTGGTTTTCGATAATTCATAAACAATCATTTCCATTTACAGATTACATTAATTAATACCTGTTTTTATTTTTAAATCTTGTACTTTTTTTTAATAAAAAAAGTACGTTCAAATACTTATTTGTTTTTTTAAAAAAAAATATTTTTAAAGTTTGGCATCTGTGCGAATGTATATACGTTTAACAAACATTTTAATTTTAGCGTTTAGTTTTTTACTTTTATTTCCGAACTTTTAAGTTTTTATTTTAAATTAATGTAACGACATATTTATGTATCGTTACAGTAGTTTGTCAATATATTTATATTTCTTCTTTATTTCTCAAATTTACAAAAACTTATAACCACTTCCTTTTAAAAGTCATTCATCAGCTCTGACAATTCTTACAAAACTCCTGCAAACATATTTTTCAAACTTTTTCTGATTTTAAGTATATGCAAAAACCAATTCTTTTTCCTATCATAATTTCTTTAAAGATAATATTTTTTTCTTATTGTTGCATTATATAAATTGTTAATCTTATCTTTCCATTTTATCTTTTAGTTTTTCAAATTCATATTTTCAAAGCTTTCAATTTGCCCAGACCCTTCAATTTTCTTTTCTGCTTTATTTAAAACTAAACTTTAATAAATACTAGTATTTTTTTTTTTTTTTACATTTAATGTCACTTGTGTTTTTTTAAAAATTGTTTATCTTTTTACATAGAATACTTACTTGAAAGGCTTCATGCATAGTCCCCAATGCATCAACTTTCCATGCTTATTGACAAGAATTTATGGTTGAATGTAAAATTATTTTTGAGAAGTCTAGAATTTCTAAATAATCTGATTATTTAGTTGATTGATATATAATCAATTCAACTAATTATCTCATTATTAGTCAGTAAATGAGTATCCTGATTATTCTGCATTGTACAAAAAAATAAAACCCATGCAACAAAACCATAATTGGTATGAAGCAGTCTTTATCTTTATTAAGATTGATGTCATGCTCCTATGAATATTGACATTAATAAATTCTTTTCTTTAATAATAGTATAAAACTGAAGAATGGAAGATGAATCTGTAATAGATAAAGCCCCCAAAGAATTGTCCTTTTTTTTTCAACATTTAAATCATCTACAAATTTTAGATAAACATAGGCATATCTAACTAAATAATTTTTAAGCAATTTTATTTTTATCACATAATACATAAAAATTGTTAGTATACAATAACTAAGTGTAAATCAATTTATTTTGTAAAGAACTTTTTGAAAATTTACTTATAAAACATTATTTCAAACTTATAGAATATAACTATAAACTAATAACAAATAATGAAGCTGGTATGATGAGTTTCATCTTAAAATCCTGATTTAGTATTAAAATTTTGCAGTTTTAGAGTCACTTTTTATATTGAATTAACAAATAAATAAAGCAATTGTCACTAATGGGTTGCATGGTTTTTCAAATAGTGTTAAAAAGTTTGTAAAATAATTTACTTTTTTAGCAAAAAGAAACTGATAATTCCATGATAAATATAACTGATATCCAGATTATCTAACAAAACCTAATTTAAAACAAAAATAAAAAAATAACTATACTATATTTAATATGTTTTTTTTTTTAAATTTCATGTTATATATATATATTATGCTTTATGTTGTTTATTTATGAAGTTTATTTGTATGATTCATTTAGTTAGCCTTAAGATCTGTGACAGTGTAAAGAGTCATACTTGTAAATTAAATATGACAGATCTTGGAAATATTACATTTCACCAATATTTAATTTCTCATTCATGAGATACATACAATTAAATTAAACTGAAAAAATTTACAGTAAATTTTAAATAAAGGCATAATCATTCTTAGCCCCTTTGATCTTGTCAATGCTTTGTACATAATTAAGATTACAATATTATGCATTAATATTATAATGAAAGTAATTAGGAGGTTGCTAATCTAGGCATATAGTTTGTGACTTTAATCTTAATTCTAAACTCCTTTATAGTATAAAGGATTAATTATTTTTTCTGTATTAATGTTTGCAATTATATTTGTGATATGTTATGCATTATTTTTTTTTATAAAAATGTTCCATTTTTTCTATCACTTTTTTTGCATTAGTTTATTATATTCATTAACTATATATATATATATATATATATTCATTAACTATATATATATATATATATATTGTTAAAAGGAGGTTGCCTTGACAACAGTTGGAAATTGTTGATTGTTATTTATATTGGGATTGTGTAATTGTTGACTGGTTTCTAATGGTTTTATATATATATATATATATGGGAAACTATTCTATCTATACACTTGTCTTTTCACAATTCTTTGACTTATTTTTATGCCAAAAGTTTAACTATACAACATATTGTATCTTCTTAAAATAACATTAAATCATATAGGGTTTTTGAGTTTACATAACTCCACATACATACTTTAATGGATTTTTTTTAACAATATGCAAATTTTAAAGACGTTTGTTGTAAAATACTGGTAGCATAAATAAAATTACATGGGAATAGTGGCCTAAATGAAATGGTTTAGGATTTATATATATTAAATAAGTGTATTCAAGTATTTTTAAGCTTGGTGTTTAAGTAGATAAGTGCAGAATGATTGAAAAATTTTGAGATATGGCTTAGAGAAAAATAGAAATAACAAATTGAGCAGACAAACAAAAACACTTGAATATACAAATAATGGAATAAAAAAACTATATCTTGAAAATAATTTCAACCCCAAACGTATACGTGTTCTTAAAAAATAAAAACAATAATATAAATATGATTAACTGCATGCTGGTTATATTAACATTCAAGCATCGAACAAATATATTTTTTATACTTCTCTGAAAATCAATCCAAAAATCTTAATTTTGGAATCCATTTTTCTTTAATTGTATTAAATCACACAAGGAAAATATTTAATTTAATGTGTGACTTTTATTTTAATACTTGTGAAAAATAATAATATAAGAATATTCATATGTACTATATTCTAAAACAGAGAAAATGTCAGAGAGAAAAAATATGTTATTAAAAAAATCTTTTATAAAATGGTTAGGGTAGCATTTCCCCGTTTGTTTGTTTTTTTTAGTAAATAGACAGGTAGATAAATTGACATTTATTAAGTAAGCAAAATTTTGCATGAAACTTTGTTTCTTTATAAATTATGATTGTTTAATTTCAATTAATGACTATAATTACTTACACTAATTAATTGACAATAAGAAATTCATTTAACGATAATATGTCAAAAATATTTTAATCTTTGAATTATGACTCCCCTCCCACCGTCTCTACAGGTTTAAAGTTCATTATGTAGCAAACGATTTTTCTTTGCTTTATTAATGAATCCTTGGAGATTTGACATTTTACTTTTCTTATAGTCTATAGAACTTTTGATATATTATTTAAAATAATCTTTCTTTTCACTGTTTGTTTTTTTCTAATACTAAACGTCAAAGAAAAAATTCACTACTTAAGCTTTAAATAAAATTCAATTATAAATTAATATGTCTCAGGAAAAAACTTAAAAATAATAATTTACTGAATGTTTGTTTTCATACACAAATTAATCCTGTTAATTTATTTTTAAATTGCTTACTTCACATTTTCTTTAGTTATAATCTACTTTTTAAAATTTGATTAAATTATCTTTCTTTCATTTTTCTTACTACTTGAAGAAAAACAGATTTTCTAAGATAATAATAATGGCATAGGAAAGACATTTATTATTAAAATTAAATAAACATTTCGTTGTCAAATGATTATTTATTTGTTAATAAAATTCATAAAAATACGGATATAATAATCAATGTCAATATCTATTATTATATGTCCTCAAATTAATAACGATCTAGTGACAATTATATAAGTGACATGTTTTTAAAAATGATTTTGAGGTTTTTCTGAATCATATTCATATTTATAATGATCTGTTTCATTGGAAATCATTCATTTTTACAATTTCAGCATTTTTGATAGTTGTATACTTTAAATGTCTTACAACATAACCAAAATAAGACAATTTCACTGTGACCATTTGGAAAATAAAAGATTAAATTTAATATAAATATTGAATATTAGATTTAATTTTAAATCTAAAATTTAATTTTAAATCTAAAGTGTTAGATTTAATAATCAAGTGAATATGTACTTGTTATTTTTCTGTTGATCACATAATTCTAGCCTGTATTTCAGTTATTACATAGTAGAGATGTCTGCCCATCCCTTGTATATGTATTAAATGGATTATGTCCTGTACATGAGGGATCAGACTGACTTTAGGTCAACATGGGTGTGACAAGAATCTCAGTCTCAGGGTGGTCTTTGAGCATTCCATCATCAGATTTTCAATTGAATGGATGGTTGAAGAATTGGAGTGTGAAGTGGATTGAAGCCTGTCCATTAAAGTATGAAAATTGGCTGTCTTAATATATATCTGAGCACTTATTGCATGTTTGTGTAGAGATGATAATCTGGACCAACTGATGATTGCTGGTTTAGCATGAAATACTTACATTGGTGATTATTTATCTTTTTGACATATGTGTTCAAGTGTATTAGTGATATTATATAGAGTGGTAAGTGGTGGGTGCTCTGAAAGTCTGTGCTCATATATTCTATATATTATATAATGAGATAAACTGGTCTAATAGCACACAATGTATTGTGTGTATATGTATATTTAAAGATTAAAAATAAAAAATAGAAATGAATTCAGATGAAATTTATATATATGATTATTTAAAACAAAATTCAGAATTACTATGGATTAAATAATATTAATTGATATTTTTGGAAAGATTGTAAATTATTTTAAACAAAATTAAAAAAAGGTCTCAATTTAATACCAATTTTGATGGAACAAAGAAAAATATTTTGTCTAAAACAAGAATGTACTACACATTATTTATAGAGTTTTTATTTAAAAGATTAGGAAAGAATTATTTTAATTAAAATTTATTCTTGGTTTTTTGATAAATTTAATATAAAAAACAGAACAAAAATAATTTAGTTATCTTTCTTGCATTATTCAAAAGAAAAATATTTATTGCTAATCCTCTTGTTTTTAAATTCAATTGTGTTTAATGTAAATAGTGGATTCAGATTGGCTGCTAGTTATTGTTTGTAGTGTGAGGAAAGTTAAAAAGACAGATGCTGATAGTCTTTATATTGGTTAATTTTGAGCTGCTGAAGAAGACAAGCAGAATGTCTTTTCTTTGCTGAACTGATTTGAGGACTATAGCATTTATTTCATCTATCCCCTATCCAGATTGTGATACACTGGCACTCTATGTAAAAAGCTAGCATACTGATCTTGAGATTCCAGTGGTATATAAATTATATTATATACCAAATTATATACAAATGAAGCACTGATATTTTACTTGTATATGAAGGACAAATAAAAAATGAGTGTTTAATATAATGAGAACTGCTTTGGCTCTTTGAGTGGGTTAGCTGTGCATCAGCTGATGTGTTGTTTTTTTTCTTTACTGACATAAAAAGTATAAGCACGATGTCAACCAAAATATGGGCATTTTATAGCTCAGTGATGTGTCTTTCCAAAGATGTCTACCTCAAAAAAATCCATTGAAATTTGGATTTTTGGCAGCAGTTTTAATCAAGCAGAATATTTTTTTGTTGTTGTTTTTTGATAACTTTCGTAATTATCATGAAGCAATAAAAGACAGAAAATGATTTACGGGCTGCAGGTCAACATTTCTTGGGTGTTATTTACAAACAAGGCCTACAGTAAAGTTTCAACTTAATGACTCATAAATATAAAATTTTAATGTTTTTAATAATATTTTAAAAAAAATTTAATTTTTTGAAAAAATTATTTTTTTTATTAATTTTAGTTTGTAGTTAGTGTGTGTTAATATAAATTATATATTTATTTTTGCTCATAAAGAATTCATATCTATCATAATTTTCTAAAGTTCTAATCCATTTATTTTATAAAAATAATGATTTTCAAAAAGTTTAATAATTTAATTTATTATTTATAATTATGTTTATATAATATGTTTGTGTTTACAAGTAATGAGTTATAAAACTAATAATCAAATGTATAGAAAGATTGCATATGCAGACAAATAATCAAATTCTGATTCTTGTTTATGTCTTGATATTCATGCTTTGAAGTCACTCTGGTTTTGCTATATGTTTCATCACATTATTTTCAAGTCTATAGCTAACAAATGGACTATATGCAAATAAACTATATCTTTGTGATACAATAAATATAACATGATAACATCACTTGTGTGAATAAAGAATATAAACATCACTTGTGTGCATAAAGAATATAACCATCACTGGTGTCCATAAAGAATATAAACAACACTGATGTACACAAAAAATATAAAATGAAGAGATGAAACTCATTTTATCAGTGATATAGACAGCAGCCTACAGTTTCTAATTTTAGATAGACAAGAAGCCAATTGCTATGATGATTTCTTTTGTATCTTTTATTAGGATGAATCTTTTTCTTTATAGATGCCTTTGACATTTGGAACTTTTGGTGTACTAGATAAAAGTGAAGAATTCATATCCGACTTCTTTTGGAGATTGAGAAGCTATGGATTATCTCAGGTTAGACATGTTATACATGTTTAGAAAAATAATTTTGTGAGGAATTCAAAGAAATTATCACTGAAGATATATTTTGAATTTTAGTTCATGTTAATTTCCAAATTATGAACAAACAATAAAATAATAAATATTTCAGATGTGAAAATTTCTTTTTAACCTTATTTCTTATATAGTTATCACTATTCATCTTATGCTTATTGTTTGCCTTAGTTTTTCTAGTTTTTATTAATTATAAATATGCGACTTTTTTCACATTCGTTAGTGAAGCTATAATTATACTTAAAATAATGTGTACGTGGTCTGCTTAGTGCTTTCAAGATTTAATGTTGGAATCTCATACTCATAGCTTTGTGAATGAATACTGTCTTTATTTATTGTACACATATGCAAATGAGTTTGAATATTTAATTGGTCCATTGTTTAGAGAGAGCAAAGCATGCCTCTCTTCTATTAATGGCACTGGGATCATTTGCAATATAAAAAGCCTCCTTAACTTTTTTTTGGTATCACTCTTCTCTGTACAA
This sequence comes from Epiperipatus broadwayi, assembly GCA_028023455.1. NCBI lineage: Eukaryota > Metazoa > Onychophora > Udeonychophora > Euonychophora > Peripatidae > Epiperipatus > Epiperipatus broadwayi. The sequence continues at coordinate 9,955,665 of JAQFVV010012417.1, forward strand.
ACTATTTGGGCAGAACTAGGTTCAAATACATGGCCTGTAGCTGCTTGGTGGTCCCAGAATACAGATGTTCCTTCATTTTTATTTTTAACCCTGTTATATACATATCTGTGTTGGTAAATTATTGTATTAAGGTTAGCTCGAGTCTCACTGTAGTAGGATGCCTGGCAGCCTAATTGAGGGCATGCCATTTTATACACCACATAAAAGGATTGATCTCTTTCTATTGTATCTTTGAAATATATTTATTAGTCCGTTAGTATTGGGAGGTATTCTGAAGCTAAATTTGAAATTGTTGGGCAATTTTTTTGCAATATTTGAGGTAACATTATGTATAAAGAAATTGATAGGTATTTCATATTGTCTTTAGGTTGTTTATTTCTGAGTTTTCTATAAAATGTTTTTATTTTCTGTTTGATTATATTGGGTTTAAAGCCTATGTTAGTCATTTCCTTTATATATTTGTCAATGTTGTTTTTCCTATCCACTATGTATTTACATAAACGGTGATTTCTGAATAGGAAAGCATTCATACCTGACCATTTGTATATGTTGGGGGTATTAGACTTTGGAATTGTGTAACCTCTTATGTCAGTGTTTTAACCATCATTTTATAATCTAGGTATGTATTCTCTCTTTTTATTAACAAGTCTAGATATTTTATTTCTTGTTCATTGTTTTCATCAGTTCTATTGAGGGTTAATCCTGAGATGGCTTGAAATTCATTTTGTATGTTGCTAGTGGTGGAAGGTTTTGCTGCAATAAAAATGTCATCAACATATCAAGTGTATATGAGAGTTGGATCTGTTGTGAAATGTTTTGGAAGAATTTGGCTCTCATAATGGTTTAAGATGATGCTAGCAACAATCCCACTCATTGGCAGTCCCATTGGTCAACCATCATTCATAACATACCATTTGTTTTTAAATTTAGCCACTATATTGTTATCCAGCCACTTCAAGAATTATATTATAAAATCAATTCATTTTATTGGATAATTTTTCTTATTTAACTCATCTTTGATGATGATAATGGAGGTTTTTCTGTTAATTGAGCCATAAAGTTCATTGACATCACATACAGTCATTTTGTGTTCTAAATCTATTTTAGCATTTTTTATTCTTTCCACAAATCCAAATGATGATTTGACAGTGTGGTTTCCAAATCCCAAGGAATCTACAAGCCATAGGTTGATCATTTTTGCCATTTGGAAATAGTGGACGCCTCTAAAGTTGAGCATTAATCTGAGAGGAGAGTTTTCTTTATGCAGTTTTATGATGGCAAACATTCTAGGTGGTATGGAAGATGATGGATAGATTCAGAAATATTCAGCCCTAGACAGTATTTTATCTTTATGAGTTCTTAATATGTTGGATATGAATCTATCTTTGTTGATTTTATTATAGTTTTCAATTATGCATGTGAACTTGAGTTTGTTGATCTGCTCTTCTATTTTGTTTCATTTTTTGCTCTAACATAATTAAAACTGAAGTTATTGTGAAAATTGTGTCTCAGGTCAGTATTTTAAAAAAATCAATATGGCATATTAAATCGAAGCTTATGGGCATATTACTTCAAATATTAACTCTGCCATTAATGAAAATCAATTTCTATTTTCCAACCAAAACAAAAGTATTTAACCTATACTGTTCTGATTTGTTTTAAAAATAAACTTTTGAATAGACTGAATAAATTAGTACTTTAATAAGAGGTTAGAAACCATAGATAATTTTTTTAAAATTTTTGTAACATTCATAATGTTAGAAAAGAGGTCAAATGGATTTTCTTTTTAACAAATGAAAATGTTGATTTTGGATTACTTCCATGTATTTTTATTTTGTACAATCAGATTGCAAAAATAATTTAGTTTAAAGGTTTAAAAATATTAAAAATTAATATTGGAATATTTTTATACATGTGTAGATATTGCATATATCACATGCTATTTATAAAATAGAATAATATTGACCTATAAATTTAATGACTGAAATATTTTTACATTATAATGTGCACATGTACCGGTCACTTCTTTATACTTTTGATTACTGAAGGTGCCATTAGGTCACTGACTACCTAGAAAATTTAATTTACAGTGATCCAAAAGTTAATGATGATGATGATGAATGCTACCAGCTAGATCCAGGGAAAGAAAGAGATTTTTAACATTGTTCAGACAATGTAGAAAAGAATACAGAGACAAACATTAGCCAAAATAATTCTAAATAATTTTAAAGTTTATTAAGTTCAAAACTTAAATCTCAGTCAAACAAAAATATAAAAATTTGGCTTAGATTATTCTAATGATATTATCAGAGAGTGTACGAGAGTATTGTAATTGAATACCCCAGTAGATAAGTTCATTTTCTCACCTAATAATTAAAAAGGGATTTATAATGTCTTCCTCCTAGTGATTTATATAAACTAATTTGTTTCCTTATTTAGAGATTTCAAAAAAAGCTGTCTTGTAGGGAATACAACAAATCACCATGTGGTGATCTTTTCCTGCAAGCCAGAAAAATCTCAGGATTTGTCCACAAACTAGTCCATGAATAACCATGTTTAAAATCATCAAGGTTGATTCTGATTCAAAAAAAGGAAAAGATTATGCTATTATGTAGTTTGAAACATAAGAAAACCAAAATCTCTACTGAGTAAGAAAAACAAAACAATATACTTGATAAATCGCTAGCCAAAAAATTTTTGGTCTGCAGAAATTATATACCAAGCTTGTCTAATTTAATTATAATGAAACTGGACAGGTGAGTTAAATAAAATTACTAATATCTGCCCAAGCATCTACCAAGGGTTAATAATACAAACAGAGAAAAACACTAAGCGTATAAAATATAAACTCACAATATACTCTCGGATAAATAAATTTAAAATATGAAATCTTAAAAACTAAGACTTCAATACACACTATAAATAAAATACATAATAATAATCAGAGATATTTAAATGAGTTAGTGAAACTTATTATAAATACAAGTTTCTTGTTAGATTAAGCTGAGATTTTAACAAGAGATTTAAGCCCTGGTTTTAATATGAAAAGGTAAGTTTACTTTTGAGATATAATGTTCAGTTTGGCAAGATGTGCAGAATTTATTTCTACCTAGAGTTCATTATGAAGGCTTGATTTCTATTTCTTTAGTCAGTAGCATGAAGGCAATACATAGGACCAGTTCTGAACTAGGCAATAAGTCATGTTCTTGAAGTCACAATTATGAAACTCTGGTATTCATCTTTGGAAAAGTTTAGAACTGCATATTGTAAAGAAGATTTCTCATGGTGTGTAGTTTTGGCATTCTGCGGAGATAATTACTATTTAAATAGTAGACAGCATTAAGCTAATATACATGCACTTTGTGGATTTTAACTATAAATGAATACTTTCACTTTCCAAACACAAGATAAAGTCTTTGTAAAAAGATAGAATGAATCCATTTATCTTTTCAACCCAAATGTTTATGTATGGAAAAATCTTAAGTATTTGGAAATAAGAGCATGAAGATATTAAACAGTCACTTTAAATTACCTTTACTATGCCTGAATGAAGTGATTGTTTTTTATCTTCATGCTCTCATTTCCAAATACTTAAGATTTGCCTATACTTAAACATTTGGGTTGAAAGGATAAATGGATTGATCTTATCTTTTCACAAAGACTTTATCTTGTGTTTGGAAAGTGAGAGTATTCATTTATAGTTGAAATCCACAAAGCACATGTGCATTAGCTTAATGCTCATTATTATTACAGTTTAAAAACTTCACGCTATATAAAATAAATATCTTATTTACATATGTTTAATTTCAACTAAGAATGACATATCATAAATTTCTAGTAAATTTCACATCATTCATTCAGGCATAGTAAAGGTAATTTAAAGTGATTATTTAATACCTTCATGCTCTCATTTCCAAATACTTAAGATTTGCCTATACTTAAACCTTTGGGTTGAAAAAATAGATGGATTCATTCTATCTTTTCACAAAGACTTTATATTGTGTTTGGAAAGTGAGAGTATTTATTTATAGTTAAAATCCACAAAGCACACATGCATTAGCTTAATGCTGATTATTATTACAGTTTAAAAACACCATGCTATATAAAATAAATATCTTATTTACATATGTTGAATTTAAACTAAGAATGACATATCATAAATTTCTAGAAAATTTCACATCATTCATTCGGGCATAGTAAAGGTAATTTAAAGTGATTGTTTAATATCTTCATGCTCTCATTTCCAAATACTTAAGATTTGCCTATACTTAAACATTTGGGTTGAAAGGACAGATGGATTCATTCTATCTTTTCACAAAGACTTTATCTTGTGTTTGGAAAATGAGAGTATTCATTTATAATTAAAATCCACAAAGCACATGTGCATTAGCTTAATGCTGATTACTATTACAGTTTAAAAACATCACTCTATATAAAATAAATATTTTATTTACAAATAGTAGTCAGTAATATGATATCATCAGAATTTCCTATCAGTAGACAGCAAAAATATAATATCAGCAATTGTGATATAAAGATGCAAACAGTGATCTTTAAACTATAAGATAGCACAGTAATCTGAATAGGTATCACCAACAGAATAATAAGAATGAATAGTAATAATCAGAAGAATGCTCATCATTCCAAAATGCAGGGCTATTTATGTGAACTGTTATCTTCTGCATAATCTTTAATTAAAAGTTTTGACTAGGATAAATCTCTATCTCCCACCTATTCTTAATTAAAAAACATATGACCAGGGCTCTTATCTTAATCAAAATTAATTTAAAAAAGTAAATACTAAAATAAGTTTCAGCTTTTAAAATAGATTACAATCAAAACTTTTTAAAATTAAAATGTTTTTTCAAATAGGTTAAAACTTTGCTTGATTTTAATTACTTTAATGGAAAAAACAAGTGTCCAAAGAAAATTATTTTAAACTCAAATCTACTAAAGGTATTATTTAGTCTATGCTTATTCAGACCACATCTCTATATAACATCTCTAAATAGTTTCTACAAGACAATCTGATTCTTTCTTAATTTTATTCAATGATATATTCAAACTTCTGGAATTCTCCACAAAAATTATAAATTAATGGAACTAAATAAATGATGAATATTTCTACATATGGAAAGTTTAATAGAAACCCTTGTGCTCAATTTTCAAAGGTAAATAAATGCACCCATTATAATTGTTGAGAATCTTTCAATTATGCTTTGTTTTGTTGTTTTAAGAATCATTGTATCCACATCCATTTGAATAACAAATATTATCTTAAGATCTAAATTTACTAAAATATTGACTTGCTGATGCTTATGGGTTAGATTAAATCTTTATCAATTTACATATTTTATGATATTAGTAGAAGTCTTTATTGCTTCATGTCATGGCAGTTATTAGCCAGAATTTTTTTATGGCAGTCACATGATGTATCAATTACCACAGTATAAACTGTTGTAATCAGTCTAATATACCACTTTGAAAAATATGTTTATTACATGCTAACTATATTTTTATAGAAATTGTATATGTATAATTTATAATAATTTCATATGATTAAGTTATAAAATATTGAAAGATTGATGTGTGTTTACATTAAACAAAATAACATTCTCTACCAAATGGTTAAAAATATATAGTTTTTGCAAAAATATGAAAAGTTGTAATAAAAAAATTTTAAATTAATAGTTGTAAAAAAATATTTGAGTATGAAATATCACAGAATAAATAAAAATAAGTAAAAGATCATATTTTTTGTTTAGTAAATCTATAAAAAAAAATGCAATTGTAAGAATTCACATTTTTTATTTAGTTTTTGTTTTCAATGTTATTGTTTTTATTTTTTATTTGATTGGATAAAAAATATGATTTTTTTACTTATTTCATCACTTTTTTCCTTCAATTTTTAATTTAAATAATATTTTCAATACAATATTTTCATACTAATCAAATATTAATAAATTTTAATTATGAATATTAATCAAATATTATTTTGCTAAAACATTGGTATACTAATATCTTTTAATATTTTATATGTAATATCTTAAAGATATGATATGGATTATAATACCTATTTAACTCACAAAAAAACCTTCATTTCACCATATCATCATCATCATTATTTTCAACCATTATCAATCCATTGCAAGATCAAGGTCTCTCCAAATTTAATCCATCTTCTCTGATATCTAGCCTCTCCTTAATATATATATATAAATTTCTAACGATAAATACAATGTTATAGTTTAAATTATTTTGTAGTGCTTTCGATTACATGGTAATCCTCATCAGCTTTAACTAAATTTTAAATTTTTTAAACTTAATGTTACATATATTTCCATAAGCTGTGTATGGCCTTATTTGCAACTTGCCTATTAATAACATCATCCTTATATTTATCAATCAAAATTGCCTCTTTAATTTTTCTCTTTTTATGATTTCTTTTTTCGATTAATATTTTTATTTCACTATTGTTAAATGTAAATATATAATTACAAGTCTTTTCATGGTCAAAGAATACTGAAGTTGTATTAAATTGACTATTTGCATTATTTTTAATTCGATTATATAATTGATACTCCTTCAATCTTTTCTCCACAGAACATCTTGATTCACCGAAAAGACCATGAAAAGACTTGTAATTATAGATTTACATTTAATAGTAGTGAAATAAAAATATTAATGTAAGAAAGAAATCATAAAAAGAGGAAAATTAAAGAGGCAATTTTGATTGATAAATATAAGGATGATGTCATTAATAGGTAAGTTGCAAATACAGCCATACACGGCTTATGGAAATATACATAACATTGAGTTTAAAAAATTTGAAATTCAGTTTAAAGCTGATGAAGATTACCATGTAATGGAAAGTGCTACAAAAGAATTTAACCTATAATATTGTATTTACCATTAATTTTATATATATATATAATATTTTAAAATGGTTATTGTATTTTACATATATATATATATATATAAAATATACATATATAATATATATATATATATATATATATATATATATATATATATATATATATATATATATATATATATATATATATATATATATATATATATATATATATATATAAAGCTATACTAGTTTTGATGATATATATATATAATTTTATAAACATATAAGACTGCAATAAATAATAGAAGAATACTTACTTACTAGTATTTATAGTAGTAAAATTTAAAGTGTAATATATTTTCCATTGCAAAAATAGACAAACTAAATTCTCAATCAACATGTATTTTGGTGAAGAACAACCTGCTACTATTATAATAAAATTAAAGCACATGACTATTAGATTAACATGACTGGAATAGATTAGTTAATGTCTATTTAATAATAATGTATTTTATTATTTTATTTTCAAAATATAATATTATTACCTCAAAAGATTATAAAGTACATTGCCTTTAATCAAATTATTAATATTAAAAACTTTTGACAGAAATAATTCCAGGTGTATTTTAATCTCTGTGTATAATTAATATTTATATTAAATTATATATAATTTTTATGCTTGTATTAAAGGTATACTGTAATATATTTCATATAGTATCAGCTACTATCTAAAAAGAAGTCCAAACTGTCATAGATCATGTATTTTTACAAAAAGCAAACTACCAGACTTGTTATTTATGTTGGAAATTATATAAACATAACATTTTTTAATATTGTTTATCACATATAAATAATTAGATGTATATATAAAGTGAATATTTCAATACATTCAAATTCAACAAATGTCCATTTAAATTTGCATCAGCAGAATGTGGTGTTAAAGGCACTGTCTGATAATGCAATACCAGAAATTCACTTGAAAGAATTAAATTGAATCAATGGTTCAAATAAGTTCTATGGTATCTTAATGTAAATTCTGATGTTTAGGTGTGATGATGAAGCTGTGATTGCTATCTATCCTCCATTGTTTTAAATCTATCTATAACTTTATATGATGGACTATACTTGCTTGTAGCTTCGTTTTTCACCACAGCAGATATTTTAATGTTAATTAAAAATATCTAAATATATTGGCATTATATGTACCTTTTTGCGTGTTTGACAGTAATTTATTAACATGATAAAACTATGTGGGAGATGGCCTCTGATTTGTAAAGAAAAAGTGTAATTTTCAATAATTTGTTTACAAATTAAAAGTTATGATGCAATATTTATCTTTCCATATCAGTGATTTTATATTGTTTTAATTGATAATATACATGTTTACTGACACCAAAATCCAGTAGTAAATATAGAGTTTTGACCAATTGATTTTCATTATATTTATCCTTCTCTAACAACTAAAATAAGCAACTTCAGCAGTCAATATTTGGTAAAAAATTTCAAAAAAATTATTTAATCAATCAGTTTTCAATTTGTGATTTTTAAAATGAAAAACATGACATCTGTAAAAATATATCTTTTTTTTTTTCTAAGAAGTAATTAAACAAATAAAACAAAGGATGTTATATGACAGGTTAGATATATACTGTCAGGATGTACTATTTCTCCCAAGTTATGTTTTATTTTAGAATTTTATTAGAAAGTTTCTAGTTTCAAATAAAAGATGATTACTTAAGTAATCTGTGACAGGGATACTATGTAACATTATCTCATGAATTGCAGTCAAACATTTATGGATTAAATTTAAATGATTTAAAAATGGGTTTAAAAACAAATATATTTTAAAGCAAACCAATTTTTAAGCGATTAAAATTTTTTATTATTATAATTTTGTACAAGAATAGAAATAAAAAAGTGGATAAATAATTGTAATTGAAATCAATTTTACTAAAATTGAGAAACATAAAGCATTTATTTTTGTTTATATTTTTTAGCCATGATGATTTGATTGCAACTTTTAAACGACTATCAAGTTTTATGTTTATAAAGTGAAATATAAGTGCGCTATTGGTTGCTATGTTAGAGCACTTACAAGAAGTACTTAAATTACCACAGAAATAGTTTAATGATGCATATATATATTGTATATACATATATACATGGAATTTGTTTTTTTATAATGTTTGAATATGTTATAGCAGTGAATAGAATTTATTACAGTGAAGTTACAATAATAAAACTAAATGATACCGAGTTTTATATGTTGTTTTTTCTTATATTAATTAGAATACAGATGTACCCACATGAAACCAAAAACTTGGATTCAAACAAGCAGTTCGGATTCCGAAATTTTTCACAAAGGAGAAAAGTCATTAAAATACATTCTTATAAATTTTAATTGTAAAAAAATATTTAAAAAATTATTTCTATATTACTTATCGCTTAAAAAATATTATTAGCTATTTAAACACGAAGAAAAAAATAATTATATTACTGTATTTACATTTTCTTGATCATGAAAATTTCGTCAGCATTTTTCAACCTATCACACGAAACCCTTCTTTATATTCAGCTTTTCTCACAGCAAATGTAAGTTCATTAATTTTTGTTCCATTTTTAATGGATCATCTTTCTATTCCTTTGATTAAATGCCTTATGTAATCAAAGAGCTTCTTATTTATATATTGATTTACTTTTTTTCTGACTCATCATCTACATCAATACTTTTGTCATCATCTGCATTAATCTCATAGCTTTCAGAATAATTTAATAGTTTCTGAATCAATAAAATGTTGCACAATAGGGACCTCGTCATCAAAAAACATCATTGATGGTTATTTCTTCATTAAACATGGCCATATTTTCAGAAGTGAATTCTATAGTATTTTTATGCATAGATAAACAAATCAACAATGATATTTTATTTGTTTAGTATACATTCTGAAAAATCAAGTTTTTTTATATTCATTAACAGCTATATATAGATCACTATTTATGCCAGCCATGTTTTAAGATTAAAGGTTTTAGACTATCCCATCAATAAGCAGTAAATCAAAAAATGTCTTTAATAATAAATTATTTATAAATATTTCTTCAAAAACTCACAGCATTTAATGAATGTTTCGTGAAAGGGAAACATTCATACTTAGCTTTTGAAAAGTGTGGTATTCCTTAATCTAGAGTTGTATAAGGGATATGTATTTGGATAGTAAATAGACAATAAAAATGTTAATCTTTTACATAAGATCACATTTGGAATGAGATGAACAGTTATACCAAATAAGAAAAATGTTGCTACTCTTTATATATGGATAAATAAGTAATAAACTATAGTTTAGTGGACTGAAAATGTTCTGCAATCTTCAATATTATCTTTATATTGATCCAGTCATTTTTATTTATGTGATATGTAATAGAAAAAAAAACTTTAATTCTTTTTACAGCTCTTGGACACTTACTTTTTCCAGTTACCAGTTCAAGTTACCAGTATTTTACATCTATGAGCATGTAATGCATTGGAGCATAATAATATAGTCACACTTTTTAATTATTTAAATCATGTGACATGATTTTCATACTGTTGTGAAATGGTCTTCAAGGTGTGCATTTAAAATTTAACATTGTTTCATCAGAATTGTATACATACTTGCTCAGAACTGAGATATTCATTAGAAACAAACTGGGCAAATTCATTCTCAAAATTGGAATGTCTTTCATAGTCAATTGATAATTTTTATCACAAATTTTATATATAGAAATCCTATGTCTCTGCTTAAATCTGTGAAGCCATTCTCTATATTTACAAGGATCTTGTACTCTAAGTTCTTTGGGGAATAACTTCTCTTGGGTGATGATAATGCTTCCAGATAAATTCAGACATTCCATGAGATGCCATTCAATCAGGATTTAGTCATGTTCTATACTTTTGCTGTACTCATATTTTTTCTATTTATATTATTTAAAGTAGAATTGTAAAAACTTTGTTTTTATTTTTCATATTGACATATCTCCATTGAACTTTTAAGCAATTCATTTTGGGGTGGGGGTTAAACTAGAATGTTCCTCTTGCTAGAAACATTGATATTAATATTTGAATTATAATTCTTTATTGGTGATAGGCAAAAGTAAAAAAAAATTAAAATAAAATCACACTTTAAAATATATGAATTAAAGTTGATCATTATTATTGCCCTCTAAATTAGTATTTGTATATGCAGAATAATATAATTGTACCAAGATATAATGCCATCATTTATTTTCCATATTTTTTAAACTTAAAAATAATAAAATATGTTTTTGAGTATTATTGTGTATAGATAGTGAAAATTTTCACACAATTTTAGAAGTTATTTTAAATTCCTTATAAATATTTTGTTATAGATATTAAACTTTGACTGACTGTTTTTTTCAATTTTGGATGATGCACTAATTTAGTGAATTTGACATTAAAAGTTACTGCCTTTCATTTGTTATTAAAAATAAACTTTTAACACAGAATTATGACTTTTGTTCATAAACTATATAAACAATTTTAAATTTTGTAGAGCTTAATTAGTATACATATTTTATATATAAAATACATACTATTAATAGATAAAAACTTTATTATATGATTCCATTTTTTGACAACTGAAATAATAACTACTTATTATTACAAACTGCCATAATTTTTAATTTTTTTTTTAAATTAATGAAAATATATTTTTACCAGAGATTTGGAAATTTTTTTGTATGTTTTTGTATGCTATATTCACTTAAGAATATACATGTATTACATGCAGTCACATACTATTCAGACTTTAAATGATTTTTAAACATTTCAAATTGTTTTATACCATAAAAATACTGATGGTTTAGTCTGAATACATCTTTACTTCACTATGTTAGTTGACCTGAATGTTTTCAAAAAAGGAAGGGTTTGAATTTATGCAACTAAAAATACTAGTATTCTACATTTATAACATTTTGTCTATTTTTTATATTATTACACTAAATTATTTAATATTTCACATTAATAAAAAAAGTAGTTTTGCTATAAATATTTTTAATTATAAATATATAATTTTAAAAGATACTGAAATCTTCAAATACCACCTATATTACATTGTAAAGAGACAACTTCCCACACAATTCTTCAACTGTGAAGTAAATTAGTAGCAAACTCTCTATATAGTAGTGTCACCTAGTGCAAATTATAGTAATCAATGGATAGTAGAAGGTTTGTATCTATAATCTCTATTTAGTTCATACTCATACAATATCACCAGACTAGTTTTTAGTTTGTGGCTTTCATTGCAAACTAGAAACTAGTCTGAGGATATTGGATGAGTATGTATTAGATAGGAATTTTATGCACAGACCTTCCAGCATTCATTGCTTACTGTGGTTTGCATTGGGTAGTACTACTATATAGAGAATTTTCTATTATTTGAGCAACTTAAGCTTAGTAAATGGTGATCATGTGACAATTAATCAGTTAAACATGGATAATGACATTTTCAAGATTCAACATCAAATTTAGGAGAGAGATGTTGATTCAAATTAATAAACAATATTCACAAAGTAGTTTATCTAATTGTTTATTTTTGTATTTTTAGGAATTTTCAAATCGCTATAAACATGTATTCATATAATTAGATAGTGTCAATATATATTTTTAGAAAGTAATAAAAATTCCAAATACCATTTATATTATTTTTTTATTTTTAATGTCCTGTTGGGTTTGATGCAGTAGTAGATTAGCAGACCTCAGCAATTAATGTACATAGATTTAGACCAGTTCTATCACTTCCAGTACTCAAAATTTTTATGAACTACCAAGAAATAAAGTTAAACATTTTCTTCATGTCATTATTCAATCACAAAGGAAACAAAGTGGAAATGATTTCATTTATCATTAGTTATTTAAGGCAAGCAAGTGTAGAGAATGGCATTTGTAAGATTGAGCATCATTTTTATGGAGATGATTGTAAACATTGATTCAAAAATGACTAAGTAGTATTTGCAAGATAGAATCTCTTAAGTATTTATTTTAATTCACTTGTAAATTTCCAATTCTTAATGTAATTAAATGGTATCAATTAATATGTAATTTAAGAAATTATAAAATCTTCAAATATATCCATATTAAATTTTAATTAAATATTATGTTATTTCATGTTTAACCACAAAGTAAATGAAAATATAACCAATATATATATATATATATATGTTAATTCTAATATTTTCATGGATAAAAGATGTCATATTATTATTATTATTTGTGGAATATTCTGTGTAGTGAAAAAGCTAAATGCTGTCGTTTCAGTACAATATCAAGTACCTTCCTCAGAGCATCCTCTTTCTCAAATCATGAGAATGCGTGTATAGAATTTAAATATCAGGAGAAAGAAAACGATTTTAAATCTCACACGCATTCTTATGATTTAAGAAAGAGGACACTCTGAGGAATGTACTTGATATTGTACTGAAACGTCAGCATTTAACTTTTTCACTACACAGAATATCACACAAATAATAATAATAATAATAATATGACTTATATATATATATATGTAGTATGTATGTATGTAATCTAGAAGAGATAATAATAAATGACAAGTTAAAGTCTTAAGTGCGTTTCTTTGAGATGTAAAAGATCTAGAAAAAGACCACATGTGAGATGGATAGATGAAACAAGAATGTGGCTTGATGTGATGTAGAGAGGCTAGAAACTGGCAATATGGATTGAACTTGGAGAATTCTTCATCCTGCAGTGGAGTGATAATAGTTAAAAATAATGATGATGTATGCAATATATAAATTTAATTAACACTAAATTTACAATAAAGTAATATACCCATTGCAATAGAACCACAACAGTACATCAAAAAAGATTGTAGAAAAGTGACAAGAAAATTCTAAATGCATATTTTTTGAGATTCAAAATAAATGCAGTAAATAAAGTACATTCAATAAAAACTTAGATTGCTTTATTTTCATAAATAATGTGCCTTAAATGATTTTATTAAAACTCTCAGATAAAAGATATATCAATATAGGACTGAGACTGAGAAGAATTGATATAAAGTCGAAAGTTAAAATAGCAATAATTTATTTAATTCAGCTTACAAGAAATTGATTTAAAAAACTTTTTTTTTTCTTAACTAAAGATATCACATATTTGCCTGTGCTTCTAAGGATATGTGTATGCGCTCACGCGTGTGTGTACATTTACATGCATATACAAGATATTAAGCTAATAGATCAGGAAGTCTTTGCTTAAATTTTAAAAATAAATAAACAAATTAGATGGGTTTTTTTTTGGTTAAGCCGATCAAATCAAAGCAATATATCTATTATTCTGATAAAACAAACTTTTATTAAATATTCTTTTAAAAAACTTAAAGGAAAACAAATTTATATGTATATGATTAATACTATTTTGAAGACAATAAGGTAAAAAAAATGTAATTTATGTCATAATAATATTTTTTATTATGTTGTCTATGGAAATTTCTGTAAACGTATATATATTATAAGAATAAACGGTCTTGAAAATGCCATATAATATGGTAAAAACATTGGAAGAAACTGAAGTATGAACAAATGGTCAAGATTTGAAAAAAAACAAGTGTGGTAAAAAAATTTGTTGTTTTTGTAATTTAATTTTTTCCCCCTGAGATGTGAAGATGCCTTGGCTAAGCTCTGTTTACTTACACTATCATAACTATTTCATATTCTGAAGACATACTATTTTTGTCTTAATTGCTCAATCTTAATTATCGTCACTTGCTTAACTCATAAATACATGTTTTCATTTAAAATTTGCACAATAAGTTTTTGGCCAAAACAAAATTTGATGGAAAAAAAACCCTCTCGTATCATTATTTATTATGCTCATTCAACAATTCTAGATTTTTAATTAATTATCATTGCTATAGAGAACTTCTTTTAATGTGATGTGGATTAATTTATAGACAATATGTTCAAGTGTATAAATAATTGTGAATGACTACAGCTATATATAATATTTATGTTCAAAAATTTTATTTTTACTTAACACATGCTCCACGCAAACTAAAAATATTTATATGCGGTGACTCAGACTGATATTCCGTTATCTTTTATTTGATTTTTTTTTCTTCTATGAGTGTCAGTTTACAAACTTGAAGACTAATGAATTTTAAAATTTAAGCGTCTGACTTGATTTAAGACGCATCTGAAGGACTTTCAGACTTAAATGCTTCCGTCTTTGGATACAATTCAATATTTGTTGACTTAATTTTAAATTTTAAAGATTATACGTATATATAATTTTTTCTTTACTATTATTATATATTTTTAAAGAAATTAATTGATATCAAAATGTATTTTTTAAAAAATAAATTTAGATTACATTTTTACAAGGTGATTTTTTTAATTTTTAATCTTTGTTTTGAAAATTCATTACAAATATTAGATTCTTTTTGCTTCTTAATTTAACACAATACCGTATTGCCATTTGTTTTATATGTGTGTGTTTTAGACATTTAACAAAATAATATCCCATTTCTATAAAATTTAATTAAAATATATTTAGTTTAACAAGGGCAAAAAATATAGATCTATGATATATAATAAAACAAAAAATTAGAGTTTAGATATAAAGTTGGAATTATAAATGTTGTTAAGATTAATGGAAAGTAAATATAGAAAAATTCTCCATAAATATTACAGATTTTTGGAATGAGTATACAGTTCTGTTGTTTTTACTGACTATCCAAAGATTTTAGACTTTAACAAGGGATTAAGAGTTCTGTTTTCGCTGCCTATCCAAAGACTTTGAACTTAATGAAAGAATAAGGCACTATTATAAGAAAATATATTGAATGTTATACCAATAAACCAGTCAAAAGAGATGGTTATTTTACAGTAAGAACTGAAAAAAATCATGATTTGTAATGTAAAGAATAAAAAAAGTATATATTAATAGTAGACATAATGATATCGATATTGATTTCAATACAAAGATATATTTCCAAAGTATTTACTCATTTAGATTTGAACAATGATATTAAACTTAATGAATTTAAAATAGGTATTTGTAAACATAAAAATGGAATCATTTAGATTTGAACAATGATATTAAACTTAATGAATTTAAAATAGGTATTTGTAAACATAAAAATGGAAAGATTGAAGTTTCTGATAAGATGTTAGTATCAAAAGTATAGACATTTTTTTAGCAATATATAGACCCATAAAACTTTACTACTTGATCCGAAAAATATTTTTATTGTTCTATTTTATAAATCTAAAAGAGATATTAAAGATTGTTATCCACTATAGCAAAAGTGATTTCAAAAATGTATTAAGTTGCTTCCAATCATAATTATATGACTACCAGAGATTTTAGAAAATCAAAAATAGACATTTTTCTTTTCTGCAATTTTATGAAAAGTGATGTGAGAAAAAGTTACTTTTATATATTGACTCTGTGAAGACTTTGATTCAGTTGCAAATATTATCTGGAAATTATTTTGTCAACTTAATTATTTATAAAAGAGAGGAAACAGATTTTAAATTAAAAACTGATGTTAAATAATTATATGCAATAACTTTTTTCATGTATAGTAGCTTCATAAAACAGACATAAAGATGTGATTTAACTTTCATAGTGAAGTTTTTAATATGAATCAATTAAAAAAAAGAATACTTTTGGTGGGATTTTAAATTTACAGTATGATTTTGCTGCTTTTTCCAATTCAAATGTTTTAAATGCAAATTATAAATATTTTACTTTAATAAATAAAGTTCACAAACACAGATGGTTGGACACTGAATAATGAAAAAAAAATCTTCAGTAATATTTAGTTTGGATGGTTCATAGCTTAGACATTAAAATCAATTTAGTTTCTGCCTAAAAATATTATAGAAAAATGATAGACTTTGATGTTTTGATGCAGCACCAATTTCTATGAATTGTTGCTGTGTTTAACAAGCTAAAAGATATTGGCATGTATTTCTCTCATGGAGGTAATGTAAATTCATTGGAAAAAATTTGTTTAAGTCTGTTTCATAAAATTATAAGAGTATCATGCCAAATAACATGACCTAATATTTTTCATCTTGCTGGGTATTTGTTACTGAATCTAGTACTAAAAAGATATATCTTCATGAATTGAGCTTATTAACAAATAAAGACTGTTAGACTTTCTAAATAAATATTTTATGGTAAGTTTGAGCAAAATTTTTATGAATGAAGTGACTGTAAATATTATGAAGCTTGTTTCATGGCTATCATAATGAAGAATTACAATGATTCTTTTTTGCAATAAATATATACAAAATGTATATAAAGAACAACTTGGTTTAATACATTAACACCAGGGTACGCTAAGCATAAGTAACTGATAGTCATATTAACAGCAATAATTGTCCCAGAAGATTATAAGTTTTTTTCTTTTATAAAAGTCACAATTAGTCAAAAACATGCTTATAATACCATGCTGATAAAGTATTAAATCAAGCACTTCTTTATATAAATTTTATATTGTATTTATTTTCCAAGAAAAGTTTTTAAAAGATTGACATTAAATGATTCTTTTTATTGAAAATATAAATATAGAATATAATTTATGACAGATGTCAAAATACTTTTTTTAAAAAGTTAAGTGTTCTGTATATATATATTTCAAAGTGTAAATAAACAGACTTAAGGGCTACAAATATATTAAAATATATAATCTCATAAAATTCATTTATCCATATTTCAAAAAATCTAAAAACAGGTGATTTTGATTCTTTAAAAAAATGGGGGGGGGGTGATATTAAAAATTACTGAAATCAGTCTTCTTTCAATTCTAAATACTTACTAAAGATATTTACTAATCATTTACAGAATAAACTAATTCCCTTATGTTACTATTGGTAAAAATATAAAACCAAACAAATCTGTTGTTGTTTAGCAGAGACAATTTAAAATAATACTCTATATTTTCAAATAATATCTAAGCACTTTTAATACGTATGTGTCCTTAACAAAGCAAAACAATTATACTCAAGAATATACTCAATAAAATATTTAAGAAAACTAGTGTTAAGACCAAAAACAACTAATTAGAAACTAGGCTGTTTAGCATTAATTGCATATTGTGATCTTTTAACGAAAGACGGTGCTGGTTTATTAGCCACCGTATATCACTTGCTGGTGCTGTTTCTCTGCAAAAACGTATTAACATAACGTACCCGGGTCTTTTTTTACAAAAAAAAAAAATACGTTATTCTTATTATTCTAAATTTGTTTTTTATTTCCAAATTTACGTTATTCTTCTAGTAATAAATTAAATGTTTAAACAAAATTAAAAAACAAACAAAAACACTTCACTAAAAAAGTAATCAGCAGCTCGACGTTGTTTTTAATGCCGATCAAAAGTCAAAAACAAAACCAAACACTTTTCTTTTTATTTCCAAATTTACATTATTCTAAACAAAATTAAAAAACAAATCCAAAAAATTCATTGAAAAAGTAATCAGCTGATCAATTTTTGGGGGATTTTATCAGGCCACTTTGTTTTTAAATATGTAATACATGTGAAACAAAAAAGGATTCGGATTCATTATGTTTCAAAGAAATCACAACAACAAGAATTGATTCCAACAACACCAACTTTATTTCCAAAAACAACAACTTCTCAATAACACAATTTTTATGAACACTAAAATTTCTTCTGAAATTACTGGTTATGGACAGCCATTTTGCCTACTATGGTCATGAACTGGTCCTCACCTTTGTGAAGGCATTCCACATAAATTTGGTAAGGTAGTTGTCCAGGCATATGCATGCAGTATGCCTCACTGTTTCTTATTTTACAAATTCATTTCAAAACTAACTTGACTTGATTTTTGTAACATTTTTCAAGAAAAAACTTCAAACCAAAAAAAATATTTCAATTGATTGCATTACAAATCAATCGCAATACAAACACATTGACTTCAAAAATAACTTTATTGAAAACTATGAAATTAGTCCAATTCATTTGCAAAAAAAGAACTACAGCTACTGGAAACTTTCATTTCAAGAACCAATTTCACAAAGAATAGGCCAAACAACACAAACAAGAAAATAAAATAATGTCCTTGCTTTAAAATAGTTATCGGTTATGACTATCCATCATTTTGGCTAGTATGGCCCTGAAGAGATCCTCACTTTTGTGATGGCATATATGGCAGGATGTTTTGGGCCTGCAGAAAGGCAACAACATTGGAAAAGGCCCACAATTGGAAATATTTGCTGTTGCCTTCAGTCATTTTATTCATCTCGTTTGTGTTATTGGGAAAACATGATGTTTTCACGAACACTTTGAATCATGCTCTGCCTGACCCCTCCCCAATTTCTTAAAGTTTCCAAACTGCCTAGGGATGTGTGATGATGGGCTGAAAACTATCACTATGTAACCCTATGTCAGTTGGAGTGTAAGGCAATGAGTTTGGAAGCAGATTTGAAGAGTTCTGGAAAATTGAAGTCCAGCTCCCTCATACGAAATGATAGCAAACTGTCATTACTGATCATGTACATAAAGTGTCACCACACAAAGCTGAGCATACTATTTATGTGCATATGCATAGAGAACAATGCCATCATGCAGATCATAAATGGCTATTATGATCATTATGTTGTATTAGCTGTAGGTTTGGTCATGTAAATAGCAAACAGTGCCATCAAGTGATGTACAGTAACTAATAAATCAGTACTGTAAAGATAATTCCTTAATTTTACATTTCTTATCATGCAGCTCATACATATTTCTATTCCCTAAATTTTTAATATTTTAATGTATTAAGGAATCGTAATTAACTGAAATAAAACAATATGCAAATAATGCTAACAGACTAGTTTTTGGATTAGTTGCTTCTATTCTTCACACTAGTTTATTTAAATATTTTATTGAGTATGTTCTTTAGCATAACTTACCTTGATAAGGACATGTGTCATTGAAAGTGCTTGCTATTATTTTACATATAGAGTATTATTTTAAATTGCCTCTGTTAAACAACAATAGATGTTTTGATTTTAATATTAATCACTTACAGAAAATTTTAAACTAATGAAAAGAAGAAACAAAATTTAAAAGTAGTTACAGCACGGGAGACTATATCCAAAAATTAAGATAAGTTATAGAAGAGAACATCAATAAATATTAATTATTATTTTCCATCAAAATTTGGTTATGCTATTTTCAAAATCCATTAATATAATTTTGAATTTTATCTTAAAATTATTGAAATATTTCTTAAAGTAAAAATATCAACTATTAATACTGTCTTCTTTAATAGCTGTTGTTTTTTAATCTTTGTATTAATATACTTTTTTGCACCTAACTAATTATAACCACCTGTGTTGCATATATTTAGTATGTCAAAGTAATGAAATAATCAATCTCTGGATATTTTGGGGGAAAAGATTGAAAAATTAATCTTGTGTTTGTTTGTTATTTTCATAAATTTAATGACTTTTTTAATTTTATATTTTAGATCTATTTCTATATACTGCTCTTTCATCTTTCAACCTATTTTTAATTTTGCTTTAACATTTTTTTTGACAATTTTAAAATAATGTTAATCTATTCATAAACATTTCCTATGTACACTAATATAAAAACATTTCCTTTTTTATCTGAATAAGAATTTTTTGAACATAATTTTGGATTTTTTTGATCTTCCTAAACTCCATAAATTTAATTAATTTTGCTTATCTAAATAACATACTAGCAATAATTATATTTTTTCCATGTTTATAACTTATTTCACTTTATTTTAATAAACTATACATTAATATTTGCCTTTTCACATTTTATTTTAACTTCATAAAATTTGACAATGTCCTACTTAATATTAAATCATTTTCTTCTCAGTTTCTAGAATACTTTTAATGTCTGCATAAACCATAAGACCTGTAGAGATTTCTACCTTCACATTTTCAACTGCACATGCTTTAAGTTTATTGCTTTAGTAAATATTATTCTACTGTAGAACTTTTTGTGTAAGCAAAGTAATCACAGAACCCTAGATGGTAATATGAGGCATATCTCAGATTAATTTGCATTTAACAGCACTTATTAATAATAAGTTCTTTGATATTTACCCAAAGCAAACTTTTACATGTATTATACTATTTTGGCTATTTGACTTGCAAATTTTAACATTTTATGATTTTGTGTCCAAAATCAGTATAACTTCAAAGGTCTAACATTAGATCAGTAGATATTTTAGTTATTTAAATTATATTTTAGCTGTAAACACTTATGATGCTATAGCAAAATTAAATGAAAACATAGCTTAATCCTTCTATTTTAATTTACATTTAATGTCTGCATAAATAACAATAACTCATTCCACATTTCCACCAAAAATCCACATAAGTTGCATGTAGCTTGATAAAAAGCTTGAATTATATTGAAACTTTTCTGTCACTATCTACAATTGCATAATAAAACTTAAGGTAGCTTCTGGATAGCAAATGATCCAATGCTCTTTATTGACTATGCCTAAAAAGCCATAAACTAATATATGCATCGTGTTGGCATTATCATCTGATGTTTATTGATTGCCTATGCTTATACTGATTTGCTTTAGTATTGAATTATGAAATGGAAACTATCAATCTAAAGTTGTGGGTGACCAATAAAATGTTGTCGCTAAATATTCCTATATAATGTTTTCCTTATAATAAAAAAAGTATTTCTCCTTTTGTTAAAATTAATTAAAAGTTTATGCAATTATTTATACACAGATATCTGTCATTCTTCATGGGCAAACGGTATTTACTTTTTTAACAAAATTTAAGTAAAATAAAATTGAAAAGAAAAGTATCAAAAATAATTTATAATTGTCCAGACATTATAAATAAGAAAAACATTAATTTTAAAACATGCAATAACTTCTGAAGTTATGTATTTTAACATAATTAGCATATATCTCTATGGTAACTGTTATTGATATATTTCCGTATCATATATACTATGACAGACATTTATAGAAAATATAACTGAACATTAAATATATTTTATACACACCTTTTAACTATATATTTAATAATTTAGATCAATGAGGCTAGAGTTAATATATATATATAACCTTTCATTTATTTACTATAATCATGTAATGGCATATAAATAAAGAATTTGGCTTTTTAAAAAAAAATTCTAATATTAAAATCGTAAAAAAAAACAATAGTATTAAATATTTTTGAGGGCACAGGAATATATTTTACGTTTCAAATATATAGAAGTACAATAATTATTTAAATCGGAAAACAATTCCATTCTGTCTGACTTAATCCAACTAGTTTATTACTAAGTTTAATAGCATAATTAGTTTTCCAATCTCCCTCAATTGCTTTAGTAATTTTTATACTAATATTTAAAAATTGTGTTTAATATAGTAATTTAATATAAACCGAAAAAGAAATTTGAAATTAAAAATATTTCTTAAGATTCTTGAGGATAGAAGAACTTTTATGACTTGCTTTACCAAGGAAATGCTAAAACTGTGTAATTATTTTTTTCTTCATTTTGCTTTGATACAAAGGTTCCACCAATAAATGTGTATATTTTATTTACTAATCGTTTATCTTATAGATGATTTACTGTAACTTTTCATTCCAAGTGTTAGAATATTGGATTAAAAGATGTATCTGCATACTTCACATCCACATTATACAAACTGTTACCGACTAAAAAAGAAAAAAAAGCATCAGAAGTCAACACATTTTAAACAGTACTAAATTGAAAAGAGGTACTAAAGTTGCTAAATGATCATTTTTGACAAACAGACAAATGATTATAATAAAAATTTGCTTTATATAAATAGATTTTGTTTGTTATTTTTCAGTGCTAAATACACAATTACTTTATTAATATTATAAACAAAAGAATAATGATTACTGATGTTCATTTTATCAGTCTGATGAATTTGATTTTACAGATAATCATATATCTTGAGATCTAACATTTTTAAATAAATACTTTATATTTTCCATAGTCATCTCTTTTTTAGTTATTTCATATGATTTTTATCAATAAAATTAAACTTCTTTATATATTTTTTAATAAAATGGTTATAAATCTTTTTATTCCCACAATGTTTTAAAAGGGGGGGGGGCATCATATGACTTTGACTTACATCATTAGGTGCTAAATATAGCAAGTTAATAAATTTGTATTCAATGTTATCCTATTTAAGACCTTCATCAATGATAAGTTTTTGAACCTGGTATTAGTGCACATAGTTTTTCTTTTTAATATGTTGCAATTTTTATAAACCATCTTTTAATCTTATTTAATACCAGGAAATTACTAGCTTAAAAAATTAAGTATGTGAATCCAAACTGATTAATTTGCAGAAGTTTGTTGTACGGACAGAAGAAAAAAAACATCATATGACTCCCAATGCTTTTCAAAAACTAATTATTATCTCACTTCATATCCAGGCTCAAAATGTATCAATGATAAAAGTCTTTAACCAGAGAATATGATTCGGACAGCATAAGAGTGTGATTTATTTAGTGCTAAATCTAACATATAAAGTGAAATAAATAGTCAACTCATGAATTTGTTTAAATCATTTAACATTGCTGATATATATATATTATTTTTCTTCTGAATATCTTTTCTGTGTTTGCTGAAATTTATTTGCTGTTTTTCTCCATTCACTGTTTGAATATCTGTCAAATGAAAATAATGTCCTGTCTTTCATATCTTTGTTTGCATTACTATTGTATTAATTTTAATTTTACTGAATCACAAACATTTTCTTTTCTTATACTTTTCAAATATTTTATATTATAGTGCATCTTCAAAAAATTATATTCAACACAGTAAAAGTATAATTTTATTATATATATATATATATGAGATTAGGAAATTATAAAATAAAAATGAATTAATATATTATATCAAAACAATATTTTAATAATTATAGTAATTGTCATAATATTTATGTTTACTTTTTTTATAATTACAAATATATCCATCCATATATACCATATATATATGAAAAACAAAAAACAAGTTAAAAAACTTGCTAACGCTTGTATTTATGTCAACAGATGGTGTTCTACCAAAAACATCGTCAAGCGTATGTTTACATAAACGTCAGAGCATGCATTCACTATCTCTAACTTTAATTCCACTTTCAGATCATGATTTCAAGCTATTTGCTATCATCAGTGCTATCTGGCTTGCTATGCTGAGTTTGAAGACATTACGTGTCTAAAAGATTCATGCTTGCAGGCTGAATAGAAACTGTTTCATAAATGCTCAGAGTTTGTGTTTAGATCTAGTTTCTAAAATTCCTGTCTTTCACTGATGATAGCAAATAGCTTGAAATCATGATCTGAAAGTGGAATTAAAGTTAGAGATAGTGAATGCATACTCTCACATTTATGTAAACATACGCTTCACGGTGTTTTTGGTAGAACACCATCTGTTGACATATATATATAATATTGTTCAAGGCATAAATGGGTTTTTAAATAATCATTAAAAACCAGTCAACATTTAGTCAATCACAATATCAATAATAATCAACAATTTCAAACTGTTGTCAAGGTAACCTCCTTTTAACAATAAAGGTGGAATCCTACCTTTATTAATGGTCTAAAATACTTATATAGACCCTAAAGATTGCAACTTGACCACAGAGATTAAAATTATTGATACAAAGAATTTTAAATAAACTTCTTATAACCTATTCTGAATGTAAACTAATAAATAGTCAATTATAACATTATAAACTGCAATTATAAATTCCAAATTGCACACAAAATATTACTTAAATAATAAATGTAATAATGATAAAGGCTAAATGGGTTTGTAAGTTGTTAAAACCCAGCCAACATGTAGACAATCCCAATATCAACAACAATCAACAATTTCAAACTGTTGTAATATTTTGGGTGCATTTGAAATTTATAATTGCAGTTTGTAATGTGATAATTGACTATTTACCAGTCTACATTCAGAATAGATAACATTTACCTGTTTAAAAAATTTATTTAAACTTCCTTGTATCAATAATTTCAATCTCTGGGGTCAAATTGCAATCTTTAGTGTCTATATAAGTATATTATACAATTAATAAAGTTGGGATTCCATCTTTATTGTTAAACAGAGGTTGCTTTGACAACAGTTTGAAATTGTTGATTATTATTGATATTGGAATTGTCTAAATGTTGTCTGGTGCTTAATGATATATATATATATATATATATATATATATATATATATATTTATATATGTATATATATATATATATATATATATATATATATATATATATATATATTAAATCAACATTTAAAAATTGATTTGATAGTAGATAAAATAACTTCTATAAATTACTGATATTTCTATACATTAAATATATGTTAATATAGACTGTTATACTTGGACTAAACATGTATATGCATGTGTGTATAGGTTATGGAATTAATAACCACTCACTCATATATATACAACATAATGAAAACATGCCAGGTGCTATTATTCTAAACTTTTTTCAATACTTGGGTGTACATATTATAATGGGATGGGATGGTAGGATGTGAACCAAAAGGGAGATTGATCATAGTCATACCTGGGGTGAGGGCAAAATCACCACATCCAGTCAATTTAAAATGAAACATCAATAATTTATAAAAGTGTATATAAGAAATATATATTTAAGAGAAGCAGGAGATTAGAGAATCTCTGAGAGGATCATTGAGAGACCAGAAGAGCAATTAAAAGCTTAATTAACCAGCATTATCAATAAGTAGAAATCAGTTTAAGTAAGTATGAGTACTACTCAAAACACAATTCATTGTCATGAATGATCCATAATAAAATATAATAAAATCAACAATCCATCTTGTGGCTAGATTTGAACAATACAAAATATAAATCAACAGTCAAACTTGTGATTGGATCAGAAATGGATCTTCTGTAGACCAGGTGAACAATTGAGGCCATGCCAGCTTGGGTAATTATTTAAACATAACTTGAATACACCACTTAAGTGCTAATCCATTAGAATACATAGCCAAAAAATCTAAACAATAATGCTGGGATAGAAAAACATGCTGATCATCATCAATTCTCAGGCCACTTGTACTGATAAACTTTAATAAGAGTAAACTAAAATCAAATGTAGGATATGGGCTTTAAAGAGTATTCTCTTTTGCATCAACTAGGATGATGATTGATGATTTGGGGATGCTCAAAACACATTCCTGTTCACATATTCATCTGTTATACTTGAATCTAGCTCAGGAAACATTAGCTCTGACCACTTAAGTACCATTAATGTATAGTCCAACTATTACTGTTATGGTGACCAAGAGATGATTTACATAATATTCTATAACTATTTACAATTAAGTCACTGGAATAATTTTAAAATTAACCCTTGTGCGAGTCACTACTTTATTGGCCAAGTGAGGCAAAACTCAGAAACTTTTAATTGGCCAATTGACAAACTCTTTGATAGAAATATTTTCATCTTTTAATATATATTAATTTTAGTTTCGTTTTCAAAAAGTATATTAATTATTTGTAATGTTAGGAAAGTAAACGAAAGTTTTTTCAAAAATATATTTTTATTTGTATTTTATAGAAATATTCAAAAGTGGAAAAATCAAAGAAAACATTACAAGCAAATTACAAGCAATGCAAATGTCATTTATATCCCTCCCAGATTTACCGTATGAATTTTTTAAGAATTTTTAAGTAAAATCTTAGCGTTTTTCTAAAAATAATTATATTTTCAGCATTTTTTAACCAAAATACATTATGATATTTAAATAAATGCCAGAAAAATATTCTAAAACATTAATCTTTGTGAGAAAATTAAATAAACAGCTTGGGGCAATCTAAACTCTTGACAGGATGTCAAAATTAATGCTATCACTGGTTTATTTTTCAATTTACAATCGTGTGAAGTATACAATTTTTTAATAAAACCTTACTACTTTTGTAAAATAACTGTATTTTCAGCAGATTTTATGAAGGTAATCAACAATATGTATGAAAAATAATTTAAAAAAACACTCTAAAACATATATTTTCAGTGGTGAAAAAATATTTATCGGAATCATCAGCCAATAAGCATCAAGAATGGATGGCCCAACCAATAAGAACTGGCCTTATCCTTTTGTTAAAATTAAAACACTCCTAGTATTGATTTTTTACTTGTAAAATAATTCAAGAGAGGGCAGTATCTTATGGGACTTTTTCTAAAGTTTCCAACAAGTATATATATGTCACCATAGCTCAAAAAATAGCCGATTTAGAGTGATCCAAAGCTTTTGACGTAACAATGTGTTGAACCACACACAAGGTTAAATAAGTTTATTGGATAATAATAAAAAATGAAATTAAGGTCCTATAGAATAAAGCTTCTGTCAGTGAATAATATACAATAATAAAAGGTATTGTAATTTACAGGATTACTACAAAACTCATTATTACATTGATTTACAATTTCTCTCAATGAGTTTACATAAATGCATATCTACATCTGTACACAGATGCACATTTTATAATATACAATGAAAACATTTTAATTATCATAAAATAATTATTTAAAATGATTAAAATTAACATATGTGTTATACTTGACAAGCATTGGTATTATCAATGCAATTGACAGATATATGCACACATACATACATGTGTGTGAAATTTATGAACATATTTAACTTGTTACATAAAAATAATAAATAGTTAAACTTTTTGACTTATATTTTTAATGATACAAATAATTTATACTAGGTTTATTTACACCAAATATCAGTGAAGTATATTGATTTATTTACATAACATATTTGAAGTGTTATATAAAATATAATAAAAGATTTAAAATTTACATATACATGTGTGCATGTATATAAGCAGACTGATATTTACCTATTTTAATTTGTTACAATAATAAAGTTATTAAAATATACATTTTCACAATTAAATTCTTTGTTGAAATTATATTATAATATCCACATATTTTTTTATGGTAAGTTTTACTTTGGTGGGTATAGGTTCCTTTTTTTCTTTAAAATAAGTACTATAAAATTTCTGACAATTGTTTGTTGATTGATCTAAAATGTCTTTCTTTTTTTTAGTCTAAAAGTTTTTTGGAAAATAATTTTCTTGACTGTTAATTATAATGTTTTCTTTTTTCTTTTAAATTATAAATATAAATTCAAACCATTTTTTCCTCCTTTAATTATCTATCAGTTGTTGAAATGTCATTTTTACTAAGGAATATGAAAATAATTTCTTTACGAAATATATATATATAGCAAATCATTTTTCTTTTAGATGTTTGACACATGTATATTACTTATTTGTTTTACTAAGTTACTAAGTTAAAATGTATTTTTTAAGGAATATTAAAAAGAACACAACTCACTGTATATATATGTCTGTTTTTCTCTGAATATAGACACAGCAGCATACATACAACTACTTTATCAACTGATGGTTTCTCTTGATGGAGACCAGTTCAGGAAAGTCATAACCAGGAAGTTATAATCAGTTGAACCTTGGCATTGAATCAGTTTCCTTGTGTCTAGTATTTGATAAACTACAGGCAAGTAAGCTCTCTTGGACTTGGCTTTAGGTAAGCTAGCTATCTTGGTTTGATAGCTTTCAGGAAAGCAACTGTCCTGCTCACATTTAAGGCTATGAATTTTAACACAAAGAAGTGGGTCATTTTTCTCCATGTTAATTCAAACTTCTGCAAAGGAAAATAGTAGCAGCTTCTGAATCTACTATCCTGCCTTCAGCTACATCAATTCATGGTAGCTATTCTGCCAACTCTCTGTTACACCCAACAACAAACTGCAGCTATCAATTTTGGTCAAATAATTGCTGTGACTTACTCAAAAACTTTTATTAACCAAACTGTTCTGTTCAGCTCTTACAATAACTACAATTCAGTCTGCAGCTGATATTTTTATCAGCCTCTTATAGAATCATCCGAGGTAATAACAACACCTTGATTGAAAACAGTTTTTTTATCTCTCTA
Source organism: Epiperipatus broadwayi (assembly GCA_028023455.1). Taxonomy (NCBI): domain Eukaryota; kingdom Metazoa; phylum Onychophora; class Udeonychophora; order Euonychophora; family Peripatidae; genus Epiperipatus; species Epiperipatus broadwayi. The sequence goes on from JAQFVV010012417.1 coordinate 9,984,550, forward strand.
ATCCCTTTTGAAAACAAGCTTGAAATTTTTGTCAAAGTGTGATATATATGTTTTTACTTAGGGGATTTCTAATCGATAGAAATTTTGTTTAATTAATTAAAAAATTTCAAAAATATCATACTTGTTATTAAATTTTTAAATTTCAAAATCAGAATAATAATAATACAACATTTATATTTATTCAGACTTTTTAAAAAGTATAATTTATATAAAATTTTATTTTAAATCAGAGTTATTTAACCCTTTACAGTAATTATTATTCAAGGAAATGTATAAAAATATCTATAAAAATTTATGTCTGTGTTTATTTTTACTTTTTATTTACTTTATATATGTATATATATGACAAACTATATTATTGTGTGCTATGTAATCCAACTGGCTACATTGTCCTGGTCTGAGAGAAAGGGAAAATAGAAATGAAACCCTATCTAACAATATTTTGCATAATTCACATGTATACTCAAAACAAAGTTTATATCTAAAAGTATGTACTCATGAATTTTTTAGAGATCTGACAGATAACTGATGGATGACAGAATGAATAGTGATCTACAATTTTGAAATAGATAAAGAATTAAAGTACACAATGCACCATGAATACCAACAATACTACCTCAAATGAGACACTTTAAGTTACTACAACCCTGATAAAGATACTGCAAAATCTTTGCAAAGTCCTCTCCCATGAAGGGGTTGGAAAATGCAAAACTATGCCCTCTTTTTTTTAATCTTATGGGCTGGAAAATACAAACTATGCTTTGCTCCTCTTCTTTGGAGAATTATAGACTGGAATTGTGGAAGGACTATATTAACTGCTCTATGACAAGCAATATAACTACAGAAAATGAGTTGAAGGAAATAGCCAAGATAGAACACCCTAAGAGTTGCATAAAAACATTGCATCCTCAAGCCAATGACAAAAATCTCCATCCATCACCAAAACTAAAATTACAGCTAAACAAACTTCAACAATCAAACACCCAATCCAATCTCCCAAATCATAGATTTTCTATTTAACTCTAAACATGAACCTCTTTAAACATACATGAAAATTATTATTTTATAATTTATAATCACCAATACTTTTGACACATATTTCACAGTAATTTTTAAAATTAATTCTGCATAAAATACATTTTCTTTTCAGTTAGGGTTTGAGATCAAGTTCACAATTTTGAAGTGATGATCACCAGTGGCAGCATTTATAATGGGACGGGATTTTAGCATGTGAATTAAAAAGGGAAGTTGATCATATTTACACCTGGGGTGATGGCAAAATCATCATCACTCTCAGTCAATTTAAAATGAAACATCAATAATTTACAAAAGTATATATAAGAGAGATATATTTAAGGAGAGCATGAGATTAGAGAATCTTTGAGAGATTATTGAGAAATCAGAGAGCCACTAAAAGCATAATTAACCAGCATTATCAAAAAGTAAAAATCAGTATAAGTAAGTATGAGTACTACCCAAAACACCATTTATTGTCATGAATGATCCACAATAAAATATAATAAAATCAACAGTCCATCTTGTGGCTAGATTTGAACAATACAAAATATAAATCAACAGTCAAACTTGTGACTGGATCAGAAATGGGTCTTTTATAGACCAGGTTAACTATTGAGCCCATGCCAGTTTGGGTAATTATTTAAACATAACTTGAATACACCACTTAAGTGTTAATCCATTAGAATACATAACAAAAAAATCTAAACAATAATGCTGGGATACAAAAGCATGCTGATCATCATCAATGCTCAGGCCACTTGTACTGGCCAACTATAAACTTAACTTTTTAATAAGACTAAACTAAAATCAAATGTAGTGCATGGACTTTAAAGAGTATTCTCTTTTGCACCAACTATGATGATGATTGATCATCATTGGATGCCCAAAAGCACTAAATACACATCCCTGTTCATATATTCATCTGTTATACACAAATATAGCTCAGGGAATACAAGATCTGGCCATTTAAGTATTATTAATGTACTGGTAAACTATTACTGTTATGGTGACCAAAAGATGATTTACATAATATTCTATAACTATTTACAATTAAGTCACTGAAATAATTTTTATAATTATATAAGTTTATTGGATAATAATCAAAAATTAAATTAAGGTCCTATAGAATAAAGCTTCTGCCAGTGAATAATATACAATAATAAAAGGTATTACATTGTAATTTACAGGATTACTATAAAATTCAAGTTATTACATTGATTTACAATCATCTCAATTAGTTTACATAAATGCATATATACATCCATACACAGATGCACATTTTATATTTTTCAATGAAAACATTTTCATTAACATAAAATAATTATTAAAAAATGATTAAATTTTACATATGTCTTATACTTGACAGGCATTGGTATTTCAATACAATTGACAGATATATGCACATATACATGTGTGTGCATGAAATTTCTGACCATATTTAACTTGTTACATAAAAATAATAAATGGTTAAACTTTTTAACTTATATTTTTAATACAAATACTTTATGCTGGATTTATTTAAACCACTTATCAGTGAAATCATCATCATCATCATTATCAACCATTATCAATCCACTGCAGGATGAAGGTCTCTCCAAGTTTAATCCATCTTCTCTGATCTTTAGCTTCTCTTCTCCACATCAATCCTACACATTTTCTTATTTCATCCATCCATCTTACATGTGGTCTCCTTCTGGGTCTTTTACAATCTCTTGGAATCCAGTTTAAAATTTCAATTGTCCATCTATTATCATCTCTTCTAGCAATATGTCCAGCCCAACTCCACTTCAATCTTTTAATTTTTTCAATGAGGTCAGTAACACCTGTTTGTTCTCTTACCCATACATTGCGTTTTCGATCTCTTCTTGTTACTCCCAACATACATCTCTCCATACTTCTTTGAGTGGTCTGAAGTCTCTGTATTGATCTTCTATTAAGTGTCCAAGTCTCAGATCCATAAGTAAGAACTGGTAAAACACATTTGTTAAAAACCTTTCTTTTCAAACACATAGGCATATTTCCTTTTAATATCAAGTTATTTCTACCAAAAGCACTCCAACCAAGTTTAATTCTATGATTAATTTCCTCTATTATGTTTCCATCTGTATTAATAATCTGACCAAGGTATTTGTAACTCTTAACTTCTTCTAATTCATCATAATCAATCTTTATTTTCATATTTGGAGCAAATCGATTAAACATTACTTTAGTCTTTTTAACATTTATCTTTAGTCCCACTTTCCTACTTTCATCTGATAACTCCTGCAACATTTCCTGCAGCTCGGAAGCATTATTTGCAAAAACAACTACATCATCTGCGAAATCTAAATGACTTAAATAATCTCCATTTACTTTCACTCCTTTAGTTTCCCATTTTAATCCACAAAATACTTCTTGCAGCACTGCTGTAAAAAGTTTTGGAGATATGGAGTCACCTTGTCTTACACCTTTCTCAATGTTGACTTTCCCAGTATCATTATGTAATCTAATTGTTGCTGTTGCATTTTTATAAATATTCTTTAAAATATGACAATATCCTGGATCTATACCTTGATGATCCAATGCTTTAATCACTGAAGAAATGTTTATAGAATCAAATGCCTTTTCATAATCTACAAATCCAAAACATAATGACAACTCATATTCATTTGTCCTTTCTATAACTTCTCTCAATACTTGAATATGATCTACTGTACTAAAACCACTTTTAAATCCAGCTTGTTCTCTTGGTTGGTGAAAATCCAAGGTTCTCTGTAGACGAGTTGTAATTATCTTGGTAAAAATTTTATATAAAACTGATAAAAGGCTGATAGGTCTGTAATTTCTAATATCTTCTTTATCACCTTTTTTAAATATTAATATTATTACTGCATTCTTCCAATCATCCGGTACATCTTTATCATTTAGACATTTGGTATATAACTTTGCTAATATTTTTTCTGTTTCTTCACCTGCTTCTTTTAATATATCAATTATAATTCCATCATTACCTGGAGCCTTTCCTTTTTTCATACATTTAATTGCATTTCTCACTTCTTCATTTAAAATTCTGGGCAATTCGGAAGATGTAATAGATATAGGAGGTACTTGTTCTTTATTACTATATAATTCTTGATAAAAATCTTCTACCAATTTCATAATGTCATCCCTCTTTTTAGTAATAATTCCATCTTTTTTCCTTATTGCAGATATAAATTTCCTACCAATACCAAAATGTTGTTTTACATTCTTAAGACTTTTATTTTCTTCTACAGCTTTTCTTGCTAGTTCACAGTTATACTTTCTTATATCATTTTCAACTCTTTTCCGCACCATTTTACAAAATTCGAGATATTCAATTCTTTTTAATGCATCATTCTTGCATATCTTCATATTCCTTCTTTTCTTCATAAGTTCTCTAGTCTCAGTAGAAATTTTATTAGTCAATTGCTGCTTTTTTCTACCAGCTATCTTTGTTGCAGTTTTTAAAAGTGTATCAGTTATTTTCATATTAATTTCATTCAAATCTGAATCATGTTCAAAATCTACTAATACTTGAAACCGATTTGTAAGTTCTAATTTAAATTCATTAGAATGTTTCTGAAGATTAGGAATATCAACTGTAAATATAGTTTTTCTTAATAATTTTTGTCTCTCTAGTTTTACATTAACATGTATCTTACCCCTTACTAATCGATGATCACTTCCTGTGTTAAATTTATTAAGAACATTACAATCTTGAAATATGTATTTCCTGTTAGTCAAAATATAATCCAATTCTGCTGTACCTTCATTTGGATGCTTCCATGTCCATTTCCTTCTAACATTTTTCTCAAAAAAAGAATTCATAATATAAAGTTTTTCCTTCTCTGCAAACTCCACAAGTCTATGTCCTCTCTCATTTCTATTACCATAACCAAAATTACCTCCAACACTTTCATCTTTCATTTGTTTACCAATTCTAGCATTAAAATCTCCCATAACAATTTTAAAATGTTGTTTACTCTGATCAAAAGCCTTTTGTACATCCATATAAAAATCTTCTACTACTTCATCACTGTGAGAACTTGTTGGGGCATAAACCTGAATTATCTGCATTTGATATCTGCTATTAAGTTGTATAACTAATCTTGCCACTCTGTCTGATACACCATCAATCTCCACAATATTGCTTTTCCACTTTTTATTTATAATGAATCCTACTCCACTTGTATTTCCAATATTTGTGCCTTTATAATAGAGCATATGCCCACTTTTTAAATCAATTGTCTCTTCACCTTTTCTTCTAACTTCACAAAGTCCAATCATATCCCATTTAATATAAGAGAGTTCTTCTTCTAATGCTTGCAATCTTCCTTCACTTGAAAGTGATCTGCAGTTGTAAGTACCTAAATAAAAAGTCGTCATCAAATGGCAGCCTGGGTCCGCCTCCAGGATATTCTTAGCACCCTCTGCCTTCAGCCACCAACCGCTGCCTTGGTTGGTGACTTTACAACCTCCTGGGATTAAGGGCCATGCTTTATTTTTGTCTGTCATAATTGTATAATTGGGAAAAATCTTTATCATTTACACAAACATTCATTCTGCCTTATCAGGCACTGAGAAGAAAGACCATGGTGTTTCTTGATCTTAAACTCAGAGGTAAAAAGCCAATAAACTCACCACGCTGGCTAATGCGTGTTGGTGAGCAGCCCATCCATGTTCGTATACTATATGAATAAACATATAGTAATAACAGCTGCAACGACAAGAACGTATGGAGTGGACATTAGGAATTTGCCCTGCTCAGTTCCTTTAAGGCTGCAGAAAGGAGTTTGCTATTAACTGAAAGGAGACTCTTTGATTCCTCTATCAGTGAAATATAGTGATTTATTTACATAACATATTTGAATTGTTATATAAAATATAATAAAAGATTTAAAATTGCATATACATATATGCATGTATATATGCAGACTGACATTTACCTATTTTAATTTGTTACAATAATAAAGTTGTTAAAATATACATTTTCACAATTAAATTCTTTGTTGAAATTATATTATAACATGCACATATTTTTTGTGGTAAGTTTTACTTTGGTGAGTATAGTTTCCTTTTTTCTTTAAAATAAATACTATCAAATTTTTGATAGTTGATTGTTGATTGAGCTAAAATGTCTTTTTTTTTTGTATTGTAGTCTAAAAGATTTTTGGGAAAAATTTTTCTTGACTGTTAATTATAACATTTGCATTTTTTTTTTAAATTACAAATATAAATTTAACCTTTTTTTTCTTCTTTAATTATCTATCAGTTGTTAAAATGTCATTTTTACTAAGGTATATGAAAATAATTTTTTACAAAATATATATAGCATATTCTCTCTCTTTTAGATGTTTGACACAAGTATATTACTTATTTGTTTTACTAAGTTAAAATGTCTTTTTTAAGGAATATTAAAAATAATACAACTCACTGTATATATATATATATATATATACATTTGTCTGTTTTTAATACAACTCACTGTATATATATATATATATATATACATTTGTCTGTTTTTCTCTGAATGTAGACACAGCAGCATACATATAACTACTTTATCAGTGATGGTTTTTCTTGATGGTGACCAGTTCAGGAAAGTCATAACCAGGTAGTTATAATCAGTTAAATGTTGGCATTGATTCAGTTTTCTTGTGTCTAGTATTTGATAAACTTCAGGCAAGTAAGCTCTCTTGGACTTGACTTCAAGGCAAGCAACTGTTCCATCCATATTTAAGGCTATGAATTTCAACACAAAGAAGTGGGTCATTTTTTTCCATGTAAATTCAAACTCCTGCAAAGGAATATGGTAGCAGTTCCTGAATCTACTGTCCTGTCTTCAGTTACATCAGTTTATGGTAGCTTTTCTGCAAACTCTCTGCTACAACCAACACAAACTGCTGATATCTATTTTGGTCAGCTAATTCTTGACACTTATTCAAAAAAATTTACTAACCAAACTTCTGTTCAGCTCTTATAGAAACTATAATCCAGACTGCAGCTGATATTTTTATCAGCCTTTTTATAGAATCATCTGTGGTAATAATAACACCTTGATTGAAAACAGAGTTTTCTCTCTAATCCCTTTTGAAAACAAGCTTGACATTTTTGTCAAAATGTGTTATATATGTTTTCACTTAGGGATTTCTAATACATAGAAATTTTGTTCAATTAATTAAAAAATTTCAAAAATACCATACTTGTTTTTAAATTTTTAATTTCAAAATCAGAATAATAATAATACAATATTTATATTTATTCAGACTTTTTAAAAGTTTAATTTATATAAAATTTTATTTTAAATCAGTTTTTTAACCCTTTAAAGTCATTATTATTACAGGAAATGTAGAAAAATATTTATAAAAATTTATGTCTGTGTTTGTTTCTACTTTCCTTTACTTTATATATATGTGTGCACACACACTATATTATTGTGTGTTATAAACCCAATTGCTTACAATATATATACAGATATGTGACTAATTAAAAAAGCCACATTTCTAAACATGTTTAAATATATATTACCAAATTGGTTCATCAAGCTTCAGACATTCATATAAACTAATTAATAATTAAATATTTTTACTAATATACATAAAAACCTTGCAATTCTTAATATTATTATAGAGGATTTAAACACAGACTTTTAAACTCTCTTCAGCTATCCATTCTATCTCATACAAGTGAAGCACATGACCACACATGTGAAAAAGATAAATGATCTACAATATATGTATCCTGTGTTGAACCAGCACTTTTCAGTTGGCCCAGATTATTATCTCCCATATATATATATATAATCATTAGAAAAAAATATGTAAATATCTTCTAATATGCATTTTGACGAAAATAAGTTTCATTAGGGATGTTAAGCTACCTAAATTTTATTTTATAGTAGTATATTGCTGCTATACATTTAACTATGTAAATTATACTAACTTATAAACATTGTACTTTTTAACTAGTTCTTATTTTAAGAAGCAATCATTTGATAAATACCTAAATAATGGAAAATTATTAATTTCTGAAATTAAAAACGATTACATTTTATTTAACTCCAGATACAGACTTCAACATTCATTAAAAATCAATATATCTATTAGTTTATATAAAATTTAAAACTATATTTTGAATTAAATAAAATATAATAATTTCTAACACAACAAAAAATATTTTAAATCTACTTTAGATTTATTAAATGATTATTGTTTTAAGTTTTTTATTGAAAATACATCAAGTTTATTATATATATATATATATATATATATATATATATATATATATATATGATAACAGATGGCGTTCTACCAAAAACACCGTCAAGCGTAGTTTTCTGTTTACATAAACGTCAGAGTGAGCATACACTATCTCTAACTTTAATTCCACTTTCAGATCATGATTTCAAGCTATTTGCTATCGTCAGTGAAAGATAGGAATAAGAAACTAGATCTAAACACAAACTCTGAGTATTTATGAAACAGTTTCTATTCAGCTTGCAAGCGTGAATCTTTTAGACACGTTAATGTCTTCAAACTCAGCATAGCAAGCCAGATAGCTACATGGGTCTGATATCAGTTCAGCATCATGACATAGTAGAAGCCTCTACAATATACATCATTGCAAGAAAGACCTCAAAGGTACATTTATGAAAAACAAAAAAACTTGCTAATGCTTGTATTTATGATAACAGATAGCATTCTACCAAAAACACCGTCAAGCGTAGTTTTCTGTTTACATAAACATCAGAGTGAGCATTCACTATCTCTAATTTTAATTCCACTTTCAGATCATGATTTCAAGCTATGACGGTGTTTTTGATAGAACGCCATCTGTTATCATAAATACAAGCATTAGCAAGTTTTTTTTACTTGTGTTTTTTTGTTTTTCATAAATGTACCTTTGAGGTCTTTCTTGCAATGATGTATATTGCAGAGTCTTCTACTATGTGGTGATGCTGAACTGATATCAGACCCATGTAGCTATCTGGCTTGCTATGCTGAGTTTGGAGACATTAATGTGTCTAAAAGATTCACGCTTGCAAGCTGAATAGAAACTGTTTCATAAATGCTCAGAGTTTGTGTTTAGATCTAGTTTCTTATTCCTGTCTTTTACTGACGATAGCAAATAGCTTGAAATCATGATCTGAAAGTGGAATTAAAGTTAGAGATAGTGAATGCTCGCTCTGACGTTTATGTAAACAGAAAACTATGCTTGACAGTGTTTTTGGTAGAACGCCATCTGTTATCATAAATACAAGCATTAGCAAGTTTTTTGTTTTTTTGTTTTTCATATATATATATATATATATATATATATATAAATATATATATATATATATATATATATATATATATTGTCCTATCCTTAATTAGATAAAAAGGGTATTGTCATATTTCAAAAAAAACATTGTCATAGTTTATATGTTATTAACTATTTAAGACAATAAATTGGTATTTATATTAATTTTGGGATTATTGTAAATACATTGGAATACAAAGTAATATCCATGATTTTTTTTTATTATTGTTTTAGTAATATAATAAGTAGTTTATTAAGTTAAATTTTATATCTTGCTTACATAAATTTAAAAATATATATTTTGATGGGTTTTTGTATTAATATTTTACTTTAGTGCATATTTCTACCACAATAAACTTAAACAAATAATTAATAAGTAATGTTTTCATATATGTATATTATTATATGTGCTTACATGTTTAAATTATTCTTTAAATTTAAAATCATATATGTTTTTAAAATAATATTATTATAAAAGATATCTTAAAATGTAATGCAGTAATATTTTATGTTAAATAAATAAATACGCCTGGGTCTCATTATATGTGGATTATTTTAATGCGATTTTGAAGTTATGCGATTTACGTTTCTTCTTAATATCTTTCATACATCACTATATTTATTAGATATTAAGAAATTTAAATTATTAATAACTTATTTTCACTTGAAATTTTTTTTTTTCAAAAATATAACGTTATATTAGCAGCTAATGTGAATATGGCCTGAAGCTTCTATGTAAATAACCTATTTATACTAATGAGAATATAATAATAATAATAGATTTATACTTACATATAAAAATATCACAATAAATATTCAAAAAAATTAAACTTTTAAAATGTATTTTGTTATATATAACAGAAATAAATAATCTTTTAGATTTTTAAAATAAAAAATCAAAGATTTTATAAACTGAAAATAATCTTTCTAATGATAATGTATAATCTTTTTGTTTTGATTTCGATGTCATTTTTTTAATATAGAAACAGAAAACCATTAACACAGCATAATACTGAAAATGGTGCTAGTTGTACATCACATCACGAATAAAAATAAAGTGGCTAACAGGTTTCTCTGGGCATAATTGCTGAGAGATTCTTGACTTCATTTAAGGAGAAGCCACAATAGATCACATCACATCGAGTCTGATTTCTTACCAGTTTACAAAAGAATACTAGTAGTAATGATTAAAATATGTATGAAAAATGTAAAATTAAATACTGTAGTTAATAAAAAAGTAAAAAAAGTTTGTCTTGTATTAATTTTTTTCAAATATTTGAAATTTTTTATTAGTCATACTTTATTTGTTATTTTTTTAATGCAAATTTTAAAGTAATTTTTCTTTGTTGCTTTGCTTTTATGCGAATTCCAAAAATTACAGCACCTATCCCCCATTTTTCAAGGTAAATTAAGTCTATTTTTGTGTGATTTTTTTTAATGTGGGTTTTTTGTGGAACCTATCTACCACATAAAATGAGACCCAGATGTATAGTATTTTTTAAAAAAGAAATTGTAAAATCATTGTAATATTATTTTATTTAAAAAAAATTTTTTTTAAATTGAAAGTAAATATTTTATTCAGGAATGCTGGTATGTTTATAAAAGCATTAGTCAAATGAAATAATAACTCTTTTTAGTCAAAATTTTGAAATTGAACTAACCATTAGTTACTGTATCTAAGTCAATGACCTAAATTTTGTGTCAATAAACAAATCATATAAAATGCCCATGATTTAAGTTAACCTTTTTCTCATCAGAAATTCTGCTTGGTTAAGTTAGATAAAACTCTAAACTTTTGATTGGTCAATTACAGAATCAGCCATAAAAATATATTCATCTTTTAATGTTATATTCATTTTAGTTTTGTTTGTAAAAAGCAAATTAATAATTTGTCAGAATATGAAAGTGAATGAAAGTTTTTTCAAAAATAAATTTCTATTTATAATTATAAAGGTATTTTATAGTGGAGAACCTAAAAAAATGTTCATAACCTATTAGAAAATGTTGCATATGTCATTGATTTTCTTTCTCAATTTATGTTCATGTAAAAGTAAATAATTTTTACTAAAATCTTACCTATTTTTCTAAAATAATTTTATTTTCAGCATATTTTATCAAAATAATTTATAATATATAAAACAAAATACTAAAAAAAATACTCTAAAACATTCATTTTCAAAATCAAAGCAGAGAAGTTGAAGCAGTGAAAATTGTTGACAAGTGCTCTCTTTTGTTCAATATGAGCAACAACCAATCAGTGCCTAGGAAAGACCATCTTCTCCAATCGTTAAAACTTTAAATTTAAATATTATTGACTTTTTACTTGTAAAATAATTCTAGAGAGGTCAGCATCATATGGTATTTTTTAAGCTTTAAAATGAGCATAAATTTACTATGATAATGTAAAAATTGCTATTTTTCAAGTAATTGAAGCCATAACCAGCTATAATCAGTAAGCTCCATTAAAAGGTTAAAAGACAATCTTTCTATATCTTCTTATTATTTTAATTAATATATTGCATTTGCAGTAAATGAAGTTTAGAACAAATTTTTTTTTAAAATTGTTTGATTTAATTTTACAATGCTAGGCTTAGTAAGAAGAACATTTACTCTAAAAAGCAATTAGTCTGTTGTGAGGTTATCTATTATAACAGCTAAAAAAAAAAAAAATTTATTTTAAGTGTTTTTTAAAAAATTATAAAATGCATATACAGTTTTTCAATATGGATTAGTGTATATATTCATCTATTGTACCAATAAATATTTTACCAAGTGTTATGATCAAATGAATAATGATTAGGATTTAACAGAATAATGATCTAATTTATTTTAAAAGGATAAAGTAATGTTTATTAGTCTGCATTAAGTAAAATGTAAACATTGCTATCATCTACCAAGGATTATTTATCCTAATAAACTTCAAGTATTTATAGAAGGAAATAGGCTCTTGGGATTATTTTGTTTTGAAAATATCATTTCATGGATTTTTTTTTCTCGTGAACTTAATAAAGAAACTTTTGAATAAATTGAATTCTTTGTGTATAGACATTAATTAATACTTTATCACCATTTTATCAACAGGTAATGTGTTTTATTTATTAGTAGTTACTTGTATTATAATTATTTTAAAATCATTTAAAGTATGTATTATATCAATATGAAATATATTTATAAATAACCAAAAATAATAAGTTTAAAATAAGAATATAAATAATTATAGTAAACTTTTATTTTAATAACTGCTCTTTGTTCGATTACTATCTGATCTTAAATATAAAATCCAAATATAAGTAAATAAATTGCTTATTATTTGAGATAAACAATACACATGTATGTTAAGAGCAACTAGAATAAATTAATTATTTTACTTGTAATAGAAATGATTGATAGGTTGGCTAGCGAAAATTAATATTTTTTATATTTAATATTTATTGTTTATTAAATATAAATAAATATTTTCTATGTTGTGAATAATTGTGCACCCTCTTAGCATCTTAGCATCATATTATAGTTGAAACAATAATAATTTTATAGCTTAAACTATTTCAAATTTTTACTCATTATATATCTTATTTATTTTGTAAATAAAATTATCATTTCATTTATTAAACTTGAGTTAATAGTCGTTTTTAATTTATTAAATACATAATATAACAATAATAATTCAAAATCTCTTTGCAATCTTCAACATTTGAAGTTTAACTAGCAAAATAATATAGATTTTATGCTTTATTGGCATCAGAAATTATCAAAAATGAACTTAATGTTGTCTTAGATTATTTTATATAAATCACTACTTTATTCCATTTAAATTATTTATTCTACTATAAATTAAGTCAAACCCATATTTTCTTTTTAGTTTTTCCATTTCCCAACATTCACCTCTAAATAGTTGTTCATAGCTTTATTTATTTTATATTTCTATGTTTTTTATAGAATTTATTCTATTTTCTTTAAAATTTATATTTTTTCATCTTCTTTTACAAACAGTTTTAAATTTTATTTATACTATCCCAATATATCTTTTTTTTTAATATTTTCCATTTTTATTTGAATTTGTTAATCTATATCATTATTTACATTTATTTTTATTTATAAGATTGAATAGTTTTATCATTCATCCATATATATTTTTATATTATTATTAAACAGATAATATCACTTGTATCACAACTAAATTATAACACATATTTAGTCAGATCTAGAATATCTTTATGTATTCTTAATACTGTTTGATTATTTAAATCAAAATAGCATTTATTATTTTACTGAATATTTCTGTCAATAAATTCTTCTTTTGTGATTTTTTGTGATTTGCTAATTTTTCTATAAAACCACTCATTTCTTATACTCATTTTATAATTTCTTACAATTTAATTATGCCATCTTTATCTTGTTATAGTGTACAAAGTTACCATTTATATTATCCAACTATTTATTACATTTCTTTTTAATTTCTTTGTACACAATTTATACATTTATATATTTATAATCATTGGATTGACGAACTTACTTAACTCATCCTCCTTGAAATTATTTTCAATATTACAATCAATGTACCATTTATTGAAAGCTACCTATAAAATTGTTTGTTTTTGAGTGAGGGGTGTAAAACCATTACAATTATGTTTGCTTTTATTTGGAATCTTTTTAAAATAACACCTTTCTGTCTCACTGAGTGCAATGATATTTTGCTATTTCCTTATCATCTCAGACAATAAATAAAAAAAATATCTTCTCTATTTTTGTTATATTTCTAATATGCTTAGTCTGAGTATATATTGCAATTCTAATGGTTTTAGACAATGAGTCATTATTGGAATGATATGATTAATCATGAAGTTTTATACCTTACATAATTAGTTTCTATTTGTTTTCTCGAATCATCTCAACAAATCCAAAGACATAATTTTTTTATTTACTTTTAATCCATCTATTATCTATTTTTTGCAATATTTAGTAAAAAAAATTGCAACTGAATTTGATTTTTTTACACTAAATAAATAAAATCTTTCTGTGATAATCTAAATTTGTTGCATATTATTATGTTATTTGCTGATTTTCATCCATATACATGTACATCAAACATTAATACAACATCCCTTTAAACAATTATGTTAAGAATGGATTAATTATTTCAAATAAAACAACATATTTTCATGTCTTAAAAAGCATTTGAACTAAAATAACTGTTTTTTATATTTTTCTGATCATATTACATACTGTTAGTCACCTATATTTTCAATTCTTAAGTTATTAATGTTACTTGCACACTTTATTACTTACCTCAGAAATTAGTTATTTTAAAATGGAGATTAGTTATTTACTGGAATATTCAGATTTACCCTGTTTTCCAAAGTGATTTATTTCACTGTTATTTTAAAACAGACAAAACTATCGATACAGTAGTGTGATGTTTAGTGGTTTACTGTTATTTTGTGTCATATTGGTTGTAATTATTTATATTGTCTGTCCCATTCTCTCAGAACTTATTTCTGAGCATAGATTTCAGATAATTTTATTATTTCAGGTATTAAACAGTTTAATATTATTGAAGCTATAATGTTTGCAAACAACTAGATTTTAGACAAACTTTGCATTAGTAGACATGAACTTAATACTTGATTCCCTTTATCTCCTTCTTAATACTCTATATGTAAAAAAAAAACAAAAAACAAGTATTACATTGGAATAAATTTTTATACTACATGATGCTAGGGTGGTAAGTAAACTAATAATTTTTTAGCCCCAAAAAATAATGCAATATTTTAATAATCCACTGAAGAGCAGGGATCTCTACAGAATCATTTTATAGATAGAATGTTAAGAAAAGAGCGATAATTTTCTGGGTATTGAGATTTTATAATTTATCATCTTTGTTTTGTTTTTTTTTTAAATAAATAAATATTATTTTCTGACTAATAATTAAGAGGTAATTGAATTGATTATATAAAATAAAATCTTAAGCTTGCTCGCAGCTGAACAAATTTTCCAGTCACGATCACTGTAGGCAAATGAGATAACTATATGAGAACAGACCATGCTTATATATAATACTTTACAAACAATGCATTACAGGTTACGATTTCTATAAACATTTTGCATTAGTTTAATATTTATCGTTTTTGAATGCATGTAAGAGATTTAGCGTTTTTTTAAAAAATAAAATAAATAACAATGATCAAAACATTTTATTTCGTGAAATTTCTTACAAACACTAAACCTAATCCGTTTATTAGAAAATATATAACTGTTTGGGAAATTTAATGCTATATTTGTATATTGAAAATCTTGAAAAATAAAATTGAAATTACTGTTTACTTGCAAATTTTTAAATTTTTGCTTTTTCTTTATAAAGGTAATATAAAGGAAGCAAATGTAAGAAAAATTATATGCAAATAAATAAATGATTTTAATTTAATAATAATATATATATATAATAATCTTTTGTAGGGTTGAGTAAAAAAATATAAACACAAGTTAATAATGTTTTGTAGAAACAAGAATGAAGAAGATAGAATATAAATTATATCTTAACTTAATATTTAGTAATGGGTATTTTTACCTCGCGGTTGCAGTAAATTAATATTGTGAAGAAAAAAATAGTTTTTATAATTTCGTCTTTATTTTTTATTAATAATTTTGTTGGTTTACACAGATCTCGAGATAAATACAACACAAGTAAAACAAACACCTCTCCAACAAAACTTCTATATAGAAGAAAAGTTCAGAAAACTTTAGTCATCAGGGCTTACTGGATGGAAACAGTTTGAGTGCATTTGTATCTTTGTTTTCTATCTGTGTGTAAATATCTAGATACCTATTTACCGGATAAATATTAAATAGTTAGTTGAGTTGACTCCTTGAAAAAAAAATCTGATTGAAACCTGAAAATATTTTTTAAAGTTTTATGTCGTTCAGAGATAGCTCTCATAGTATGAATATCAAAGACCATGAGACTCTTTTGTAATATAAAAATTCACAGACACAGGATATAAACACTGAAGTTATGATGATAATTTTTTAATTATTAAATTAGAATAAATATTCAGATAATCACCTAAGCTGAACCAGGTGATCTATAAATTAACCATTGCACTTGATTAAATTTACTTTAAGTCAAAAGATTGCCGCTTTTGTCTTATGACGACTAAATCAGACTAGATAATTTATTATGAGTTAGAATGAAGTTTCATAAATTCATTCAATTCCTAACAACTAAGCATTTCCTCATGACAGTTACATACATTAAATTTAATATTTTTATGAATGAAAGATATGAACATCCAAATTATAATGATCATTTTTTGTTGAGTAAGTAAAATAATATTTAACTATCACGTAACTTAAGCCAAAAAACAGCTGTTTTTAGCTTAGTATTCAAAATTACTTGTTTACATCGCAGTTAAATGTTTATTCTAATTTAATATACATACATACTGCTAACTGAAATCTACATAAAATATTAGAAATGCCTTATAGTTATATTATTCCACACACACACACCCTTTAAATCAAGAAAGCTTGAATTTTAGTGCTACAATTTAAGCTTTTTTTATTTAAAGGGGGAGTATGCCTGGAATAATATAACTATGGAACATTTCAAATATTATATATATATATATATATTGTACCCTCACTTCTCGATATATGATATAACTTAAAATATGACTAGCTCAATTAAATCGTTATGCTTAGCTAAAATATGTATAACTATCTTTAATATATTTTTATAATACTATATCTTATCAGATTTATTATAACTTATCAAAAATTAATATAGTTCAATATCATCTACTAATTAAATAAGTATTTACTAAAATCATGAGACTGTGAAGTGAAGTTACAATTGGTAATTGAATTTACATTGAGCCAATGTCTTCCCAAGACATTATCTCAATGGCATAAGAATACTAATTACATCTTTATTATTTCATTACTACATCTACAGCACTCTTATGTCTTTTATAAATTAACTACCTTTCATAATAATAGATAAATAAATCTCAATCTTTTGTTAAGGAAATATAATTAAATAATCTCAGGTTCTTCTAATTATCTTAAAGTAATAATAATTCGTGCAGATAGGAATGATAAGGGATTTAATATCAAACCTAAATACACCTAACTTACTCCAATAACACTAACTAACAAGAATAATCTTTAGTGTATAACTTAATCTTATCTATTTTTATTATACTATTAATCATTAAGAAAATAAGTAAATCATATACATGTCTTTCATTTCCATATAGCATCTTAATTTTAAAATATACTAAATTCTTATAATTTAACAATCTGTGGCAATAAATAATATTATACTCTTATATTGTGCATTATAATTACTTTCTGACCATCATAATATTATATGTTAATGTCAATCAATTTCTATAAATTATATTAAGAAAATATTGTGTTTCTTTCTAAAATAATAATAATAATAAATTCATATTGTGCAAATATTATGTTTATTCAAATTATCTGTTGTCAAATGCTGTGGTGTAAAATAATGAATTCGACACATTTTAAAACAACTTAACAAATTTATTTACATCAACTTTAACCAATAACTTATTTACACTATTTACATTAAAAGTGGAAACCAAAGAAAATAAAAAAAATAAGAAAAAATAATAATACAAGTTTTTTTTTACACTGTTACTATTTCCATAATCATAAATAAATAATTTATACATTCTTTAAATGTTTTATCAACAACATTTAATTAAGTTGATGAACTTAAATTTTAATAGATATCATTTTGTCATCAATTAATACAAGAAAATTTTATGTAAAATATCCTAAAATGTAGCACATGTAAATAAACAAACGTTAACAATTAAAATGCTACTTCACCTAAGTATTTCTGCTATTTATATTATAATGTACTAATATGTATTACATTTACTATTAGCATTACTCCAATGTCAAATAATGTATAAACTGATATAACTTTGTAATATAATAATAATTATTGATTATAATTATTTATTTCATTCTAATGTAATTTCATACTACATGTCTTACCAAAATATGCAATACGTATATGTTCTTTTAAAATAATCTTTAAAATTATTCAACAATTACCGATTTTATAAGGTATTATATTAAATAAAATTCTATGATTCTTTTCTATTTAAACTATTACTCTTCTTAACTTGTTATTCCTATTCCTTCCTAATAAACTTCTATCTACAAATATCATTTTAACCTTATTCAACTTCAGAAAAACAGATGACCAATTTTAAAAAAAAAAAAATAATAATAATTATCCAAACTCTCTTATACCTCATCATCTATATCCGATAAACCTTCAATCAAAATATAAATTTCTATGTAAAATTAACTTAACTTATCTAATAAAATAAAATAAAATATAGATTTTTATATCTCTTACTAACTTGAAAAGAAAAATAAATAACTTATACTAATATAATAAATCTCATTCCTAACATTGTAACAGAAACATTAAAATTTATCCACGAAAGAATCATATAATTGTTTCTAGATTTCTCATATTACGTTGTATTAAATTTACATCATAAATTCAAAGTATGCATATTAAAATAAAACTGTTATTACTAATCTTATGCGTGTATATTATTTAAATATTTATACATTCATTCAACAATCAAATAATATTTGGTTGATCTAAAGAAAACATATCAAAATACATCAAATTATTATTATTATATAATTTTTACCATAAATGATACTCTAATGTACAGTCCGCCATACGATGTCCTCCAGGATTATAGTTTTACAAAATAATTTCACATTTACACTCAACAATTATTCTTTAAAATATTACGTGTCGTATAATTATAAAAAATAAACTTTATGCAATGAAATGTTATATTAATATTTAGTTATTTTTTTAAAATGTAAATGTACCTTTCCTATCTTTAACAAATCAATAATTAATTAAATATTTATGTTAGTTAATAAATAAAAACATATTACATAAAATCCAACGGTGTCTTCTTTCACCCATAATTGTTCTTTTTCCTAGGCACAAACTTTCACCACACATTACTTCCTTTTCCGGTACATCACGTGTTTTAAAAGTTTTTATGAAAAAATGAAAACGTTCTTTTTTTAAAAAAAAATAAAATAAAAGTCAGTTCCACCATAAACAAAATAAAATTAAAATAGTTTATAGGATCCGGATTCATTTCTTTAAGGAAAAATTATTTAAAAGTTATTATTTTTAGAATTAGTCAATAGTTTATAAATTCTTATTTAATTATTCTAAATTGACTTGGATATCCACGTATATTTTATTTGCGCATTCCTTAACAAATATCTAGGTAAGATTAATTTTAAATTCTTCTGTACGACCAGCGTTCAGACTTTAATAATATAATAATTTTACTTATAGGTATTTCTTGGCCAATTAAACTTCCAATTTATTTGCCTTTTAAAACTATCAAAATTTAGTCTTTTAAACCACAAAGACTTTACAAGGCAAGTATTTATATAATCATTATTATTTACCATATCTTTACCAAGATATATACTTAGATTTATAATTTACATATACTTTCTTCATAAAGAAGTATTTCTCTTTCTTTAAAATATTTGTCTTTATAAAAATTAATTACAATTAACTTTTAAATTTATATAATGTCCTACATATTACTTTTATCCATCTAGTAATTCTCCTAGTTAATCCAGCGTTTGTTATATTTTTAGTATAAAGTCTCCAATACATTTTATCCTTATATGATGTCTTCATGACTATTTGATAGTAAATTGAGCTTCGATAGAGACGATCAATAGGAAACTATAATTAAATTAGCACTGCATATTTGACGGTAAAACTTTTTATAAATTATTTAAAACCACTCTCTTATAATTTTTAAAATGACTACGAGAGCGTCTATAATTTTACTTAGCTATCTCTAATAGCACACTTTACTTTAAAAATTACAATCATAATCCCCTCCGAACAATTGAACCTTGGTTTTATACCGGAATCAACTCCCCACTTGATTGGTAAATTAAACAATCAACTTGCTAGCTTATTTACATATTTTACCAACAATACAGAATTAAAAATAAATAATGACTTATTTAATATTTATTATTTATTACATTATTAAATTCTTAAATTAATCTTTATCATTTATTTAAATCCATTAAACATTTTTTTAAAATATACTTTCTTACTTTATTTCACTTTTAACTTTTATAAGATTATTTTTATAAACAAACTAAGTCTATTTTTATTCGTTATGTTTTTTTAAAGCAGTATTTTAAAAATCAGATTTAATGTTTCACATTAATTATCTTTATTTTTATCTCGTGATAGCCAATATAATACTTATAATTTTTATAACAGAATTTTAAAATAGTTTTGGCAACTTTACTAAAAAAACTCACAAGCATGTGTGTATATGTCTAACTAACATCTGTTTTACAACACAGATACAAACGCTTGTAATAATCTAAAAATAAACTAACAATTTCATTTTTTTTTAAAAATAAATATTTTTTAAAATAAACAATATATTATAACAACTTTTAAAATAATAATTCGATATTATTAAAATCAAATATTAATCTTCTATTATGTACTACTAATTATTAAAATATTTATATACACCTATTAAATATTAATCTTTATCAACAATAAATATATGCATTTAATTTTAACTTGTCTTTTTTAAAAACTTTTAGCTTTAAACATTTATTTATTAAATTTATTAATGCAGTATTAATTATGGCCAGTTTTCCCAACCACATACTATTATCATCTTTATTGAAACGTCTCTCTCAAACATCAGCACAATTTTCACATATCAAACACTCATAAATTACTTTAATTACACTTTTTGAAAGATTGTTATTAACAAAATTAACATCATATAGCTAAATATATCTTAAATTTAAAATTTTTTTAAACAGATTGATACAACAATTTATGGAGACCCATACAAAAGGGCACATATCCTCCTCCTTCGGATAAAAATTTTAAATTAACCATCTACCTTCATCTTCTTTAATCTACAATTATCATCTCCATTTTTCTTATCATGGAATATCATAATAAATCACTTTAACGTGAAATTTTATAAAGCATTGGAACATCACATTAAAATCTCAACCAGAAAACATTTTAAATAAAATCATCATGACTTTCTTTTACTTTATAAAATTAAGTCTCACTTTTCCTTTATTTATATCTTTAATTAGGTCATTTTTTATTTCCCTAATCTTACTATGAAATATCAAATGTTTAAATTCCTTTAAATAACACCTTTTACACAAACTAAACTATAAATACATATTTCTATAGTTAACACTATCTTTTAAATCACATTTTGTATTTTACTTCTAACTTGTTGCTAGTTTCATTAGCAGTTTTTTTTTAATAACTCATTATCTAATAAATCTAGACACTTTTCATCTAAAGAGATTAACTTTATCCCTAAAGATTTATTAATTTTATGATCACTACTACAATATTTATGAAAATTTTTAAATTCATCCATAATTCTTTTCATAAATTGATCTTTCATAAGATCTACTCACTCTTATCATATTATTCATTTCTCCCTAAATTATCATTTATTGACTTGATAATAAATTATTTCATTATATAAAAATAAAATATCTGAACATCACACTAAAATCTTCACCCACAATACATCTTTTGAAAATTGTAATTCACCCTTCAGAAGGATATGGAATTAAACTTCTTGCATTATAAGTTCCTTTCTCACCATCTGGTGTGGTTAACATAAATGCATTTTCACCTATATTTTAACTTAATTTCTTACTACTAGCTTTATTAGCTGGTCTTTTTAGAATTGTGGTCACACCACTAGTAGAAGGCTGGTTATTTTGATCATCATTTCTATCCCTAAATGTATCAAATTTAACAAATTTTCTTAAGTGTGGAGACATCCTATCTCTACCTCTGTATTCAAATCTCCTTTTAAATCCTGCAGAAGATCTCACACCAGTATTGACATTAATATTTGCTAACGGATAATTATTTCTATCTTTGTTTATTTTAAATCTATTGTCCATAGATAATTCAGCTACCTCAAGAGCATCTAATACCTCTGATACTTCTTCTATTGAACCACGATCAGCAGCTATCAACAACTGTTCAACATTTTTAGGCAAGTTATGCCTTACTATTCTTACAATCTGTCCTTCTGATAATGGACAAGCAGTCAATGTTTTCAACCGAACAGCTTGATTTCTAAAAAAGCTTGTATAACTGCCTTTGCTGATATGGTATTTTTCTTGGGTAATTTGGTATCTAATGCAATCTTGTTTATCAGAGTTCCAAAAACTTCCAACAATAAAACATTTAAAGTCGCCGTAAGTTATTGGTTTCTCAAACAGTGATTGCCACCAATCTTTGGCAATTCCATACAAATGATTGCTACAAACTGCCACTTTTTCTTTCTCTGACAATGAACATATGGAAAATAATTCGTCTAAATTATTTAAAAATTCTGAGGGATTTTCCATATACTCTCCTTTAAATGGTTTGACTTTCATGAAACGTAAAGCCATTGAATTATTTGCATTTCCCTCACAATTAACCCCTTCTCTAATCGGTCTACGATCAATTTCTTTCACAACAGTATTTTCTGACTGATTACTATTATCATTTTTCCTTACCGATTCTACTTTCTTTATTCGTGATGAATTAACATAATCCTCATATGCCTTATCACTTACTTTCCCTTTTAATACTTCTGTCTTTGTATTATTTACATTTTTCATCTCTATCTGGTCATACATCTGTTGAAATTTTCCCTCTAAATCCATTTGTTCAAGCACTTGCTTAACATACCCTTTCTGTTCCTTTCTAAATTCATCCAAATTTTTATCTAAGATTTCCTTATACTTATCATTATTTTGCTCTAACATACCCGCATGCTCTTTTATATCATTTTGCATACGTTTTAAATTCTCTCCTACCTTTGATCGATATTTATGTTCATCGATTCTCTTAATATCTAAATCCTTAAATTTTTCTACTAGTTCCTTCTCTATTTCATCCTTTATATCTCCTTTAGTCTGAACTATTGCACTCCTAACACTTTTAATATCTTCACTAACATTATTAACATGGCCTTTAACCTCACAAATCTCACTATCAACCTTCAATTTATAGCTATCAATTTTTAAAGCTAAATCATTATTATTTATTCTACATTGATCAATAGATTCTGCTATTTGATCTTTCAAACTTTTAATCGTGCTCTCTGAAAATTCACAAAATCTTCTTTCCAACAATTCCTGATTTTTATCATCAATTTTTATTACTTCTAACTTTAAAGATTCAACTACTTCTTCATTTTTACTAAACTTTATATCCAGATTATTAATTTTATCTTCTACTTCTTTTTTAAAATTCTTTACAATTTCAGAATTATTATCAATCTTTTTATTTATATTGTCTATACAAGATCTGATTTCTTCTCTATCCTTACTTAAGTCTTCTTTAACTTCTTTAATATTTTCCTCAAGAGATTCTACTTTTATATTATTCTTATTTATATACTCTCTAAGAGTATCAAACTTCATATTCATATCTTCTTTAAAAGACTCAAATCTTATACTATTTTTATGACTCTCCTCTTTCATTTCTTCTTTAATATATTTACTCTCCTTTTTCATTTCTTCTCTAATATATTTACTCTCCTTTTTCATTTCTTTCTTAATAGAATTATTCACTGAATCAATAATACCTTGACTCATTAATTCAAAATGCTTCATAAAATCAAACATTGAGAAGTTCTCTATATCTTTCTCAGTTTTTATTACTTCTTTTTCTACTGTTTTAAAAATTATCTCTTCCTCCTCCTCTATTTCACTATCCATATTTTGCGTATTTTCTAATATTGTCTCACAATCTACTAATTTCTCCACTTCTTTTCTCTCCTCACAATTATTATCCTCAACAATAAAATTAGACATCTCAACCTCTAAATCTTTATCCCAGTTATTCATTTCTATATTTTTTAAAATTCAATTCTATTAGTATGCAGTACTTATTATCAATATTTCAAAAATAATAATTCCCTATCAACCTTTCCATCTCCACTCAATTCACTTCTACAATCAATCACAAAACATCATCTTTGAAAACTCTACACTATTTATTATAAACTAATTATATAACTACGAATAACAAAATTGTGTCATGTCATTATCTTCACACCTATGATCCACAGACAATTTGCACATAATATATTATATTAAATATACATTTAAAATATCTTAAGAATTGACATGGTCATATTACAAAATAATTATTTGCCACATTTTCATAATTTACATATTTATTTGCTTATTAATATAAAATTAACCTAGTATTTAATTTTTTAAATAATCATATTATAGATACCATATGAAAATATAATAACTTTACTAATAAGATTTTTATTTTAATTTTATAATTAACATCTAATCACTTATAACTACTATTATAGAAATACTAAACTATTTATATTTAATAAATATACTAATCATTAATTCCTAAATTATACATTTTAACCCATACACTATTTTTACTAACAAATCTATACCTATCACTCTATTCCCCTAACATATACCAACCCTAAAATTGTGTATCCTAATCCTTAACTAATTATCTAAGCCTACAACGTTTGGGCGCCAAAATCCTAACTACCGTTTGTACCCTCACTTCTCGATATATGATATAACTTAAAATATGACTAGCTCAATTAAATCGTTATGCTTAGCTAAAATATGTATAACTATCTTTAATATATTTTTATAATACTATATCTTATCAAATTTATTATAACTTATCAAAAATTAATATAGTTCAATATCATCTACTAATTAAATAAGTATTTACTAAAATCATGAGACTGTGAAGTGAAGTTACAATTGGTAATTGAATTTACATTGAGCCAATGTCTTCCCAAGACATTATCTCAATGGCATAAGAATACTAATTACATCTTTATTATTTCATTACTACATCTACAGCACTCTTATGTCTTTTATAAATTAACTACCTTTCATAATAATAGATAAATAAATCTCAATCTTTTGTTAAGGAAATATAATTAAATAATCTCAGGTTCTTCTAATTATCTTAAAGTAATAATAATTCGTGCAGATAGGAATGATAAGGGATTTAATATCAAACCTAAATACACCTAACTTACTCCAATAACACTAACTAACAAGAATAATCTTTAGTGTATAACTTAATCTTATCTATTTTTATTATACTATTAATCATTAAGAAAATAAGTAAATCATATACATGTCTTTCATTTCCATATAGCATCTTAATTTTAAAATATACTAAATTCTTATAATTTAACAATCTGTGGCAATAAATAATATTATACTCTTATATTGTGCATTATAATTACTTTCTGACCATCATAATATTATATGTTAATGTCAATCAATTTCTATAAATTATATTAAGAAAATATTGTGTTTCTTTCTAAAATAATAATAATAATAAATTCATATTGTGCAAATATTATGTTTATTCAAATTATCTGTTGTCAAATGCTGTGGTGTAAAATAATGAATTCGACACATTTTAAAACAACTTAACAAATTTATTTACATCAACTTTAACCAATAACTTATTTACACTATTTACATTAAAAGTGGAAACCAAAGAAAATAAAAAAAATAAGAAAAAATAATAATACAAGTTTTTTTTTTTTTTTACACTGTTACTATTTCCATAATCATAAATAAATAATTTATACATTCTTTAAATGTTTTATCAACAACATTTAATTAAGTTGATGAACTTAAATTTTAATAGATATCATTTTGTCATCAATTAATACAAGAAAATTTTATGTAAAATATCCTAAAATGTAGCACATGTAAATAAACAAACGTTAACAATTAAAATGCTACTTCACCTAAGTATTTCTGCTATTTATATTATAATGTACTAATATGTATTACATTTACTATTAGCATTACTCCAATGTCAAATAATGTATAAACTGATATAACTTTGTAATATAATAATAATTATTGATTATAATTATTTATTTCATTCTAATGTAATTTCATACTACATGTCTTACCAAAATATGCAATACGTATATGTTCTTTTAAAATAATCTTTAAAATTATTCAACAATTACCAATTTTATAAGGTATTATATTAAATAAAATTCTATGATTCTTTTCTATTTAAACTATTACTCTTCTTAACTTGTTATTCCTATTCCTTCCTAATAAACTTCTATCTACAAATATCATTTTAACCTTATTCAACTTCAGAAAAACAGATGACCAATTTTAAAAAAAAAAAAAATAATAATTATCCAAACTCTCTTATACCTCATCATCTATATCCGATAAACCTTCAATCAAAATATAAATTTCTATGTAAAATTAACTTAACTTATCTAATAAAATAAAATAAAATATAGATTTTTATATCTCTTACTAACTTGAAAAGAAAAAAAATAATAACTTATACTAATATAATAAATCTCATTCCTAATATTGTAACAGAAACATTAAAATTTATCCACGAAAGAATCATATAATTGTTTCTAGATTTCTCATATTACGTTGTATTAAATTTACATCATAAATTCAAAGTATGCATATTAAAATAAAACTGTTATTACTAATCTTATGCGTGTATATTATTTAAATATTTATACATTCATTCAACAATCAAATAATATTTGGTTGATCTAAAGAAAACATATCAAAATACATCAAATTATTATTATTATATAATTTTTACCATAAATGATACTCTAATGTACAGTCCGCCATACGATGTCCTCCAGGATTATAGTTTTACAAAATAATTTCACATTTACACTCAACAATTATTCTTTAAAATATTACGTGTCGTATAATTATAAAAAAATAAACTTTATGCAATGAAATGTTATATTAATATTTAGTTATTTTTTTAAAATGTAAATGTACCTTTCCTATCTTTAACAAATCAATAATTAATTAAATATTTATGTTAGTTAATAAATAAAAACATATTACATAAAATCCAACGGTGTCTTCTTTCACCCATAATTGTTCTTTTTCCTAGGCACAAACTTTCACCACACATTACTTCCTTTTCCGGTACATCACGTGTTTTAAAAGTTTTTATGAAAAAATGAAAACGTTCTTTTTTTAAAAAAAATAAAAATAAAAGTCAGTTCCACCATAAACAAAATAAAATTAAAATAGTTTATAGGATCCGGATTCATTTCTTTAAGGAAAAATTATTTAAAAGTTATTATTTTTAGAATTAGTCAATAGTTTATAAATTCTTATTTAATTATTCTAAATTGACTTGGATATCCACGTATATTTTATTTGCGCATTCCTTAACAAATATCTAGGTAAGATTAATTTTAAATTCTTCTGTACGACCAGCGTTCAGACTTTAATAATATAATAATTTTACTTATAGGTATTTCTTGGCCAATTAAACTTCCAATTTATTTGCCTTTTAAAACTATCAAAATTTAGTCTTTTAAACCACAAAGACTTTACAAGGCAAGTATTTATATAATCATTATTATTTACCATATCTTTACCAAGATATATACTTAGATTTATAATTTACAAATACTTTCTTCATAAAGAAGTATTTCTCTTTCTTTAAAATATTTGTCTTTATAAAAATTAATTACAATTAACTTTTAAATTTATATAATGTCCTACATATTACTTTTATCCATCTAGTAATTCTCCTAGTTAATCCAGCGTTTGTTATATTTTTAGTATAAAGTCTCCAATACATTTTATCCTTATACGATGTCTTCATGACTATTTGATAGTAAATTGAGCTTCGATAGAGACGATCAATAGGAAACTATAATTAAATTAGCACTGCATATTTGACGGTAAAACTTTTTATAAATTATTTAAAACCACTCTCTTATAATTTTTAAAATGACTACGAGAGCGTCTATAATTTTACTTAGCTATCTCTAATAGCACACTTTACTTTAAAAATTACAATCATAATCCCCTCCGAACAATTGAACCTTGGTTTTATACCGGAATCAACTCCCCACTTGATTGGTAAATTAAACAATCAACTTGCTAGCTTATTTACATATTTTACCAACAATACAGAATTAAAAATAAATAATGACTTATTTAATATTTATTATTTATTACATTATTAAATTCTTAAATTAATCTTTATCATTTATTTAAATCCATTAAACATTTTTTTAAAATATACTTTCTTACTTTATTTCACTTTTAACTTTTATAAGATTATTTTTATAAACAAACTAAGTCTATTTTTATTCGTTATGTTTTTTAAACAGCATTTTAAAAATCAGATTTAATGTTTCACATTAATTATCTTTATTTTTATCTCGTGATAGCCAATATAATACTTATAATTTTTATAACAGAATTTTAAAATAGTTTTGGCAACTTTACTAAACAAAACTCACAAGCATGTGTGTATATGTCTAACTAACATCTGTTTTACAACACAGATACAAACGCTTGTAATAATCTAAAAATAAACTAACAATTTCATTTTTTAAAAATAAATATTTTTAAAATAAACAATATATTATAACAACTTTTAAAATAATAATTCGATATTATTAAAATCAAATATTAATCTTCTATTATGTACTACTAATTATTAAAATATTTATATACACCTATTAAATATTAATCTTTATCAACAATAAATATATGCATTTAATTTTAACTTGTCTTTTTAAAAACTTTTAGCTTTAAACATTTATTTATTAAATTTATTAATGCAGTATTAATTATGGCCAGTTTTCCCAACCACATACTATTATCATCTTTATTGAAACGTCTCTCTCAAACATCAGCACAATTTTCACATATCAAACACTCATAAATTACTTTAATTACACTTTTTGAAAGATTGTTATTAACAAAATTAACATCATATAGCTAAATATATCTTAAATTTAAAATTTTTTAAACAGATTGATACAACAATTTATGGAGACCCATACAAAAGGGCACAATATATATATATATATATATATATATATATATATTTATATATTATACATATATAAGTACATATATATATATATATATATTGTAACCTTATATTTTAGTATAAAATATAAAGATCAATATAACTGGTATAAAAATTTCTCTGTCTTCTTTTTGGTGATTTGATTGGCTTGGTTGCATTTTGAACAGATTATTTTCTTGCATTCAAGATAATTTATTAGAGAGAATAAGTAATATTTTGCCTTACTTATTGTCTGTGTTATTTTTATGTATTTAAATTGCTTCTTTCCATCCACTGATTTGTATCAAAATATGTTTAACTTTTTAGAAATTGACAACACATATTAAATTTGGTAAAATGTGATTGAAAATAATAATAATTCTTATTTATTTAAGATAATCTTAAAAATTATTTTCATTGAATTAAAAAACCATTTGTTTAACTAATTTTAATTATTAGAAAAAAATATAGTAATTACGTATGCGTTTCAATGTAAAAAAAAAAAAAAAAAACACGATTAAAGAGATCGTCTGAGATAAAGTTGCTGTTTTTAAAAAAAAAGAAAAAGAAAATGGTATAAGAATAAAATGTATGAAAAATATGATAAGCTTATTTTTTAAAAATAGTTAATAAGTAAACGGATTTACCAAAAAGTTTTCTACAAATGTAAACATAAAATGGTGGTATTTAATAATAGAATGAAGTGCTAAATTTAAAAATCTGTTCAAGTCAGTTAGCCAAGTGGATCAAATCGCTAATAATTTTCCAATATTTACACTTAAAAATATGTTGGAGCTTTCAAATTTAAAAGCAGAATTAATTGCAGAATCTCGGTATGTTTGGAATATTTTATTATTCTATAATTTGGCAACACTAAATAGATGTTTTAATTACAGAAGTTTTTTAAATATGAAAACTTTCTTTTTAAAAAAGAAGAGGTTTAAAATCAAAGTTAAATGTTAAAGTTATTAACATGGTTTAATATTTCTGTTTATAATTTAAAATAATATAGCATTGATTAATTTATTTAACTATATACTGCCAGTAATGTATTTGCCATTTAATTTCTTTACTATTTGAATAATGGAAACAGTCTTCAGATAATTAACTAAAACTACTTTCTGATTTTTATCATCAATTTGGAATTATTAAATTATTTGCTCTGATTATTATTCCTAAATTTAAATGTGGATAAAAAATATTAACCTGGATGTTATAAACTTGGAATAGTTTTATATAGAAATGTAGAATTTAATAACTTATGAAGAACAGTTTTATTTAAACTCTGCATGTCATGTTTTTGGAATTGTTTTATATTCATGGAGCCATGTAAAATCATTAATTTAAAAGTGCTTATAATAACTAAGACAAATATATAGAATTACATTTATGGAATTCAACTATAATTATAACTATTACTTTGTGTATTTACTGTTCAAGACATTTTACATGGATTTCATGGATCATATTTATTATTATAAAATGCTGTACAATTTAATTTATGTCACATGCACACCTGCTATAATTCATGTATTTAAGTAAGAATGAATGAATTTAATTTTATTGTTATATGAACTTGTATGTGAAGTTCATGAGTTATATTTTATTAGGTTTAAATTAAATTAATGGGATTGAATAAAATACTTATTCAAGGGAATAGCGCTTGTGAAAAAGCTTGAAAATTACTAATGAATTTATGATATGTGTCAACCTCTCATGAAGTGTCTTATGAGTCTTTCCAGAGTTCTATTCCTATACTAATGTCACTTATATTACATTGTTGCTATGTTTTTATTTTAAGCAAGATAATTTAATATATTAGTTGTCCTGATTAGTGAAACACTTTTTATTATGCATGAACCCACATCTGCTAAAATGCTAGTGTTTTCTGAATGGTCAGAATAACTGAGGAGGATGATTTTTGCACTTTAAATATGAAGTAAATAGTAATATTGCTTTATAATGTTAAAAGGCATTAATCTGTGCTGGTGGTTAATCCACAGATTAATTAATTGCCACTTTCTGTATTTTTACACTCATTCCTGCACTGGTGGTTAATATGCGGAATTGTGTAATTATATTTATTGCTTTATGATGGTGTATAAATCCATAAGGCACTCAGTGTTATATAATTCCTATGTGTAGATGAATGCATCCACAGGAATATGATTTTACTTCATAAATATAAGTTTGGGCAAAGTATTTTGGTTATTCTGCTAAAATCATCTTCTTCCATTTATAAGCATAATTTATAAGTTAAGTCATAAAGTGTAGCAGGACATTCTATCTAAGTTACCTCATAACTGTTTGTTAATTAATATTTTATCTGAATTGAAGTTTAAATTTTCATTTTTATTTAGCATTAGCATTATAGCTAAATCCTACAAATATAATATTATTTATTACATTATTATAGGTCTACGGTATAGGTTTATTGGTTCTGGAATTGACACATTGGATAGTTCATGATTTGATGTTGAATTTTTGTATAATTTCTTCAAGACATCAATTATATTAAATTGTAATATAATGTATGATTAGGCTTTATAAAACTGTGTCTATGATATGTTATTGAAGGAAGCCAATGGAATTATAATTTATTTATTTATTTTATTTGTTTATTTATGTATTTAGTTATTACATTAAACATCAATTACTTGTTAGCCATAAAAATTGTAAATAAATATTGATTTATAATTAAACTTACTGTGCCGTTGCTATTTGTCATTCATAAAATCAGAAATCATATATCTTGAATAGAGCATACATTGAAGTACATACTGTTGTCAGCATGATATAAGAGTTTAATAATATTTTGAGAAAAACATTTGAATGCTTTTTGTCCTTGGTAGTTTATGATGTGTAAGGTATAATAAAATCCCATTTACCTTTTCCATCATTTAAGCTTTGCGTAGTTGATTCGAGTACATGATACAAAATTGATTGATTTTATAAACTTATAAACAGATTTACCAGATAATGACATGATTAAATGTATTTACTTAATGTTTTAATTGTCATTCATCAGTATAACAAGAGTCTCATTGATATTTATTAAATTATAAAAAAGAACCCCAATATTCCATGTTTATTTATTATTGCAAAGCTCTTACCTAGACTAGCATTTGTATTAAAAATCATATATGTAATTTTAAAATTCATAATTTTTAGTAGTTCCAGAAATTATACCATCTTGTCTATGGTCGGCCATAAGGTCTCATGCAATGAAAAATCGCAAATTAAGGTTTGAAGGATAATAACATTACATACTTATAATTTGTCTAATGTATTTTCCCATACTACTATGATAGGTCTTCGTGGTATACCCTGGCTGAGACCAGATTAGATCATAACAATTTTATGTTATATCATTAGTTTTGTTTGTGGTAATTTGCTCCAGATTTCGGTTATAGTCTTTGGTGCATAATATAGATGGCATGATATGCTTTTGGTTATAATTCTTGGCACCACAATGATGGGAGCATTCAGTTAGATTGATGGGTACAGTTCTTGGTGCCCAATGATTAAAGCCATTGGTTATAAAGAATTCTTATACAGTTTTTGGTGCCAATGTGGTAGGCATTGGTACATCCCTTCAGTCTTAAAGGTTATAGTAAGGTGGGTCTGATTATAGTAGTTCTCTGACATCAAGGTATTAAGCTTGATTAAGGTTAATGGTTACAATATATATATATATGATAAACAAAAATGCAAGTTAAAAAACTTGCTAACGCTTGTATTTATGTCCACAGATGGCGTTCTACCAAATACGCCCATCAAGCGTATGTTTTGTTTACATAAACGTCAGAGTAGTTAGTATTCACTATCTCTAACTATAATTCCACTTTCAGATCATGATTTCAAGCTATTTGCTATCGTCAGTGAAAGACAGGAATAAAGAAACTAGATCTAAATACAAACTCTGAGCGTTTATGAAACAATTTCTATTCAGCTTGCAAGCGTGAATTTTTTAGACACGTAATGTCTTCAAACTCAGCATAGCAAACCAGATAGCTATATGGGTCTGATCTCAGTTCAGCATCACCACATAGTAGAAGCCTCTGCAATCTATATCATTGCAAGAAAGACCTCAAAGGTACATTTATGATAAACAAAAATGCAAGAGATAAAAATAGGTTACTTATTACATTTAGAATAATTATATCAAATGCAGATAAATCAGGATTATATTATTAGAAAGTTGTTTATCTGATGGAGAGATGAAATATTTTTTGTATAAATATAGGGAATGCTTTTGAAAATAGCAATCACTATTTTAAACTTTCACAAAGATTTTAATGCTAAAATTGGAAAATAGTTGAAATTTTTATAGCACAATAAGTACATTTGCATAAGAACACAAATATGAGACAATCATTGACTATGAAATTTGTAAAGAAAAACATAGGCTAATTGTTTAAGATTTACTATTGCAATGTTTGATTATGACTATATATATAAATTAGCATTTTTGGTTAAAAGTATTGTGACAGTCAGATAATGTATGTTGGTTTAACCCAGTTCGAATACTAGGCGAAAGTACCTCGAGGCCATCCAATACGCGAGATATTAAATCAAGAATACTATGACCTCTGCCCATTCGCCTATTCTCGAGGCCTGATCACGAACAAACAACACTATCTGAGCCATGCATAAATTATTTTTCAACCGGCCAAGCTTAGCACAGCGGTAGAAACATGGACTGGAAACACATAAAGAGCTAAATAGTTAAATGTGCAATAAAAGTACTAAGAAACATGTGTTTTGCGTGCCTGGATCATTAGAAAAGTAAAATAAAGCATTATAATAAAATTAGGAAACTCAAGCTTTTGATAGTTAAATAATATGTTTAATTAATGGCTTTAAAATATGAATAATGATTTAATGGCCTCCGCTATTCCCCTAAATTAATGAAACAAACTAATTAGACAATAAAAACAGATTAATAGGTTTGCGGTCTAAATCTTTTCTTCCCAATTTTATTAAAAATTGTCAACTCGATCTTCTCGATAAAGTACGATAAAAAAAGAATCTTTCGCAAAGCATTTCTAATTGCTTTGCGCTAAAAACAGTGTTTAAAAATTATTTAAAACGTATATAGCTAAATCAGATATACGTAATAAGCTAATGGCGGACAAAAGAGGCGTTATCAAAGAGATCAAGTTGGCACACAAAAGAAACTGACTCGTATTTAATTAACAAACATAAATAAAACTGGAAAGAGATTTTAAATGAACAAAAATTAACTATTAAACTTAACCGCAATGGAATACTAAATATTTACACAGGTTAGTAAGGAAGAATAGCGAAGGGAAAAAAAAGTTAAATATAGATAGATGATCACACAATATATATAATTTAAGACTAGTCTAATAAAAATGGTTACATAACAATAAAATTCATACATATAATTCAATGAAGCAATAAAAAAAAAGGTATGAACAAAAGGTAGCATAAGAAATAGTTCAATGGAGGAGATACGATTACCGTCCTTTTTTTCCTTGGTCATGTTCCCTACGGCGTTCGTGGCTTGATCCGACCGTCGATAGGTATTTGTCCGGACAATGAAAATATGTAGTATGGTTTCACGAAAAGTTCTCCAGACACGGCACAGAGTTCAGATGACTATTGAGTGGATACTATGGCATTTTGGATGGTATTCAGGAACCCCGGCGATAGGCAAAGCTATTTATTTGCCTAGCCAAGCATATTCATTTCCCTCAAAATACTGTTGCTTTTAACTTGAGCATGTTCAAACCTCTCCATGATTTTGAAGATGGCAGTTGTCTACTTTTTTTAAATAAAATCTCCACAAGCAAAATCTGAAAAAGTTCTCCAAAGAGAAATCTGAATGCCAGCAAGAAAACTTTGAATGAATCACCTTCAAAAGGAAAATCTGAATAATCCAGTCTTTTGTTCTCACTTCTATTTATACCCTCTTTGTCAGCTACCTTCTATTGTTTGTATGATCTGAGATCTTGATAAGCCTCCCCATGCTCCTTTGTTTAAAGGTAACATTTTCTAAAAATAACTTTTACTTTTTTATTTTAAATTTCTTTCTTTAAACTTTGGATTTTATTAATTAAAAAAGAAAGAGAAGGCCATCTTTAATTTGCCTTGAATGGGCTTAACTAATTAAAAATATACATTCTTTTAGAAAATGTTGGCGGGCTTATCTCAAAATCAAATCATACTAAATATTTGAACAAGATTTAAAAGTAAAAAATACATTATTTCTTTTAATAATATAAGCATTTGATTTCAGCAGAATTTTGCATTAACTCATATATATATATATGCTTGACGTATATATATGTTTGACTAAAAGGTTTTCACAAGTAATATTTTTAACAGCAATTTAATGTTAGAATGGAATTTACTTAAAAGAAAATATTTAAAAGCAAATACAAATTTAATAAACGTAATTAATTTTAGCTGTAATGCAAAACCCTGCTGATATTGGACTATAAACTTAATTTAGGTTTACAATATTAATTAAGTTTATAGGAAGATGTGAAGCATGGATCGGACTTCAGATCCATTGCTTCATTTCCCAATAGTTAGTGAGCAAAAAAAAAATGTTAAAAAAAAATGCTGTTGCTTCAGGTCAGAGGTCAAAATTTTGTGCCAGATGAGTTCAAGCCTACTCTTTATTTGCTGTACTGTTTACTATATTAACCAACTAACAGTCTTTCTTTACTTTATTATATCACTAACGGTTTATCCATGATTCAATCTCCTGTATCTTAAATCGAGTCCGTGTTGTTTTTAGTCTAACAAGTTATATTTATCTTTTTACTTTCTAAATTTTCCGGGGTCTGGTGGTACATAAGGTTTTATGTTTGTAGCATTATACTGTCTTTGTAGGCTGAGATTATTTTTCCAAAACAAAACACTTATTCCACACTTCTTTTTTAATGTGTGAGGGCCTTTATATATTGGGAAGAACTTTTTAACTTTCCTCCACACTTTACTACTTGGCCTAAGGTCTCTTAGCCATGCTTGCTTTCCTTTCCTGCATTTATATTGCCGGTTTCGATTCTTGCGATGCCGAGCTGTACGTCTTAATTTTTCCTTTGCCTTCTTTTCTTGCTCAGTCATGTTCTGGACTTGGAGACAGATTTTCAAGCTATCAAGGTGGTGTCTAGAGTTCCCAACCGGTTCTTCTCTAAAACATTTTATGTTGCTAATCTTTGCCACAGTAAAGATTTCACTGTCCTGTTGCACCTGGAGTTGGTTCAACAGCTGTTGATCATTTGTTTTTTTTACTCTCCTCATTCATTTGTCCAGAGAAATCCGACTGGTGAGTGGCTTCACCTGATTCATAATCACTCGACGATTTCATATCAGTGTCATCTTGATTTTGAGTATCATCTTCTGGTGATGCTTCTGTTACAATACTCCGTTCTTGATGGAGTTCCATATGTGCCTCCAAACGGTTCAATCTTTGCGATGTGATATTCATAAATTCTTGCAACATTTTCATCATCATTTCATTTTCATCTCTCATTTCTTTGACGAGATCTTCCAAATTGTATTTTTGGTCACTGCACGTTGCCGTATTTGGAAGGTTGAGCACTACCTCCTCATCGCTGTCATGTTCGTCTTTCTTCTGTTGGTCCATTTTTGCCTAATATTGGCTATTTTGCTAGACAACAAACACACCTTATTTATAAAACTTATTTTAGTCTTTTATAAACTAGATAAGTATATTATATCACGTATATCTAGGAGCTATATCCTTCTGTATATCAAAAATTTTTTTACTTCTTTCTAAAATTATAACTAAGTCAGTATTCTAAGTTCTTTATTTTGTATAACTATCTGTTTTATTTATGTTTTCAGAAATTAACTTTGCCTACCTCACGAGGTCCTATCTTAACCCTATGCCTATATGTATCTGTTTGTACATGAAAATATATATATATAAAATCCTGCCGTGTCTGTCTTTAATATTTATACTACATATTATTCTCCTCACTTTATTTATTGTTATATTTCATTAAAATATCACTGCTATTTTGTCCCAATATAATTAAAATAACACACTTACAGCTTGACCTGGCTTTCTCTGACACCTGAAACAACTAAAAAATGCATTTACATTAATACAAGTATATATATATAAAGAAATATGTGAGCAAAATATACATAAGTCATGTTTAAAAATTATTTTGGCTCACTAAGCATACATTGTTATTTTGATCATCTACTATAGTTTGGTTTATTTGATATCCGATATGAGAGATTGCACTTGCCGACAAATTTATTTGAGAAGGGCGCCAGTCGACAAGACAATGGCCATATCAAATATACATATTAATGGATAATGACCCAAGCACACATTGATAAGGTTTATAAAGTTTAATGCGATTACAATTTATTTTGATTTTCACTTCACTTTCAAAAAAAATCTCTGCATGAATAAGTAAATGGTATTTTAAATGACAATATTAATTAAGTCTAAGACGTATAACAACTAAGTAAGGTAACATGTCTGACCTGGGTTCGAAACCAATCACCATTTTGGTCAAGACACACAAAAAAAAATTTAATCAGCCTAAAGTACGATTAACAAAACAAAATATTAATACAAAAAACAATTAAAATAAAAGTAAAATCCCATGATAACCGCCACTCCGAATTATGAACCTGGGATCGAAACCAACTACCATTTTGGTCACAACCCGAAATAGATTAACAATTATCAAGCAATTTTACAGAATCACGCATTGAGATCAAAAACTGTTTCAAAAAACATTTATATAAAAACGGGTTTTACCGAACTATAACGAAGTGTATACCATATACACCCATATATATGAATATGTACATCATTAAATAAGCATATATATGACTACATATAAATATACAAACAGATATACCTATACAAATATTTCTTTTATTATTATGTACATGATTTTCTTAGAAAGATTCATCATATTGCGGACCGCATACTCCTATTATTTCAGGCTAGTAAACGCTGGTCGCCACTATGACAAGGAAGCAATGATTGCAGACATAGACCTATTATTTCAGGCTACTCAGCAATTCTAAACTCTAAAGTGTAAGGGGTCTTCACCTAAACGGTTACTAAAAGAATCTTCATAAACGATCACTAAAAAACAAGGGCTTCACCTAACGGTTACTTCAAAGGGGCTTCACCTAACGGTTACTCAATAAATGATTCAATAGCATAATCCGAATTGAGAGAAGAAAAAAAAATCTTAACTAAAGGTGGCTGACATATATGTTATGCAAAAATATACTTTAATATATATATTTATTAAACGAACATACGCATTTACTTTGTATTAAGTTGAAAATTAAATTTGATATTTACGAAACTTATACTTATATATTTGCGAGGAAACGTAACTGCAAAATATTTAAAAGTAAAAAAAAATTTTGCATGATTAAAATTATTCATTATATATAAAAACGAAACGCAGAGAAAGTGAAAAAAATATTTGCTAACACCGTACGTTGACACGTGTTAATTTGAACTTATCAAAACTTTTTGATCTTCGAAAAACTTTCTATTAATGGAAAAATGTTATCTCTTAGATCTTCACAAAAATTTATACAAACGGAAAAATTTTTTTATTATCTATTTGTAATTTTTACTAAAATATTAACACTATCGTATATATGTTATATTTTGCAAAAAAAACATTATTACATCAAAACTTCTCATATTTGAGCAATACTAAAAATAATCTAAAGTACGAAAGCTAATTTAAGGGAGGGCGGGTGGGTATATATTTGACACTTCCGCCTCATCGAAGCTATATACTTTAGCCGACAAGAAAAATATGGCAAGTGGCCATGACAAAACTACTCATTAGGGAAAAAAAATTTGTTTAATTCACAAAAAAATAACTAACGGAGTGTTAACTTTTCCCAACGTAAAACATTCATTTTAGCAATTTAAAACTCGGGGAAAAATTTTTTTTTACCTTATAGACACATTTAACTTTTTAATTAATTAAAAAAAATGACATTTGCTCTCATTAGGAAACAAAACTCGGAAAAATTATACGTATATTTTTATATAACTATATTAAACTAAAACTAACTTCTCAGGGTAGTAATTTTTTTTTTTAAAAAAATGACATACGTCCCACTGCGACAAACTAGAAGCAAAAAAATTCACGTATAACTAACAATTATTTTGTTATTTTAAAAAAAAAAAAAAAAACATTATATATATGTGTACAAATTACTCATTAATTTAAAACAGAAGAAAGAAAAAACATTATACACACATACAAATGTTATACAGGGCATTGCAGGGTATGTAAATTTCGAATAGACACACGATGGGCGTCCAGAATACGGAGAAAAAAAATTCTTATACGTCTACCTATATTTTCAAATACCCTATTCCTATTCTTCCAATAAAAAAAATGAAATTCGGCCCACGTTGGGCGCCAGAATACGGAGAAAAAAAAATTTACTGTGACAGTCAGATGATGTATGTTGGTTTAACCCAGTTCGAATACTAGGCGAAAGTACCTCGAGGCCATCCCATACGCGAGATATTAAATCAAGAATACTATGACCTCTGCCCATTCGCCTATTCTCGAGGCCTGATCACAAACAAACAACACTATCTGAGCCATGCATAAATTATTTTTCAACCGGCGACAGCTTAGCATCAGCGGTAGAGACATGGACAGGAAACACCTACGGAGCTTAAATAGTTAAATGTGCAAAAATACTAAGAAATATGTGTTTTGCGTGCCTGGATCATTAGAAAAGTAAAATAAAGCATTATAATAAAATTAGGAAACTCAAGCTTTTGATAGTTAAATAATATGTTTAATTAATGGCTTTAAAATATGAATAATGATTTAATGGCCTCCGCTATTCCCCTAAATTAATGAAACAAACTAATTAGACAATAAAAACAGATTAATAGGTTTGCGGTCTAAATCTTTTCTTCCCAATTTTATTAAAAATTGTCAACTCGATCTTCTCGATAAAGTACAATAAAAAAAAGAATCTTTCGCAAAGCATTTCTAATTGCTTTGCGCTAAAAACAGTGTTTAAAAATTATTTAAAACGTATATAGCTAAATCAGATATACGTGACAAGCTAATGGCGGACAAAAGAGGCGTTATCAAAGAGATCAAGTTGGCATACAAAAGAAACTGACTCGTATTTAATTAACAAACATAAATAAAACTGGAAAGAGATTTTACTTGAACAAAAATTAACTTTTAAACTTAACCGCAATGGAATACTAAATATTTACACATGTTAGTAATGAAGAATAGCGAAGGAAAAAAAAAGGTTAAAATATATAGATGATCACACAATATATATATATTTAAGACTAGTCTAATAAAAATGGTTACATAACAAATACATATAATTCAATGAAGCAATTAAAAAAAAATATGAACAAAAGGTAGCATAAGAAATAGTTCAATAGAGGAGATACGATTACCGTCCTTTTTTCCTTGGTCATGTTCCCTACGGCGTTCGTGGCTTGATCCGACCGTCGATAGGTATTTGTCCGGACAATGAAAATGGAAATATGTAGTATGGTTTCACGAAAAGTTCTCCAGACATGGCACAGAGTTCAGATGACTATTGAGTGGATACTATGGCATTTTGGATGGTATTCAGGAACCCCGGCGATAGGCAAAGCTATTTATTTGCCTAGCCAAGCATATTCATTTCCCTCAAAATACTGTTGCTTTTAACTTGAGCATGTTCAAACCTCTCCATGATTTTGAAGATGGCAGTTGTCTACTTTTTTTAAATAAAATCTCCACAAGCAAAATCTGAAAAAGTTCTCCAAAGAGAAATCTGAATGCCAGCAAGAAAACTTTGAATGAATCACCTTCAAAAGGAAAATCTGAATAATCCAGTCTTTTGTCCTCACTTCTATTTATACCCTCTTTGTCAGCTACCTTCTATTGTTTGTATGATCTGAGATCTTGATAAGCCTCCCCATGCTCCTTTGTTTAAAGGTAACATTTTCTAAAAATAACTTTTACTTTTTTATTTTAAATTTCTTTCTTTAAACTTTGGATTTTATTAATTAAAAAGAAAGAGAAGGCCATCTTTAATTTGCCTTGAATGGGCTTAACTAATTAAAAATATACATTCTTTTAGAAAATGTTGGCGGGCTTATCTCAAAATCAAATCATACTAAATATTTGAACAAGATTTAAAAGTAAAAAATACATTATTTCTTTTAATAATATAAGCATTTGATTTCAGCAGAATTTTGCATTAACTCATATATATATATGCTTGACGTATATATATGTTTGACTAAAAGGTTTTCACAAGTAATATTTTTAACAGCAATTTAATGTTAGAATGGAATTTACTTAAAAGAAAATATTTAAAAGCAAATACAAATTTAATAAACGTAATTAATTTTAGCTGTAATGCAAAACCCTGCTGATATTGGACTATAAACTTAATTTAGGTTTACAATATTAATTAAGTTTATAGGAAGATGTGAAGCATGGATCGGACTTCAGATCCATTGCTTCAGTATTTTTTAATTTTCAATGTTCACTTCTTTTTCTTTTCCCGCACTTTTTTTTCATAGTATAACCTTTGGCTATTTAATTTGACATTACAACCCAATGTTTGCCTTATAGCA
This sequence comes from Epiperipatus broadwayi, assembly GCA_028023455.1. Classification (NCBI taxonomy): domain Eukaryota; kingdom Metazoa; phylum Onychophora; class Udeonychophora; order Euonychophora; family Peripatidae; genus Epiperipatus; species Epiperipatus broadwayi. Next base: position 10,026,486 of record JAQFVV010012417.1, read on the forward strand.
GTATAGTTTTTAAATATTGTTTTTTAAAATTATAATACTGATTTAGTATATAATGTTGAAAGACCGGAGTGAGATTTTTAAAATAGCATTTATTATTTTTCTAATGATCGCTATATTTTAAAGAGGGTTTTTGTAAATATCATTTACGATTTTTTTTTAAAAAATGCCTTAACATACGTTAATTGTTTAAGATTTACTATTGCAATGTTTGATTATGACTATATATAAATTAGCATTTTTGATTTATAGCAGTATAGTTATTAGATATTGTTTTTTAAAATTATAATACTGATTTAGTATATAGCATTGATAGAATGGACTGAGTTTTTTAAAATAGCATTTATTATTTTTCTAATGATCGCTATATTTTAACGGGTTTTTGTAAATATCATTTATGAATTTTTTTTAAAAATGCCTTAACATAGGTTAATTGTTTAAGATTTACTATTGCAATGTTTGATTATGGCTATATATATAAATTAGCATTTTTGGTTTATCTTAAAGTATTTTTTAATTTTCAATGTTCACTTCTTTTTCTTTTCCCGCATTTTTTTTTTTGTAGTTTTTTATAGTAGCACCTTAGGCTATTTAATGTGACGTTTTCTCACACTTTTTTTTAAGTGTACACCCTTCACACAACCCTTTTTTAATTGCAGCACCTTAGGCGATTTACTTTTTTGAAAACTGAGTGTTTCTAGTAGATGTCATTTATCACTTGCATGTGCCAGCAGTGTTTTTGGGTGTTTTGAAATTCAAAATGGCCGCTGAGCACATACTATATCAGCACCCATTTTTTAATAATTTCCATTCACAACATAATGTCCAAGTGTTAATGCAAGGTGAAAAGATAATATGGGGTTAAAATTAACATTATTTTTGTTGGTATTCATTAACACATGCTGACTTTTTTAACATTTCATTTTTGCTGTATCCTTTTTGAAATATTAAAATTTGGAATCTTTCATTGAAAGAACAAGATGCAGTGGAATATTTTCAAAATTACAGGCTAGTGCTTGCCTGGAAAGTATATGATAATGCACATGATAATACAAACAGAAAAGCAGTGGCAGTATTGTGTGCAAACACATTCTAAGCACCTATCTGTTTGAAAAGGAACATGGTTAGAAGGCTCAAAAACATTATATGTGAGTGCACTGAGATTTTTTTACAGCTGTTGGAGTGAATTTAGATGTAAAAAAAAATTAATTACAATCCTTTGGATTTTTATGTGATCCAATGGAATATTTTCAAAATTATGGGATAGGGCTCACCAAAAAAGTGAAGTGCTTAATCATGGTCTACTTTATTCTTATTTTTTTACTATATTTACATTTAAAAAGCTTTTAATTACAACCCTTGGATTTTTTAGTTTTTTTATCATTTTAATAAATTTTAAAAATGTAAATATTGGTTACAATAACTTAGAGTCAGCCATATGGTTTATACCATGTGTCAGAAGCCTCTGAAAAAGAATAATTTATAATAAAACGTGTAAATGAGGCATTTATTTATATAGCACTATGTGTATAAATTGTAATAAACTAAAGATTAGCCTTTCAAGCTAACGTACATGCGCTTTTACAAATGTTAATAATAATAAATGAAAACTTTCATTTCCAACACAAGATAAAGTCTTTGCAAATGAATAAATGAATCCACTTATTCATTCACCCCAAATGCTTATATATGGGCAAATCTTAAGTACTGGATATGAAAGTGTGAGGATAAATCAATCACTTTAAATTACAGCTTACTATGTCTGAATGAATAACATCAAAAAAATTATCTAGAATGTATGAAATGTCACTCTTAAATGAAACTAAACATATGTAAATGAAGCATTTATTTATATAGTGCTATGTTTATAAATTGTAATAAACTAAAGACTAGCCTTTCAAGCTAACGTACATGGGCTTTTTATGAATGTTATAATAATAATAAATGAATACTTTCATTTCCAACACAAGATAAAGTTCTTGCAAATGAATAAATGAATCCACTTATTCATTCAATCAAAATGCTTATATATTGGCAAATCTTAAATACTGGATATAAAAGCATGAGGATAAATCAAACATAAAATATGTGGTGAGCTTTCTGGCAAAAAAAACTATGTAAGTACTCCATATTCTATTGTTATTTCAGGTGTATTCCTACAAATGCATACAGATTTGTAAATTATTCCAAAATTCACAATAATATAATCAAATAATAATAGTTATCTTTTTCCATTTATACATATGAAAATTTATATATATATATGAATGTGGAAACAGTTCTTATTATAATACAACAATATTTGCAAAAGAAAAAAATGAGTACGGGAGAATAATTTATGTATTGAAATTAATAAGCCAATTTTAAAATAAAAAATATTTATTTATCTATTTATTAAATTATACTGTATTAAATACAACTATATATAGCAAAATAAAAATGTAAATAATTTACTAAAAAATTTATTATTAAAAGAAGAAATTATACAGGAGAGAAATATGAAAACAAAGATCAAATATGATTAAAAAGCATGTTGACATAATAAAATTAGATACAATATTAATATATGAAATAGTTAAAGCTATAAATAAAATCAATATCTATAAGCAAGCAAATATTATAAGCAATCAAATACTTAAAAAGACTTGTATATTGGGTATGACACAAATTATAACATACTGTTGCAGTATTTAAAAAATAAAAAGCAATATTTAATAGTGATGTAGATATTGAATTAATTTAGCTATATAACAATAAAGACTGGAAATTAAACATGGATCTTCAGTTCATTAGCTATAGCAATGAAAGAAATTTACTTTAAAATTCCAATTATAATAATAAAATTGTAAGATTGATTGATATGTTTTTCAGCTTGAAAGTTTTACTTGTATTGCACATGTGAAAGAGTAGACTAATAAAAAAAGCATGCTAAAAATGTGTTTACTGTGAACATTAGCTTAGTTTATCTACATAATTCAGGTCCATTTACAAGAAATAGATTATCTCCAAATAGACGAAATATTAACAGTTTTCATGCTGTGAATATAATATAGTAGAGGACTGCAGTTAATAAGGTGTTATAATTTTTCAGACAAAATATTTATTACAGAACAATTTAAAAAAACACAAAAATGCAATAATATGAAGACATATTTGTGATTCATCAATTGATGTAATGAGTCATTTACAAAACCCATCTTTAAATTCATCCTTATATATATATATATATATATATATATATATATATATATATATTATATATATATATATATATATATATATATATATATATATATATATATATTGTAATGGAATGTACTTGCTGCATTCCATTTAAATTAAAGAAAGAAGGCCCCACGTTGGGTGTC